>CM076575.1:1939052463-1939098173 GCA_034641835.2 Pinus albicaulis
TGCAATTTGAGGTCTTGAATGGGACCCACATTCCCTTTTTACCTTAGACCATTCAAGAAGACTTTCAGAGTCACTCAACTTGGAAGAGGAGCTAGAAGTAGATTCCTAAAGTAGGTTTATTTTTCAATATTCTTGTTCTTTACGCTAATTCGAATCTTTTTTGCAATTGCTTGATTGTGATGGCGCATCTCCTGTGTCACATTTCGGCAGGTGCGCAAGTTGCTTCTTCTACCAACATAGATTGAAAATTTAAATGTTGGTGTAAATTCCATTTATATCACCCAACATTTTCGCACCATTAGCTCTGGAGGTAAGTATGGACAAGGCCTCACGATTTGTCATGTTTTTCCTTTTCCTTCGCAAATCTCTTTTCCTTCACAAATGAATTTTTAGATTAACAAGTTTCCCCTTGCTTTCTAATGCATTCTAGACAATATTGATAGAGACATCACAAGATAGGTTTTCCTTACTACAAATGATTCCTTTTACTGAAAAATGTGATGATGGGTTGCTTTCTTTATTGAAATTGAGATTATTTAATTTATTTTCACAACTGCCATTTTCTTAGTTTACAATCTTGGGTTTTTTTTTTAACTGCAATTGATCTTTTGAGTTAGTATGTTTCTGTTTTTTGCAGGTGCTAAAATAATTCCCTGCTCTCAATATAGGTGCTGACAAGACTTTCTAGGTAGCAAGAAAATTCCAAGAAGTGTGATGCTTTTCCAAGAATCTTATCAAATTTTAGCAAAAGTTGGGGTCTCTACTTCACAGAAAGAACACATTTTGGCATCAACCAGAGATAGATATACTCCTATCGAAGAAAAGACTTATGATGAACTATAATATATTCCTAGGGAAACCAAGAAGCTATGGATCATGCTTAATGAGAAGAAGACATCAGAAGCAGAGATTAAAGAACATCTACATGATCTAGCCTACACTTTAGGGGATAAACAAATAAATCTGGAGGATTTTCATGATGCATCTGATTATTCCCATCAATCAAATGACTGACTATAATGGATCGTATAGAATCTTGGTTTCAGATGACTTCTAGTATCCACTCCTTTATTATTCGACAATTTGTAGCATCACATCAACTAATGTAGTTGGTTCCTCATGTTCTAGTATTTCCTCGAATATGATTTTTAAATTTGAACATGAGTAGGATTATCTTATTTTTGTGCACATTGATGCATTCGAAGTAATCCTACACTTAAAACATAATTCTTCCACTTCTTAGGGTATAGTAGGATAGAAGAATAAATTAATTCCATGAATAAATATGTTACCACAATGCTCTTAGGGTTTTGAATTTCAAACCATAGCCATTGAAACCTCTTTCGATCCACATTGGTTGTTAACACGCACATCTGTGACAAATCTTGTTGAGTATCATTCACTCTAATACCTCATGATATTGTGAAATTAACCTTGCTTAACCACCCTAATCAGTTATCATATGAGATATATATATTTTTAGTTTCCCTTAGAAGGTACTATTGGAGAAACCCCTATGGTGGACCACTCTTGTGAATATCATAATGATGTTTTCATGAGAATGCTAGCATTATTAACTCAAAGAGTATTTTATTCATTATCAGGGATACTTTATCTAAAATAAGTCTTTAGGGTAGAGGAACTAGCCAGTAATTATTAGTCATTAAAAAATTTCCATGCCATCCCATACTCTTAAGGATTAGATCTGTATCCCCACTTATTATGTAACCTTTAAAGCTAACTATGATCATATTTTATAGAATATTTAGGGAAGGATAAGAGGTCTCGTGATGAGCCGACCTACCATGATCATCAGAGATAACATGCATGACATTACTGCTACTAGTCACTAAGCTAGAGTAATGGATTTCGACTGAAAAACTGGAAGATAGAAGGTCTCATTACGAGCCGACATGTTCATCCATGTTACTTTTTGTGAGTGTCTTTGCCATCATCTAGTTACCAATCCAGGATAGTGACCTCCATCTAATTTTTAAAATCAAATAAGATAACTCTTAATATATATCTATTAAGTGTGACATAGGCATTTAGTTGGGTTAAATGACATCCCTGTCAAGGCTATAGATGCCTCCAAGCAGCAGGGCTATATTTGTGGTATCAAATTTAATTTCATACTATGATTTACTTGGTTATCCATCTCCTTCCCTAAAAAGCATCATTTTAATTCTTGGACAATGGTTTTAAGATGATTTGAGCATGATGCTTTGAGTTCTATTTTTTAGGAATATTTAAATGATGTGGTAACCTTAGTAGAGGTAATTATTCATACTTGATTAATAAGAAACTTAGTTTTGCATCTAGATGACAACCAAATTTAGAGTGTTTGATAAAGAAGTTTCTAATTGGTCAAGGAATTCGTCATCTTGTTTTATTTTTTATTTCCCTTCTCTGTTATCATAACTCATTTCAATTTTTCATGGTGTTTATGATGATGAAATACTCAGTGATGCCAACTCACAAGGTGTTGATGGACAATAATGTGTATTGATTCTGGATGCCTCTGAATAACCACTATAGTTCTAGGTGAAATATTACCATAGTACGTGCAATATTGTTACAATAGGTACAGGAATTGTGTGGCAGCCCTCCTGAAATTGCACCTCTTCTAGCAAAGATTTTTGGTGTTAATAAGACTCTGAAGCTAACAATGGAATTATGAAAAGAAACCTATGTCAAACAGGGAGTTCATTTTAAACATTACAACATGTATGTATTTGATATTCTCATAATGTTTTATACAAATAATTTTTCCTGTACCTCATGTTTTTAAATAATGACCCTCTTTTCAAATAATAAAATTCTTTCCCTTTAATAATTTTTGCGCTCGATGTTTCCACAAGGACTGTTGGCACTATAATGTTGTAGGAAATTTTAAAATCAAGTATCAGTCCTTTTTTTATTATTAAATTTTAAACATTTCTTCCTTTCTATCTTCCATGATTTTGCATTCAGTAATCCATGTCTTGGAAATAATGATATATTTGACATGTGAGAAAGTATTTTAATCCGTTATAATATTGATGACAAGTGGCCATAAAGCTCTGACCTTTTAGTCATGATTATTTCTATTGAATGTTTATAATACTACTCAGGTACATTTGATATAGTGCTAAGGTAGTCATGTTAAGAAAAGAGGTTGAATGAGGTTTTTTGTGACCTTTTTTTTCAATTTCTGAGACCAAACCTTCACGATCCCTTGTGATAATTAATAGTGATCCTTCGACATATATATCTTCAAACCTGCACCATGCCTCTTGAAAAATTGATCACCTTACCTAGTTAGTTTAAAATTCATTCAAACCTTTGTGATTTAAGTGAAGCATATTGGGTTTATTTTTCTACTAAAACATCTTGTTCATCCGTAGAAGAAATATCATATATGTAATCCATCCAAGCAATGTCGAAGAAATATGATCTCCAGGAACCTGCATCCATAAAGGAGCTCGAGAAGACTCCCGAGTACATTGGCGGCAAACAAAAGTTGATAAAGTATGGATGGCATGAATTTATCGCTAAATTCCAAGGTTATGAAGATGAGGTTGCATTTCAGTTTTCACAAGTATTTGACATGAAGATAACATGAATTGGGGATTTGACAATGAATGTGAATGAGAAGACCATTTCTTGAGAAACTCGATTACCATTAGTGGGAGTTAAGTGGTTAAAGAAAAATAACATGGATAAAAAACATAATGTTCAATCTCTCCAAGCAGGGCACCAAGTCATTAACTAGGCGAAGTGGATACCACGTTATAAGATCAGAGATGAATGGTGCACTCCTCTATTCATTCTCCATAAATATTCTACCTACGAAGGTAGTTATGCAACAATTTTTTATATCACATTGGTTTGCAGCTACATTTCATCAATGACAAAAGGATAAATGTCCCATATTTCCTATTAAAAATCTTGCAGAAGATGTCATAGGGAGTCCGTAAAGTTGTTAATAATCTTGTAGAAGATGTCACAGGGAGTCTATAGATCAGCTAAAAACCCTAGTTCAAGTCTTTATCATTACGAGCTTATAAAAATGTTGATTATAGATTATATAGGCATAAAAAAAGATAGCTGGAAGGATTTTATTCTATGAAACGGGTTAATAACAATCATTGAAAAAACCAGCCCTCGGGCCCCTGATGAATTGTGTGAGGTAGAGAAAACCCTAGAGGAAAATAGAATGGATAACGTTCTCTCCTCGCATCCCCAGAAATCGATGCGAAAAAGGGAAGAAACCCTTGCAACCCCTGTAAACCCTTCAATGCCTGCAACATTACCGTTGGAACCTCATACTCCTACTATTGGATGAAGGATTACACGCGGCATGAATAAAACCACTTGACCTCCTTCCAAAAACTTGGATTTTCAAACCGTCGACTTGGATCCAGAGGAAGGAGAGATAGTAAAATAACATATAGGTGCCATTGATGGAGATAAACTCTAGGAGTTTGTTGAATTTATTGAGAAATTTATGTCCCAAATTAAGAATATGATAACTGATCTGGTCAATGAACCAGTTATAGGGATAGATTAAGTAGAAATCCCTATGGATGAAGAATTTCAATTAAAAAATCCTATGACTGAAGTAAACTAAGAGTTTGGATTCTAATTTGACCTTCCTGTAGTATAAATTGTTGAATTTTATTCCACCAATCAATAAATATTAAAAGCGTCCGTTGGTTGATTATATATTTAGGAATAAAAATAGGATGATAAAGAAATTGAAGAAGGAGGTACGTGAGCTTGTTGTTCGTGAAGAAAATGTAAATGGGGAGAACAAATATTGGGATAAACCCTATGCTAAGATGAAAAACAAAAACATCAGGCTAAGTGTTAAGAAGGAGAAGTTGTAGAATTTGTTCAAGGATTGGGCCAAGTGAGCCAAGTATTATGGTGCCCATAACATGATCTTAAAAAGAGAAATGAAGGTGATCAAGAACCTAGAGGGAAAGAACTTAAACATTTTGATTAATACAACAGGGATCTAGGCCGCAAAATTGCATTGTTGAAATTTTGAATCCATCCTAGGGTTTCGTTTACACAAGGACGTGCAAGAAGATCAACATGGGGGAGTGTTGAGCCTCCATTTTGTCTAGATTTTTGTACTTTTGTTGAATAACTCTTGTGCCTGTTGTTGGGTCTCGTAATTGTCACATTTTTATCATGTTTATCCTCATCATTCCTCACATTCCATCACCTCATTTAACCATTCATCATACCATTTTCATGGGTTCAACTCACTATTTTCCAATTTATTTATTTTTAATATTATAAGAAATTTATGATTAATTATTGAAAAATTAACATATTTCATTAATATCTTAAATGTGGATGAGCTTTGTAATGTGTAGGATTATTTGGAAGGATTATTCAAAAAGATTCTCAAATATTTCCTCCACCATTTCAAGAATTCAAAGGATAATTGTTCAAGCTTATTCCAAGGAGAAGATCATGGACATTTGGATAACATATCTCATCGAATTTTTGTGAGAGATGAGTGAGGATTTGAAGGTATCATATTTATTAATTATAGGGATATTGGTTGAGAGAAAAGTGGATTTGTAATTATGAGTTCCTTATCTTTTTTCCAAAGCACTCATGTATAAAAGAGAGTGCTCTCTCTTCATTTGGATATGATAGGAATGATAGATATGATAGAGAGGAGAATTAGAGTCTAGAATAAAGTTTTGGTTTTGTAATCTTTCATGATGTAATAAGATCATGTTTTTCTTCGTCGTTAATATATATAGACACATGTTACTCTTCACATGTTTTTTCTTTTCTTATATGATTGCACATTTCCAATTTATGATATGATGCAGTGGTAATGCTACTAGAGTAGAATTGTTGAGGAAGGACAATCATGTTCTCCTGAGTTAAGAGCCTCTTCTCTCGCTTTCTACACATCACAAATTGTTGCTCTTTAGTCTCTCTTCTTGAGGACAATAATCTGGGGAAGGAAAAGTAGGTTCTCCTAAGTTAGGAGCCTCTTCCTTCACTCACTGCATCCTGAATCAGAGATGAAAGCATTAGACTAGCCTAGTTTAAATTCGGTCCTATATATACAGTGCATGTCCTTCATAAGTCTACGATTCCTCGGATTGATAACTTATGCTAGGGAAATTATTTGAAGAAGATAGCTTTACCCAAAATTTTGGTGCCATTTCCGGAGAAGAACGATGGATTGAGGTATGCGTTACTTTTTCCTGCAAGTTTGAATTTCAATTTCTGCAAGCGTGTTTAATTTCTGCAAGTTTTTTATTTTTGTACAAGAGTATTTTATTTCTACAACTATGAAGAGTGATTGTTAGTTTTTTTTTTTTTAATGATTGAACAATGAGTATAAGTTTGGAAAAACTCACTCAGATCCTAGTAGATGTTGGGATCTCCTCTTCCTATGAAAATAATATCTTGACAGTTACAAAAAGCTTAACTACTTGTCCAAAAGAGAGTGAATCGACATATGAAAGGCCATGTACATTTGATGAAAAACAATAAGTAAAGCAGGAGATTGAGGAGGACAACGACAAGTGGCGGCATGATCTGAAGGACGAAAATCACACCTGCGAAAATCTTATTGAACAATGGTTCCAAGCGAGTATGAGGTTATATCACTCGTTTTGTTTTTATTTAGTTAAATCACAGTCACAACAAGTAAATCCGGTTATTCTTGTACATTTCCATTTTTCATGTGCCCAATTGAAAGTGAATATATTTTTACTAATGTTGTATGCATGGTTACACTGAAAGTTTGATTACACGTAGTGTTTTTTAGTATTCAATTAAAATATAATAGGTAGGAAAAAAGAATAAAAATTTATTATTTTGTGAGTAAAATCTTTCGGTAAAAATCACATCAAAGTAAATTTGGTCAACGTGTTTCGAACGAGCGAGTGTGGTTCATCATCAAGACAAGATGAAAAATCTGATCAGGTAACCCATTTAAATAGATAAGAAAGGCTCCAACTAGCCATTTGTAAAATAACGGCTAGTTTGACTAAACTTAGGAAATAAAATCAAAAAATAATAATAATTTTTTTTTTTTTTTAATTAAATGCTTAATGTTTATAATTTGAATTTTATTTATTTATTTTTTTAATAAAAATAAGAATTATTTAATATATTCTTGAAGAATAAATAAAGGTTTACTATTATATTTATTTTTATTTTTATTTTTAGAATAATAATTAATATATTTTATTTTGTTCTAGTTTTATTTTTATTTATTTGAAGAATAGATTAAATGTTAAAATTAAAAAAAAAAATATGAAAAACAAAAAAAATATAAATAAAAATAAAAACAAATAAATATTTACAGTTTGAATTTTATAAATTTATTTTATTTTTAATAATATGTTATATATTAATAATTATATGTTATGTAATTCAAAAAAAAACACACTAGGAATGAAGAGTAGGAATCCATCTGCTAACAATCCACCCATCATCCCTGTTGAGGTTAACCAGACTCTTTTCGATTTCCAGGGCTTCTCTCAACTTGTGGTGGTGGAAATGATCAATCCTTGCAATAACCTTAGCATCTTCAATGCAAATGTGATGATTTTTCTTCTCAGCATGCTCTGCTAGGGCCGAGGAGCGTGATTTATTATGCTTAAGGTCAATGACATGTTCATGAATTCTTTGATTAATTGATCGACCCGTTTCACCAATGTAAGGGGTCCCACATGAGCACGGAATCAAGTAAACACCCTTACCATCGTTAGGGAAAATCAAGTCCTTAACCGATCTAAGCGAACTCTGAATGGTGCGGGAGGGTTTGATTGTTGAGAAAACATTATGTTTCTTTAGGATCCTAGCGATTTTATCCATAGTGCCTTGGATAAATGGAAGGTGAACTCCAGATAACTGATCGCAAGGATCTTTCTTACCTCTAGGACCCTTTCCAGCTTTTTGAAAAGCTTTAAGACAATGACTCATGCTATAACCATTTCTATTAAAAAATTTAAGGGGATGAGCCTTTTCATGTTCAAAGTGGTGTTCATCAGAGATTGTAAAGGCTCTGGTGGCTAGGGTGCTGAGAACCCCAAGCTTCTGAGCATGTAAATATTGCTCAGTGTGCGTCTTCTTTCTAAACACTTGAGGAGAGAAAGAACCGTCTTCATTCCTAGAAATGAGGACATCAAGAAAAGGCAAGCTACCATTATCTTCAAATTCCATGGTGAACTTAATGAAGTCATATCAATCATTAAGATGCTAGAAGAAAACGTCCAATTTCTCCTTACCACGAGGCCAAACAACATAGGTGCCATCAACAAACCTTTTCCAAATTTTAAGTTGAAAAAGGGAGAAGGAAAGGGCAGTGGACTCTAAATCTCTAATAGTTTTCACAAATAACCTTTTTTTAGATTTCTAAATTTTAAATTTTTGTTTTCAAATTTTCAAATTTCATTTTTTTATTAAAAAATAAAAACTAAAAATTAAAAAAAAATCATTTAGATTTTCTTTTTTAGTCTATTTTCTTTTGAAATAAAACAAATTAATATATATATATATATATATATATATATAATAATTAAAAAAAATAAAAATTCTACACTCTCTCTACGCAGACTTTTTCAAACCATTGAATAACCTATTTCGCTGGGGAGTCCTAATGGAACTAGGCCATCGAAGATCTAAACTGGAGATTATGGGATAAAAGTGTTGATGCATTGTGATAAAACACCCTTAGTGTTTCCATGTGCAACAAAGGGTGACCTTTTTTTGGAAAGGACAGAGAAAAATATTTACGTATATCTAAGTTTTCCAGAGTTAGTTAAAAAAGGGCCCTCTTGGATAACGAAGGGTTTTGAATTGAACAGTGCCAATGGTGATAAATACCCCGGTTGTTGTTATGAAGTTTTGATTGCCAAAATTGGCCTTATATATTAATCTTGGCTAAAATAAGATCTCTCATGGAGTGTTCCTTCCCATTTTGGATTTTTCCATTCAACAGCTCACGTCGTTATCATCGCATCACAACAGTTTCCACACATTTGGATTCACAAATGTTACATTTCTTTGCATCATTTAACCAGGCAACAGGGCGGCTTCTTGATCTTCTTGTTGCCCAATTCAGCATGTTTGCAAAGGGTTAGTGAAGCATCCTCGTTCAATACTTGGAATACAAAAGAGGAAAAAGCAGGAGGGACGTGAACCATGCGATCAACGAATGAGTTCTGCAACCTGATCTTGTGATCCATGGTGGATATGATTGCCAGGGCGGAAATAAAGAAGAAGCCCTGGTGGGTTCCAATTTTCGATGTTATTTGTGATCTAGAGCCATCCTCTTTCACAAGTTTATGAATCCTTACGAGCGGAGTAGGATTCACGATGGAGAAGGAATGGCTGTTGCGAAAGGAGCTTCATGCAGCAGAGAGCATTCATGATATACTGTTATGCTATCGCTATCCACCTTTCTTTCATGGACGACCATTCATCTTTCGCCGCCGCATGATTTCCTCTGCATTCTCCTCCTTGCCAAAAGCTTGACCATAAAGAGCCTTCCCCTCTTCCCGCTATTCAATTTCTGCACCTATTTGTCCTGGCAGAACAATTTCCAAGTCTTGGCCCATAACATAATCACGAGGCTTTTTATCCTGGCACTCTCTAGAAGTTACAACCATCTGTATCCACCCATTTTTGGTTGTCTCAACCTTTTATTGAATAACTTGTCCAACAACACTAATATGTGGCTGACTAAGACCCCATTCAATCAGCATGATCGTAAACAAGACGAGGAAAGTGCGGGCAGTTGCAAATTGAATTCAGTTAAAAATATTTCCGGGCCGAAAATAGTAAACTCAATCCCCAATTTCGGCATCGATCATTGAATTCTTCCAAGTCAAAATTTGAGCTGGACCGGCCTAATGTCGAAGAGTATCTAACGGTTGCACATTTAGATGGCACTCAGCAACCCGCCAGGAAACTTTTGTTACGGAGTTTGCTTGATATTTCACCTGCTTTGAATGAAGCGACAATTGCAATAGTTGATGATTCTTTTACACGGTGCTTCAATTCTAATCCTCGAGAGCCATGGAACTAGAACCTTTATTTATTTCCTTTATGGTGCTTTGGAGTATTTGTTCGATATTTGATACTTTTCCATGTGAGAGTTGTGCTCTTAGCAGCTAGATGGGTGATATTTCTTTCTCTATTTATTCCTGTACATTTTGTTTTGAAAAATCATGACAAAATTCGGAGACAACTAGAGAGAGTTTTTGTGTAATTCATATGCAGTGTATTTGTGTCTTCATGGACCGGGGTAGTTAAGTACCAAGGACCACGACCGAGTGGCCGCCCAAGGCAGGCGTTTGTAGCGAACCACACATCCATTATTGACTTCATAATTTTGGAATGAATGAAAGCTTTTGCTGTGATTACGCAGAAGCACCTTGGATGGGTTGGCCTCTTACAAATTTGTTGGAAGTTTAATTTCAACTACAAGCTTGTGCAGGAGGACGAAATTGATTACTGACAGGAACGCCTGAAGACAACAGTGCAGGAGATTTTTTGTTTAAGTTTACACACCACCGAGCCTGCAATTCAATTTCTGGTTCATGGCCGTAGCAATACTTCGCAATTAAACTTCATAGTCAAACCACGCAACCATGTTTTGTTAAATTGCGCCATACATGCCTTTAAAACACTCAGCAACCAACACCCATCAGGCCGTTTGTTTTTTGATTTAAATCAAACCACGTCACTCACACCTGTGGACCAATCAACGCCTTATCGCAAATCCGGAAGCTGATGTGGACAACCCCAGAATAGATGCGATAAGCTCTTATCAAATTCGGTTGAATATTTTTTAAATCCGTCATGGGCTCCACTTCCAGCCAATGAAGGAGCGATCGTAAAGTTGAAGTGCACAGTCAGCATGAGAAAAACTGGATGCAATAAGCGCATCAATTAATTTGCATAAATAGTTTTCAGATCCGCGAAAAGCGCTTGCACTAAGGTTCTGTATTTTGGTTTAATGACTTTATATGTTTTAATGCCGTATTTTTTTGGGTTAAGTCTTTGACTTAAGGCATACATATATATTATAAACTTGTTAAGTTTATAATATTTATATAAAACGATAGTTTGTTTTAATTTTTTTTTATATAGTTTTGTCATGTGATATGATACATATATAAAAAGAAAAACTCTGAAGGCTGTTGTATGTAAAAAAAAAAAAGGGACTGTGTATGAAAAAACGCTCAAAAGCTAAAAACAGAGTGTGAGCACTGTTTGTGCATATTGTAAGAGACACAGAGCAGAAAAATGTGTGCCTGCATTTTTTAATATATGCCGAGCGCATAAGAATAGAGACTGTGCATTGTATTTTGTAAGCTTGAAGGCAAAAATTAAAAAGACAGGGAAGAACAAATATGTAACTGTGTTTTGTAGCAGCTTGTTTATATTCTCTTGAAAGCCAGAACAACAGTTCTGATGCATTTTGTAATTTTTTATTTTTTATTTTTTATTTATTTTTTATGTTTAATGAAATAGTGTTTTGTGCCACCTCTGTCTACTTCTTTAAATTGATTTCTCCGTAGGAATTTTTATTCCTCTGTTGTTCGGAATTGTTCAAAAATTCTAACATGTTATCAGAGTTAGTCCAGCCTCTTTGAGTTTGTCAAAGAAGCTGAAGGAAGGAGTCGCTGGAGCTTTTCTCCAGTACTGTGAAAAATCAGCAAAGGCAAGTATTTACAAAACAAAGTTTTTTGTTTGCTTGAAGATTAGAGTCCTTAGAGATAGAGTTTATCTCTTAGCAGAGAGACAATTCGTTTTGAAACAAAATCAAGTTTTTATTGCATAGTTCAAAAAGCTAGCCATGGCAGGAGCCAGCACAAGCACGAGTATGGGAAATACTCAACTCCCAGAGTTTAATGGGAGGAGCTATGACTATTGGGCAATCACAATGAGAGCCATGTTTGCCTCTGAGGATTTATGGGAGCTAGTTCAAGATGGTCTAGAAGAACCATCAGATGAACATGCATACAATTCCTTAACACAGGCAGAAAAAGATTTGCTGAAGGGTAATAGGAAGAAGGACTCAAAAGCTCTATTCTATCTCTTTCAAGCAGTGTATGAAAGTGTATTTCCAAGGATTGCAGCAGCAAAGAGGTCCAAAGATGCATGGGATAACCTCCAGAAAACCTACCAAGGTATGGAGAAGGTAAAGTAAGCAAAGCTTCAATTAATGGGAAGAGATTTTGAAGTCATTTGCATGAAAGAGTCTGAAACAATAGACTCATTCTTCATGCAGTTGATTGGGTTGGTCACCCAAGTGAGATCTCATGGAGAGATAGTAGAAGAAAGAAGAATAATGGAGAAAGTATTGAGGAGGTTACCCACAAGATTTGATGTAATAGTTACAACCATTGAAGAGACAAGATCTCTCAAAGTTTACTATTGATGAGCTTCATGCATTATTGATGACACATGAACAAAGATTGGGTAGAAAGACAAACCCATCTTTGGAACATGTCTTCAAGACCGAAATGTCCTTTGAAAGAGGAAGAGGTCAAGGTAGAGGAAACTACAGAGGAAAAGGAAGAGGCAGAAACCAAAACAGAGAAGGAAGGGGCATCCCTACAAATACAAGTGGAAGGGGCAACAACCAAAGTCAAAACCAAGTCCAAGACAGCAGCCAACAAGGTGGACAAAATCACGCACATGGATAAAGGTATGAAAAATCCCAAGTCCAATGTTATTACTATAAGAAGTATGGTCATTATGCCAATGAATGTAGGAAGAAATAGAGTGACATGGGTAATAGACCCAGTGTTAATTTTACTAAAGAAAATATCAGTCAAAAGAAGTTGTTTTTAGCATGTAATATGGCTAAAGAAAAAAGTGAAGATATATGGCTTTTAGACTCAGGATGTAGCAACCATATGACTAGAAACATTTCTATGTTTTCCATGATTGATGAAAATTTGAAGTCTCAAGTAACATTAGGGACAGACAGTAAAGTCTTTGTAATGGGGAAAAGGTAGAGTAAGTGTTTTGGAGTAGAAGTGGAAGATTTCTATGTAATAACAATTCAGCCATGTCATTGATGACAACCTTACCACTTTATAAAGTGAAAAGGAGGACATGGGAAAGAAATGAGTTCCGACATCCCTATTAAGTTAAATGAAATTGGGGAGAGAAACAGATAGGCTTGATTCCCTCCTCAACTTATGTCTATTGCAGATACAAGAATATACCATCGACATAAGGAAGCCCCTTCATTGGTTTTTCTAGGAGAATAGAGCAGGCTGATCGACGAGTAACAGCTTGGCGAGGAGGGTTTCGACCTGCAGATAATAAAGAAATGTGTATGAACATGATTGAACATGCTGTCTTCTATGTTGAGAATAGCTCATTCTTGCAGGAATGTGGTTTTGTTACTGATCTCATCGATTTATCCTGTATGTGAGTCCTGAATTTCATCTTTTTTAAGTTCTATTCGGGTATTTGCATGATGAGAATTTTATTATGTATTATTGCACGTTTCTATCTGCTTGTCCGGTGTATCGGGGATCACCACAAGGGGTTGGGTCGCGAGGGAGAATTTTGAATTTTGTTATGAGATGCCCCGGTGCGCATGGTTTTGACAAGCGGAGTGTTTTTTGCTGATCTCATCGAGAGTTTTCCTGTATGATACTCTTTTATGATTTCACTGGGTATCCACTTGATGAGATATTGCTTTGTTCTTGTTGGAACATCCAATCATTTTGGTTTTGATGTCCTGGGATTGGCGTAATAGTGGTTACAAGATGGGGTCCTTATACTGATGTATCCTATAGGGGGCACATGGTATGAAGAATATTTTTAAACATCTTTTAAGTGTTTTTCAAAGGGAGGATATATCGGAAAAAATTCAGTCGCAGGAATTTCTGAAGGAGTCCAGTATCCCTCAGAATTGGTGGTATAATATCTGGAATAGATGGGTTGATTCATTCATTATATCACAACCTTGTAAGAGCTTTGGGTTCCGACTCTGTAGGAGATGGTGGGCTTTCCCAGGATGTCATTGTTGTTGTTGCTGCTAGTTCTAAGAGCTATCCGGTTTTTCCGATTAGCCGTTCCTTTTTTCCGGCTATTTTTGAATTGGCTTCCACGGTAAAGATTCATTGGGGATAGTCTCTCAAAGCACTCTGACATTGGCGGCGTTATATATTTATTGACCCAGTCCTGAAAGGTGATCACATTTATTGGTAGCATCGCTTAACGTGAACCTATTAATGTTTCTTGGTGGATGATCGTTTCTAAGGACTTTTTTCTCCCATCAGAACATCGATATGAGTGACTCTATTAATGAGATAAGGGAAGTAGTCGTTGTTGTCCATGGTCCGGAGTTCCTCCATATCCATCTTACATGATTCTCCTCTTTAATATATGGTAGTATTTGATTTCCGGACGATATCCTCTTGAATTTGCTGTACTTGCATTGGGTCTCTAGAATTGCGCTACTTTGGCATTTCGATTTTGATCTGGTTGCATCCATTAATGATCTGCAGCAAGTGTCCGTTTTGTTGTCCTTTTATATGGAGATCTCCCATATCCATCTAGTTATGTCCCCCACTGAAATATTTGGCAGATCTTGGGCGTAGGGCAATAATTTCCTTTCATTATCAGTACTTGCTTTGGAATATAGGATGTTCTTTTTTTAGCATGGTGTGGTATTTCAGAAAGGCCTAGTCTATATCCTTATATAACATTCAAATTGTTGTTGTACCTACTCAACTCCATAATTAATAATCTTCTGCACCTCTCTGACATTCAGTGTCAGATATCTGGGTCTGGGATTAGAACTCCCTTACATACAAATTCCGAAGTACCTAGCACCCATGATGGATTTTGGAAATTGTGTTAATTCAATTTATGATGCACCAGGTAAAATAAAGGACCTGGATGTCGATGAGATCATTATTCGACGGGCTATCTCAAACCCATCCGATACTGGATCAAAGGGTAATGCTGGACATGGTAGGAAGAACAAGGGTGGCCGGTGTAAAAAATTGAACGCTGTGTATAAACACAACATGGATATTAATGAAGTTTTTCTGGATGTGGAGGACCTCAGTGGTCGCGTGGTGAGTTTGCAGAAGAGAGCAATCATTGGCCGATGGGTATTTCTGGATAGTAACGATTTTGACTCATCATCCTGGATTTGCAAAATGTGGAAGCCGGTCATTGGATATAATCCAAAGTACATCAATCTTATCAATGGGTGGTTCTGCGTTCATTTTATGGATGAAAATGATGTTTTCAAGATTATTAGCAGAACCTGGGTCCGTGGTAGAAGCTTCATGCAACTTGTTCCCTGGTTCCTCGGGTTTAACCCTGTCCTAGAGGCTCCTCGCTGTAAGATGGTGTGGGTTAAATTTCCGGGTCTTCCTCTCAAATTTTGGATGCTTAAGGCTCTTGGGGCTATCGGTGACACTATTGGCAGCACTAAGTAGGTTGATCCCAGTATTCTGGGTGTTGGGGATAAGAGAATCGCTTGGATTCTAGTGGAAGTTGACTATTCAGAGGGGACGCCTGGGGATATAGACTTGGTGTGGGGTGACAGAAGACATCATCAACGTGTGGATTTTTGGGGCATACCATTTCGTTGTCTTATTTTCCATCGTACTAGACATCTGTGGGAGAACTGTCCCTTTCGAATGTGATTGGAACGACCGGGAGGGGTTAAGGCTAGTGTAGTAGTGGGCCACTTTAATCGAAAATCAACATCTTCTTCTAAGGATCCTCTTCCAGGTAATTCTGAATCCCCATCTTCCAATGAAGAAGCAAATTTTACAATCTTTGGTAGGCCCAATAGGGATATGAATGTGGCAGAGAATATAAGTCTGGGTCCTAATCACAATCGGGGGTCTCTCCATTGCCTACGGGTACTGGAACCGAAGTCCAACACGCTACCCTCAGACAATTATAATTCTCTGGTCTCTATTGGGTTAGATAATGATAAACCATCTCAGTCATTCCCTGTAATGTCAAATGAAAATCCCGAGATTGGTCTCCCTATTGACCATAGCCCTGATAGCACCCCTATTCATACACATTACACTCAAAGGGACAAGGGTAAGTCTGTCATCGATTCAAAGATCCATCATCTGTCGAACCTATCTAAAGGTGTGCCCTCTAGGTCACATAGAACTGAATCGACTGTCGGCCATCTCTCTTTAGATATCCATTCTACACAAGTTGACCCTTTGGAAACTACGGCCACACCTAGAAACTCTGTCGGAAGTGATTTAGAGTCTATCTTAGCCAATCCTAATATAGATTTAGCCGCTCTTACTGTCTTCGACAAACCTCCTGTAACATCTGATAAGAGAACCTCTATTCATCCATCTGCAAAGAATTCAAATGACAGAAGCCACAAGGGAGTCATTAAGCCTAATAAGAGTAATTTTAGGGCTATCTCATTATTTGATGGATACGAGGACAATTTAACCGACATTCCTATCACGGTCAGTGAAGGGACTTGGGACTCCTCCAGGGCGCTTAGAGCATGTTCCCCTGAATCGGAATTTCCATGACTTACATTCTCTCATTGAATATTAGAGGTCTGGGCAATGCCTCTAAAGCTCTTTGCCTGAGGGATTTATTATTTTCTGAAAACCCAGCCATTTTCCTGGGACAAGAGACTATGTGCAATAGAGAGAAAGATATCAAGCTATTTTTGAATATTAAGAAAGGTTGGAAGGTAGCGGCGGTGGATTCAGAAGGACAATCGGGGGGTCTGATCGCCATATGGGATCCCTATCGGGCGTCCTTTAAAGCTTATAGTTTTTTTGGGGGTATATTGCTCGAAGGTAATCTCAGGGGTAAGACTGAGTCATTTTATATAATTAATATATATGCTCCATATTGCAATCAACAGGTCTTTTGGCATAGAATGTTGGCATCTAATATTCTGTCTCTGCCAAACCTGATTCTGATGGGGGACCTCAATATAACTCTACGAATTATGGGGACGAGCGGCCCAGCTGGACCCACTGTCTTCGTATCTGTCTGATATGTTCAATGATATGCATATGGTGGATATTCACCCAATGCCTATGTTGCCAACCTGGACTAATAAGAGGGTGGAAGATGCCTTTGTAGGAAAATGCCTGGACAGAGCCTTAGTAAAGGTAAACCTTGTGGATACATGGGGAATGCCCCATTATGTTGTTATAGTGTCCGATATATCTGATCACATGCTATCAAGCTGACATGGAATGAAGTGTTGGTATCGAAGGGTAGACCGTTTAAGTTCAACCGCATTTGGCTCAAGGATGAGGTATATACAAATATGGTAAAATCTATGTGGGTAAAATCTGGAGCTGAGGACATTCCTAGTGGCTGGGATCGATTCCATTACAAGTTACAGATTATTAAAAAGAAGACAAAAGCCTGGGAGATAGACAAAAAAAGGTCACTTAAAAAAGAACTATCTGAGATTTGCAGTCAGATGGCGCACTTGTATGAATCCTTATCTCTGTCTAGTCCGGGGGTTCATTCTATGGAGGTAATGGCCCATCTCAGTAGCCGAAAGAGAGAAATTCTGAGAATCGAAGAGGTATCATGGAAACTAAAAAGTAGGATTGCCTGGTTAAAGGAGGGAGACCTCAAAACACATTTTTTTCACAAAACTGCCAACGATAGACGCAACCGAAATGCCATATGGAGGATTAAACGATCGGACAACAGCTTTGCGCAATCTACAGAGGAGGTTCATGAGGAGGCCTATTCCTATTTTTCAACTTTTTATAAAAACGATCCATCTATAAATGCTGAAAACCAATCATGGGTCATGGATCATTTGGAAAGGTTTTTTGAAGATACGGACATAGCTGTGATTGATAAGGTCATTAACAGAGCGGAGGTTCTTGGGGTTCTTAAATCCATTCCACATGATAAGTGCCCTGGCTCGGACGGGTGCCCGGCAGAATTATTTATACACTTTTTTGATCTATTGGGCAGCGAACTCACTGATTTAATGGAGGACTTCAGATTAAAGGGACACATCCCTGCAAATCTCAATTCGACGTTCATCGCCCTCATACCAAAAATCTCTGAACCCCAAAACTTTACAGATTTCAGGCCTATATCACTATGTAATCTTATCTATAAGGTTACATCCAAGATTATAGCAAATCGAATCAAGGGCTGTCTATCCAGGAACATCTCGCCGGAGCAATACGGGTTTCTTGAAGGCCGATCAATACATGATGCTATAGCAATAGCACAAGAGGTCCTCCATTCGATGCACTCGGGGAAAAAGGAGGCGTTGATGATGAAAGTGGATCTTCATAAGGCGTACAATTCGGTGGATTGGTCATTCATTCGAATCACTCTGCTCAAAATTGGTCTCCCTATAAGGATTATTCGATGGATCATGTCTTGTATATCTACTGTTCGATATGCAATAATCGTGAATGGCATGCCCACCAATTTTTTTGAAGCCGGCCGTGGTCTACAACATGGATGTGCTCTATCGTCGTTGGTATTCATTCTGGTTATGGATGGATTTAGAAAGATCATCCACAAAGCAGAATAGATGGGTATCCTAATGGGGTTTGGGTTCTCACAAACTGTATCCACAACACATCTCTTTTTGTTGATGATTTACTTATATTTGGTTACCTCATTAGATATTACTGGTTCTATATTCACATTATCTTCTCACGTTTTGAAACTGCTACTGGTCTGAGAATTAACAAGAGCAAGTCTTTTCTCATTTATGATTTTGGAGAATTACTGGAGATTCAGTTCATTGCAGAGTTTCTAGGGGTGGAATATAGACAGGATTCTTCCGGTTTCAAATATCTGGGATATACTATCAAGCCATGCGGCTACAGAAATAGAGATTGGTTTTGGCTGGTGGATAATTTAAGATCCCGTATTGAAAGGTGGACGCATAGATGGCTCACATTAGGGGGGAGACTTATAATGATTCAAGCAGTCTTGTCTCAGATGGTAGTTTTCTGGGGACATCTCCTTTATTTTCCTGTGGCCATTATTAAGAAGATTAATCATATAATTTCCAAATTTCTTTGGGGCAGCGTTAAAATGGAGGCGAAATACCACCTATGCAGTTTCGAAGTATTGTGCCAGCCAAAGGATTTGAACGGGTGGGGCATTCTGAATGCCCGAGTGTTTAATACTACCCTCCTCATGAAATATTTTTGGAGGGCAATCACTGGTAGTAAAATATGGGCCGCTATTATACGAGCCAAATATCTTGATGGTGACATTTTATATAGACTCAGTTGTCATGACATCTCTTTTCCCCGGAATATATCAGCTATATGGGCCAGCTTCAAGAAAATCCTGAAACATTTCGAACAACGACTATGTTGGCAATTCAGGGATGGGGGTCGCATTCCTGTCGGTTTCCGGAGTATTCTATATTTACAAAACTGTCGGGGGCCATGTCTACAATTGATTCATTCCATAGCTCACAAAGGTATTCATCTACTTTCACAGGTTATTCGGGAATGGTACTTCGTGGCCCCTATATTTAAAAATGTTGATCAATTGGGTTTGAATGGTGAGGTTGTGGCTGAATGGGATTCACTTCGGGATGTGCTCAGAGGAGCTGATTTCTGTTACGCTCTAGGTGGTGATCTTATTTGTTGGAATGGGCCTCTTAAGAATAATATGATTATTGTTAAAGACATTTATCGAGGCATCATTTCCAGCTATGTTGGGGTGGTCTCTGAGGATTTCTATCCTTTTTGGAGTTGGAAAATTCCAAAAAAAATTACAATTTTTGGGTGGCTCATTTGGATGGGGAAATTCCTCACTTGGGAGAATTTAAAGAAGAGAGGACATCAGGGCCCTGGCAGATGCGCTGTATGCTGCTGTGAGGAGGAAACTATTTCACACCTATTTTTCTATTTCCTGTCATCAGACGATTGTGGAGGTTATTTAGTGCATATCATATGGATCCCTAATGGATTCCTGAGGGGTTCCTATCTGTGGCTGTTGAATGGGGGAGACTTAAAACAAATTTTAATGTGCTCCCTTTCTTTCTTATTTGGGAGGTTTGGGTGGCAAGAAATCGATTGATTTTTGAAGGCACTCCATTTCGGATGGACAAGGTTTATACAGCCATTATTAGATGGATTGCTGATCGACCACATCTGGTGGAGGTGGAGTCTGACTATTCTATCCACCTTAGACCACATGCTATATCCATTCCTACAATATTTTTTGACGGGGCTTCGGTGGGGAATATTACAGGTTGTGGGGTTTGGATAAAACTGTCATCCAGTGAGCGCATTCATATATATTGGAATGGAGGCCCCGGTACAAATAACAAGGTAGAGATTATGGCTCTATGGGGTGGACTATGGGTGGCCACGGAACTATCCTTATAGAATGTCAATATATATGGGGACTCGAATCTTGTCATAGGATGGATTACTAACAGGTTTGGCCTCATATCCCCATAACTTCATGGATGGCTGGACCGCACACAGAGACTATGGAGAAGGATGAACTGTCTGATGATCAATCATATTTACAGGGAAAATAATACCCGAGCAGATGGGTTATCAAAGAAGGGTATTCTGGCAGACTTCGGGAATATGCAGGTCTCTCGTTACAGGGATGGCAAGATGATACAGGAATTCAATATTCCTATTCCATGAATCCGTGAGGATAAATCACTATACTTTGTTTTTTGTATTTTTGGTCTCTTTATGATTAACAATATGCATAGACTAATCATTTTTTTGGGTCCACAAATCAAGTTTTATGGACGGAGATGACTGCATTGAAGAATAAATCGACATACAATCCATCAAGGGAGACATATATTAACCGATCAAGAGAACAGTTACACTCTCCAACAAGCGAGCCTGCTAAATAATGACAACCAACGCAATATTTTTGATTGCACAGTATCATAGGTGACTGGTTCTATATACAAGTGAACAGGTTTTATCAAATTATCTGAGTCATCTTTAGATCGAAGTATTCCTTATCAAGCGAGCCGGACAGATACATTACAAGTGAGCCTGGTTCTATAGTCAAGCGAGCCTGATACTAGTTTACAAGCGAGCCTGTTTATATAATCACGCGAGCTTGATACTAGTTTACAAGCGAGCCGGGTCATCGTAATATCACATCTCATATCAACCGGAAATCCACGGTTCTTTTTGTTGTTTTATCTGTCCATTAGTAAATGATTTAAATCCTCACTGGCTTCGACTAAGGCTTATATAGGGCATATGATGAACATTATCATAACGCTGCACTTTTCTTTATATGTTTTCTTTCCTTACAAAAATGTAATGCAACATTTTGGCTGGGATTGATTTATTTCCCCCTGATTACGAAGTGCCAGTCAGATTATAACTTGCTTATTCACTTTCTGAATCAGCAGTTTACAAGCTGACTTTGCAATGCTGATTTTCTCATTGAACTTGTTCAACTGAGAATGTATTTTGTCCATGTACTGATATATCTAATATATGCAGCGTTTTTTTTCTTCTGAAAAAAAAAGAGAGTAAGTGTTTTGACAAAGAAGGGAGAAAGAAAAACCATATCAGATGTTTATTATGTTCCTGGTATGAAGTGTAACCTTTTGAGCATTGAACAACTTCTTTAGAAAGGCTACAATGTTTTCTTCGAAGATGATGTATGCACCATCATGGATAAACCACCAAGCAAGGAATGCATTGCACAAGTGAAGATGACAAGAAACAGAATGTTTCCTCTCAAGATGAGAGCAAATTTGAATAAAGAAGCTACAATGGCAGCAGTGACACAAGAGACATTACAAAGAGAAGAAAAAGATAAAAACTGGTTATGGCACTTGAGATTTGGACATGTCAAATATGGAGGTCTGAATTTGTTGCATAGGAAATGAATGGTAAAGGGATTACCAATGATTGAAAAACTGGACAACCTTTTTGAAGATTGCATCTTGGAAAAACAACGTAGAGAAAGCTTTCCATGAGGAAAGAGCATAAGGAAAAAGACACCCTTAGAAATTATCCATTCATATTTGTGTGGACCAGTGCCAACACCATCATTATTAGGTAGCCACTATATGTTGAACTTTACTAATGATTACACAAGAAAAACTAGGCTTTATTTCTTGAAGTTAAAGAGTGAAGTGTTTGAGAAATTTTGTCACTTTAAAGCTCTAGTTGAGAATCAAAGTGGGCATCATATTAAAGTCTTAAGAATAGACAGAGGAGGATAATACATCTCCAAATAATTTCTGCATTTTTGCAGAGAAAATGGGATGCACAAGCAATTTATAGCAAGGTATACACCACAACAAAATGGAGTCGCTGAAAGGAAAAATAGAACCATCATGGACATGGTAAGAAGTATGTTGAAGGCAAAAAATTTGCCAAATGAATATTGGATTGAAGTTCTACATTTTTCACCATACATATTGAATAGATGCCCAACTAAAGCTGTAATGAACAGAGTTCCAGAAGAAGCATGGAGTGACATAAAACAGTTTGTTACCTACACAAGAGTTTTTGGTTGTGTGGCTTATGCACACATTCCAGATCAGCTAAGGAACAAGTTGGAAAGGAAAGGAGAGAAGTGCATATTTGTTGGATACAATGAATAATCCAAAGCATACAGATTGTATAACCCATCTACCAAGAAGTTTATGATAAGCAGAGATGTACATTTCATTGAGGAAGAAGCTTAGGATGGAAGCATTGAGAAAATAGTGAATGTAAGAAGATATTTTTCTCATGATGAATATGAGGAAGAAATGGTTGAAAGACATCCCTCATTAGTAGCACCACCTCCACCAACAAAAGGACAACAAGGGACTCCACAAGCAGGTATGAGAACACCCTTGAGAAGTGATGACAGTGCTTCTCCAAGCACATCACAAGGAGCATATTTGAGTGCTTTTACAAGCACAAGTTCATCAAGTGAAAGAGGAACTAGATTCAAAAGTCTGAGTGAAATCTATGAGAAAGAGGCACCAAATGAAGGTATGAACTCTTTATTTGCATTATATTGTCATGTAGAGGATCCTATTCATTTTGAAGAAGCTGCAAAAGATAAGAACTGGATAGATGCTATGGATGAAGAAATAAATGCCATAAAGAAGAATAAGACATGGGAATTAGTTAATCTCCCAAAAAGAAAAGAAGTTATTGGAGTGAAATGGGTTTCTAAAACCAAAATAAATGTTGAAGGTAAGATTGAAAGGCACAAGGCCAAACTTGTTGTCAAAGGCTACAAGTAGCAACAAGGAAGAGTCTATGAGGAAAATTTTGCACCAGTTGCAAGAATGCAAACAATAAGAGAATTTTTGTCCATAGCAGCACAACAAAAATGGAAGGTTTACCAAATGGATGTGAAATCAACATTCTTGAATGGAGTATTGATGGAAGATGTTTATGTTGAATAGCCTCTGGGATATAAGAAAGAAGTCCAAGAGCACAAAGTATGCAGATTGAAGAAAACTCTTTATGGGCTGAAACAAGCACCAAGAGCATGGTACAGTAGGATAGATGCCTATCTATTGGAAAATGGGTTTGAGAAATGTGAAGGAGAACCCACTTTATTCATCAAATAAAAAGATGGTAAGATGTTGATTGTTGTTTTATATGTTGATGATGTGATCTTTATAGGTAATGATGCTTACCTCATTGAGAATTTTAAGACAGTCATGAAGGATGAATTTGAGATGTCTGATATGGAATTGCTGAGATTAGGAATAGAAGTAGATCAAAATGAAAATAAAATTTTTATTTATCAATAAAAATATGTAAAATAAGTTTTGGAAAGATTTAACATGTGGGTTTGCAAGGCATTAATTACTCCTATGGTGATGGGATTGAAGTTAAGCAAAGAAGACAACAACAAGGATTTTGACCTAAGTTTGTATACGAGCATAGTTGGCAGACTTATGTATTTTACTGCAACTAGGCCAAATATTATGCATGTTGTAATTTTAATTTCCAGATTTATGGAAAGGCCAAAGGAGGCACATTGACAAGCAGCAAAAAGAACTCTGGGGTATGTAAAAGGAACAAAGAGGTATGGTATTTTATACACCACTTCATAAAATTTTGAATTGATTGGATATACTGACAGTGATTGTACTGGATGTATAGATGACAGGAAAAGCACCTCTAGATATGTTTTTCATATGGGATCAGGAGCCATTTCATGGGCTTCTAAGAAACAGCCAATTGTGGCTTTATCAATAATAGAGGCAGAGTATGTGGCAGCTATAGTAGCAGCAGGTCAAGCAGTATGGATGAGGAGAATGTTAAGAAGTTTGTGTCATGAACAAACAAAAGGCACAACAATTTATTGTGATATTATCTCATCTATAGCTTTATCAAATAATTCAGTATTTCATAAAAGAACGAAATACATTGATGCCAAGTATCACTACATCAGAGAACTAGTGAGAAATGGAGAAATTGTTTTGCAACATTGTAGAACTAAAAAACAATTTGCTGATATTTTGACAAAACCATTGGGGTAGAAAAGTTTAATTATTTAAGGAAATGTCTAGGTATGCAATAGAATTAAGCAATTGAAATTAAGGGGGAGTGTTGGAAGTTTCATTCCAACTAAAACCCTGTGCAGGAGGATGAAATTGATTGCTGACAGGAACACTGAAGGAAAGCAATGCAGGAGATTTTTTGTTTAAGTTTACACACCACCGAGCCTGCAATTCAATTTTTGGTTCATGGCCATAGCCATACTTCGCAATTAAACTTCGTGGTCATACCACACAACCATTTTTTGTCTGCACTCTTATCCATCTACAACCACTGCTTTCAGTCGTGCCATACCATCATTTAAAACACTCACCAACCAACACCCATCACGCCCTTTGTTTTTTTATTTAAATCAAACCACATCACTCACACTCATGGACCAATCAACGACTTATCGCAAATATGGAAACTGACGTGGACAACCCCAGAATGGATGAGATAAGCTCTTATCAAATTCGGTTGAATTTTTTTGAAATTCCCTGCGGGCTCCACCTCTAGCCAACGAGAGAGAGATCACAAGGTTGAAGTGCATAGTCAGCATGGGAAAAATTGGATGCGATAAGCGCATCAATTAATTTTCATAAATAGTTTTAAAATCTGCAAAAATCACTTGAACTAAGGTTATGTATTTTGGTTTAATGAATTTATATGTTTTAATGACGCAAAGTGTTTTTTTTGTTAAGTCTTTGACTTAAGGCACATATATATATATTCGTTTTAATATATATATATCTATTTTTGTTAAGTCTTTGACTTAAGGCACATATATATATTCGTTTTAATATATATATAAAACAACAGTTTGTTTTAATTTTTTTTTATATAGTTTTGTTATGTCATATGATACATATATAAAAAGAAAAATCCTGAAGGATGTTGTATGTTAAAAAAAATGGGACTATGTATGAAAAAAAAGCCCGAAGGCTAACAATAGAGTGTGACCACTGTGTGTGCATATTGTAAGCGACAGAGATCAGAAAAATGTGTGGTTGCATTTTTGAATATATGCTGAGAGCATAAGAATAGAGGTTGTGCATTGTATTTTGTAAGCCTAAAGGAAAAAATTAAAAAGATAGAGAAGAACAAATATGTAATGCTGTGTTTTGTAGTAGCTTGTTTATTTTCTCTTGAAAGCCAGAACAACAGTTCTGAAGCATTTTGTAATAGTTTTGTTTTTTTTTAATTTTAATGAATTAGTGTTCTATGCCATCTCTTTCCACATTTTTAAATTGATTTCTCTGTGTTAAAGAAGAGAATTTTTTATTCCTTTATTGTTCGAAATTGTTTAGAAATTCCAACAAAAGTACAATCTTGGAGAGGTTGGGCTGTATTTGTTTTAATCAAACAAAAGCCAAGGATTGACATATTGTCTCTAAAAAGATTAAACAAAACATAGAAGTTCCTGACAACAACCCTCTTCTCATATTCCCTTCAATGGTGCCCGGTACTTTGATGCAGCTTCATCCTTCGATGGAGAACAGATCGACTCCTGCACACTATTATCGAACCCAAGTAGAAATCATAGTTCAGAAGGGTTTCCTCTGCTGTGTATACACCTCTGGGAGCTTCGTATTTTGCAGGCAAAGCTGGTACTTGAAACTCGATCCTTAGATGTATCTAACCCTTACAATATTGTTTCTAATTTGATTTTGATGTGCTAGAGGTCGGGGTAACACTGGAGGTATGCACCACCATCGCATTCTCTTTGACAAATACCATCCTAGCTACTTTCCTAAGTTTGGTATGAGGCACTTCCACAAGCTCAATAATGGTGCTTTTGCCGGGAGACATCAACGCAAATCAATATTGACAATCACTGCCCTATCGATAATATTTTCAAGTTGTGGTCTCTAGTCCCCGAGGACATCAACACAAATTCAATGTCATGCACAATGATCCTTTATTAGATGCCATGTAGTTAGTTTATTTTTTTAAGGTGGAATTTGTGTTAAATATTGAAAAATAATTTTTTTTGCTGCTCATGATAATACTACTGATCAGTAAGATTTTAAAATTTGACTTCACAAGTTGTTGTGTGAGAGGAAAGTCACAATTCATACAGGCATTTTCTACTTCGTTATTTATGGTTTGATATGAATTGAACTGTTGGAAGAAAATGATTCTACATGTTGAAATTTCAAGCACATTCAGAGATGCCACTTCCTATATTTCTGCGAATGATGTCATGATATATACAAAAGCTTTTCCAAAAATAACCTTTCAATTCACATTAATTAACATGTAAGTATTCCCTCACAACTCATCCATCTTCACCGGTAAGTTAAGGTATGTCATTTTCTAATTTTTTTTTATCATATAATTCCTTGAAAAGTTGGAGTTGTAATTTTTGGAAAAACACTTCCATTCCTCACTTCATAATTTTTTTTTTCTAGTACCATCAGTTGGGGGGATTATATTCATATTTATTCCATGCCACATTCGTTAATATAAAATTCATAAAACCAACATAATTGTTCTAAAATCTATTTACTATTACATTATGATTCATAAAAATGGATTTTCAAATGTTTTTCAAAAATAACTGAATTGTTTTCACGGACCAACCTTGTTGCAATCAATAAAAACAATTTGTAAAATTATGAAGTTATCCAATGTTATCATGCAAAGTTAAATTTTAAGCCACACTCAAGGATAAAAAACAAATATCAATGTAATAGATTGCACGAGGACATGCAATAATTTTAGTTGGGGGGTAATAAAAGTATGTTGGGCCTTAGAATTGCCATTAATTTTCACTTCATTTACATTCATCCTTCCATAATATCACTTCCACTCCACCTCCATCTAAATTAACCTTACCAATATCATTATTTGGGTCACATATACGTTTTTCCAAATATTAGTAATTTCTAGTGATTTTAAGTGAATTTGTGGTCAAAAGTTAGGAAATAATATGCATATACTAATACCTTAGAAGTCGAATGAGATTGATGCTATGTGTAGGTCAAAGAAAATCTTATTCAAAAAGCCTCAACATTGTGAGAGGACACCCTTCCATCCAAGATTGGTGTAACTTCGAGACAAGCTAGAATTTCATCTTAGGGTTTGTTTGTTTTTCTTTTTTCTTTGTTGTGTTATATATATATATATTGCAAATAGACATTTAAATTCATGAAAATCATATTTTCTTGCTAAAATGTTTTCAAGTCACAGATCTTAAATGAAAACGATTTTCTAGAGACGCGCGATGATCGACATGTAAAAAAAATGTATTTCACTATAAATATGAAAAATTCATAATAATTATTGCATTATATGTTTTTCGAAGCTCCCAAAATTTTTATGCAGGATTAGTACTAAGATTTCACAGGTTCAAAGATGGTCTGATTTCATTTTTAGAAATCACAATAAAACATGCAAAAGTGGAAGCTGGGAGGAGCTAAAGTTTGCATCGCACATGTCTATCACACAGAGATTTTTGAAAAAAAATCCATTGCACCATGACATGTTCAATTAATCTTCTCCTTCTATGCTTATCATCCACCCATATCAAAGCCCACTTTCATTATGACTTCACACATACATACCTTTCTGAGTTGCATACATTCTTTCATCATTTCCAGTCCATCTTTCTCCTCATAAAAAAAACCAAACAACTATTTTTTCCATGATCACATTTCCTTGCTATATTTTTGCTAAAACATGTTTCTGCTGCTGCAATCATTTTCATCTATAGTCCTACCAATCATGTTGTACAGACTCGGGTTGAATGATGTGGGATTCCTTAAGGCCCACCTTTCAACAAGTCTCCACCCATCGACCTCAGCACCTTATCTAGGATAGAGACTAGAGTCCTCATTAGTACCTTTAGGATTGTATGCCCTAATGACAATTCTCTAATTGATAGTCATGGGAATACATCAATGTCCCTTGATCATTGGATATTGCAAGTGGCTCGATATCATATCATTTTATTCGTACTTTGCAAAATGTACTTGGGTACCTTGGCAGTCATTGAAATCAATGGTGAGTTTGCCTCGCGTTGGTTAATGACATCCATTAATGGTTGGTAATCCAATGAATTATTTTCATGCTCGACATCGACACATCCATTCAAATGACTAGAATTGTACCATCGAGTTTTTGTAATGGGT
This sequence comes from Pinus albicaulis, assembly GCA_034641835.2. Classification (NCBI taxonomy): domain Eukaryota; kingdom Viridiplantae; phylum Streptophyta; class Pinopsida; order Pinales; family Pinaceae; genus Pinus; species Pinus albicaulis. The sequence continues at coordinate 1,939,081,082 of CM076575.1, forward strand.
GAAGACTATACATTTCTCATGATTCCATCAGCAGTTGCAACAACATTCCTGTAGCCATAAGAGAGTACCACAGTTCCACTTTCATACAACATATTATTATTCATACAACCAAGCAACAATTCAGATTCTTTCACTTCATCTAGTAGCATGGCATTTTCTCTCATCCAACAAAATCAACATGACATTTTCCTGATCCAGAAGAAGCAACAGATACATTTATATTTCATAGTTCATAAACTGTTTGGGTAAGTGAATGTATGTTATTTTCTAATTTTTAATCAAACAATTTCTTACATGTTGAAAATAAATGAACTTGGAAAATTCTCTCACCATATTGCATTATCTTTCTCCTTCTCGTAAAATTAACACACCTTCAATTTGGGTGGGGGAGGGGGGGAATATTCATTACTATTTGGTTTCATTCATCACCTCATATATTTTCAACCAACATGACTCTTCCAAACTACACTTCGTTGCAGTTGATTCAAATAAATTGATATTTATTTTGGCATGATTTAAAAATATGAGAATAGGTTTTTTATGCATATTAATGACTTATCATTTCTAGTACATGTATTAAAAAAAATATGAATGTTGTTAACACAAGAACCAACATTTTTTATATTCATGGTTGTTAACACAACAACCAACCATAGAAATAACAGTTTCAGTACATGTATTTACATCCTAGAATGGTATATTGTTAGAAACCATAATCATGTGAAGCCAAAAGTTTTAATTCATGTAAGGTTGCATGAGGACATGCAACAAGTTCAGTTGGGGGCATGTTGGGTTTCGTAATTGTCGCATTTTTATCATGTTTATCCTCGCCATTCCTCCCATTCAATCACCTCATTTAACCATTCATCATACCATTTTCATGGGTTCACCTCACTATTTTCCAATTTATTTATTTTTAATATTATAAGAGAATTTATGATTAATTATTGGAAAATTAACATATTTCATTAATATCTCAAATTTGGATGACCTTTTTATGTGTAGGATTATTTGGAAGGATTATTCAAAACACTTCTCAAATACTTAATTCAAAACGATTCTCAAGAATTCAAAGGATAATTGTTCAATCTTATTCCAAGGAGAATATCATGGAAATTCCAAGAGAGAAAGATCATGGATATTTGGATAACATATCTCATCGAAGATTTGTGATTGGTAAATGATTTGAAGGGATCAAATTTTTAATTATAGTGATATTGGTTGAGGAAAACTAGATTTTTAATTATGAGTTGCTTAAATTGTTTTCAAAGCACTCATGTATAAAAGAGAGTTCTCTCTCTTCATTTGGATATAATAGGAATGATAGATATGATAGAGAGGAGAATTAGAGTCTAGAATAAATTTTTGTTTTTGTAATAATTCATGATCTAATAAGATCATGTTTTTCTTCATCGTTAATATATTTTGACACAGGTTACTCTTCACATGTTTTTTTTCTTATCCGATTGCGCATTTCCAATTTTTGATATGATGTGGCAGTAATGCTGTTGGAGTAGAATTTTTGAGGAAGGAAGATCAGGTTCTCCTAAGTCCAGAGCCCCTTCTCTCTCTTTATACACATCACAAAATACTACTCTTTAGTCTCTCTTCTTGAGGACAATAATCTTGGGAAGGAGAACCAGGTTCTTCTAATTTAGGAGTGTCTTCCTTTGTTCACTGCATCTTGAATCAGAGACAAAAACATTAGACTAGACTAGTTTAACTTCAGTCTTTCATATACAATACATGTTCTTTGTAACTCTATGATTCCTCGAATTGAGAAATTATGTTAGGGAAATTATTTGGCAGCGATAGTTCCACCCAGCACGTGCACTAGTTCTTTATAGCCAATATTATCCTTTTCTACATTATTAGGCTAATATATATAGTCACTTAGAGGTAAAAAGTTATGGATCTTTGGATTGTTCTTTATTTAATTATTTGAAGGTATTTGGTGTCAAAACATCATTAGTAGCATGCTCTCCTTGTGGCAGCTATACCGTTCATGTTCCATCTATCTAGTTCCTTTTCCATTGGCTCAGTTCCTGCACCAGTAGTGAAAATTGAGTTCTCACTTCCACAATTTTCATACTTCGAGCTATCATGATGGAAAATAAGCATATGGATTTTGAAGGGAAGATCATTGATGTGATAATACGTTCCCTTGATCGCACCCAAGTATTCTGATTAACACATGGAGTTAAGGTCAAATTACTTGGTGAAACCATTTTGGATAAAATTTGCAAATGTTGTTAAACAAGGTGATATGGCCAATACATGCGATGGTGAGGATCGCACGAGTTGATACTATATTTTTCATTCATATGGAGCCCCAGATCGATGCGAATTTATTTCATAAATGAACCTCTTATATTTGGTACATAAACCGGTTTTAATCTCTAAACTTGGAGGCAACACAGTTATAAATATGAAGGTTGCATGTTGTGGGGGGAATAGATCTAGATTATACTTTATAGTTTTGTTTTTATATAAGGGAATATCAGTTTCATTGTGTAGGAGGGGAGGAGCCTGCATTCTTAGTGGGATGATCCCTAAAGGGGATCACTGGGGCTCAGCTCTGCACTGCCTAAAACTTATGTAACAAGACTACAATGTTAATATGATCGGGAACTCATTTTTATGTGTATAATTATTTTTATTCTTATGGTGTTGTGATTTATTTTCTACAAGGGAAATGATCTAGGTGTTTTGGGCCCACCAGCCAGTCTGTTGCTCCATTCCTCTTAGATTTATTTACATTTTACTTTCTGCCGCATAGTGTGACAATATGGTTTACTATAGCGTGCAATTTTATTTCATGGCTTTTTTAGATGTTTTGATCATGTAATATTTGTAGTTCCATTCAACAACCTCTTCCATTGCTCTGATTACTGGAGTTTAATTAATGATATTGTTGTTACGTGAAATGCATTATTTTTAAATATTAAGATAGAGTTTATGATTTATGACTGCATCTCATTTATTTTAGAAGTTAAAGTGTGGTACTTGCATTGATATCATTTGCTGCATAACAAGTTTTAATTTTAGAATATAAAGGTGAAGGAACAATTGTTCATTAAGATTTATGGTTAGTTTAACTCATCATGCATTATGTGCAGTAATCATTATTGCTTCATTCAAGATGTAGAACTGATTGCTGCACTAGAGAGAAAAGCATTCATTCTTGGAATCATAATAATCAAATGACATGATTAGCATAAGGGAATATTATAGTATTTTTTTATTTGTAAAAGTGAAGTGCTCACAAAAATCTTAAGATATCTTGAAGATTAATAGTTGTGATTTATATTCCTTTCATCATGATTAATTTTTTTCACATCATATAGAATATCTTTGAAGAAAATGTACTCAATGATTTAGGTGAGATTGGAGATAACAGATGGATTTAACTTATTTCTATTGCACACTTTGTGTTCAAATTCTCAAGAGAATCTATATATATATATATATATACAAGTTAGGATCATTCAGTAATTTCCTTAAACTAATTGGAATGAAGTTTCCTTAGGTTTAACTTCATGCTTTCCATCCTTCTAGAATAACAATAATACTTTAAGAGGTTTTGAAATTATATTCTCTTGAATGGGACCTACATTCCCTTGTCTCCTGGACCATTGAGGAAGAATTTCTCCAGGAGTCACTCAACCCAAAAGAGGAGCCAAAATTAGATTCCAAGTTTGTTTATTTTGGAAGAGTCTTCTTCCTTTTTTATTCCCATTTGAATTCTTTGCAAGAGCTTGATTTTTGTTTGACAAATACTGGAGGTCATATTATAGAATCTATTGTGCTACACCTATAATTCTACCAACCCAGATTGAAAATTTAAATGTTAGCATAAATCATTCATTTATACTGCCCAAGATAATATTCCAGAGAAGCTTGTAGGGAACATTTAGAATCCTTAGAGCCTCAGAAGTCACAAGAAAATAAGTAGGCCAACTTTATACTCCTTTTACTTAGTTTTTCACACGAAATGTAGTGGTGAAGTCAATTTCATCACCTAGGTAGCCAAATTTTATTCAACCCGTGTGAAGGAATCTTTGGGTAATATTTGTTATTCTTGAGGGTCCATATCTTGACCAAAGCAAAATCGGGTCAAATTTATATTCATTTTTCATGATTTTTTGCCAAGAATTCAATGGTGCAGTTTGTTTATTCAACATAAAATAACACCTTATACCTCCACTTTCAAGGATGGCCTCCTAACATTGAGTTGGGCCGAGAGTCATAGCCCACACTGGGTGAACTTTGTTACCAACTTGTTTTTGTTCTTTCCTCTCTTGGTTGATTTTTCTTTCTTCTTCTCTTTTGTGTATGCCTCACTTCGTTACATGCTCTTTTAAATGAAATTGGGTACGCATCTTAAGTAAAATATATGGATCGATGTAACACTTTTTTCTTATAAATTTAGTTTTGATATTATTAATTATCTATTTTATATAATAACATTGTTAATATCATATTTATTTATAATTAATATTATATATATATCTTAATATAATATATATTATTATAATTAACAAGAATCTATTTATCCTATTTTGTATATAAATAAATATTATAATAATAAATATAATATATATATATATATATATATATATATATATATATATATATATATATATATATTTGTAAATATAGGTTCTATCCTTTAATCAAAAGGAGAGTACATTGTTATCAAAATGCAAGTAGTCTCAACTTGACCGAGTTTGTTTACCAATATTATCACCATATGATTAAAAGAATTAGCAAACCGATATTAGAATTCCAAATAGTGACAGGGTAAATGCCCCAAAAGACAAACAAAACGATAAGAACATCTGTGACCATCCTCAATCAGCAGAATTAATTGACACCGGATTTATGGCTTTGTCCTTGGAGCGAGAGGGGGGCGATATGAAAATTGAACATGTTTCTCAAAGTGATCCATACACGTTTCTAGCTTATTGGCCTTTTATGCTGCATAGTTTTCCCCACCAAACCACCACAATCCTTTCTCTAGCATGGAATTGAAAGTAAAGTAGTTGATTTAACATGGCAACGACAACCTTGGGTTCTTCCTTTATGGTCCTATCATAAGCTTCCAGTCAATCTAGAACAATATGGATCAAGTCACAAATGGCATCAGAGAAAATATGTTAACCAACAACTCCTACACACCCCTACCAACGACTCTAACCCTGCACTCCTGCTCCACCCGCACAAGCCACACTACCTCTATTGTTGCCGCTAGTTGTAGGTATACCTAACACATATATCACACCACATCTACCACCATGAGATCCGTACGACGCTCTGATCACAGCTCCTATAAAACACCCACGCCACTTGGGTCATTCAACAACCCAACCCCCTAGTTCCACCTTCAACTCATTGCAGGAACCACCCTGAATGGTTGAGGCTCCCTTCTGCTTGGGTTGGGAGAAATAATTTCATGACACTGGTCACATGGTGAGGGACTAAGAATATGCCCCCAAGACAAGGTCAACAACATTTTTCAAAAAATTCCAAAAAAAGAGTGGCCCAAAGCGAGTTCGTCATTAGCTCCAAATTATTGAGCAGAAGCCTTATGTTGAAAACTGATAACCACTAGAGACCAACAAGGAGGGATGAAAGCACACCCATAATTAATATCCATGACATCCAAATATATGGCTCTTCTTCTCCTCTAGTAGGGGAAGCACCTAGGATTAGAGGTGTAGAGAGATAAACTTGACACAAGGGCACAAACACATGAGAGACGGACCCAAGCCAATTAAACTTAAAAGAAAACTCTACAAGACCTCCCTGTAACCTTTGATACCAATTGCTACTCACCTAGTGATGTGTCTTGGAATTCCAGGATAATCCAATAGAGAGAGGAAGAACCAAAGCATTTCCAATAGAAAAAATACTCAAAGACCATCCCAAAGATAGAAAACACTCACAGAAAAAGGTTGGTCATCTTACCATGAAATTTCTCTCAAACTGCTGATATAAGTGAGGATCGAGCCATGGAGAGAATAAATTCATTCTTTGCTATCCATTGACGGTAGAGGAAGTGGCGACGATGTTTTCTCCACCACTCCCAGACAACCAGAGGGTCAAAGAAATAAATCAGACTAACCTTGTTGAAACTACAATCTCCCAGCTACCATACTACCAACACAATATAAAATTCGATAACATCGATGATCACCATTAACCAAATTACATTACTAGCACACATTCCCGCGTTGGATGAATGAACTTTCACATGTCGCACTGTTACTCTCACCTTACACCTTACATAATGGAAGGAAAAGAAATATATCCTCCTTCCCATTTTTCATTTGTTTGCATTAATTTCACATGCGTCGATCTTGTCTTGGAGTTCTTCACCCCCATCCTAGACAAAAAAACATAACTTCGGGCAAAGATGTTAGTGTAATAAATTATTTTTATGCTTTGTAAACCCATATCCATTATTTTAATGCACTTTACTCATTTAACACATCTATTGAGTTTGGAAATACTAAACATGAAAAGTATATGTCTTTGCCTATTTTATTGAAGTTTATATGAAAAATATACTATTTGTTTCTTAGTTTTTAAATTTTTTATTTTAATGGATACATTTGAACTTCCTTTGAATTTTTTTGGCAATTTTTGTTAATTAACTAGTTCATACCATTGAAAAATAAAAATATATCTAATATACCTAGTTATATTGAAAATATATATTTATAATAAACTATAATATACTAATAACTATATATTAATTAATAATATATATTATGATTAACTAAAATTGACATATTAAAAAAAAAATTATAATATTGGTTTTATTACCGAGTAAGTAGTTTATATAATATTATATAATTAGCATAATACTTATATTATAATTTTTAATGTCTTTATATTATATAAGTTAGTAATTATTTAGTCAATCAAGCTTCTTTTGGATGACCAAGAAAAATAGTTGTTATCCTCTCTACCTAGGTTAGTTTTGTATATGGACATATTGCACCTTCTAGTTGAGAATGGGGAAAATTTTCTTCCTAATATTATAATAATTGATTATCTATATATATGAAAATATAACTAATGGAAATTAATAATAATACTAATATTATATATAAAATGTTCCCGATGGAGGTATGAGACATTTGCAACTCTATGCCACGTGAGGTATGACAACCAACATATGGTATGAGCAGCGAAGGATGAGCATTAAGCCCTTCCATTACACTTGAGTTATTTACTATACATTCGAATGTGTGATCCATCACCACTCTCCTACGTTTTATGCAATATTAATGTCTCGGGGATCCATCGCACCCACGTTACAGTGGTTAAGTAGTGATGAGAAGGTAGTAGTCTAGGTGTTATTTGGCTCTTTGAGAGAAACAAACTTCCATGTGTTTAAATTTCTTTGGGTCATGTGGTTCTGGTGGCATTCATTCAATTATCACTCCTCCTATGGGATTAACAGGGTAAAAGCACTTTCCCTTTTGTTCTGGCTAAAACTTTCCATTTCATTCCTTGGCTGGAGCATGTGTTGGTTGAAGAACTAGCTAGTTTCAGTTGCTAGGGTCTTGGGTCTAGGTGAATTCTTATTTTGGCACTTCGGGTGGTGGTGACGTATGTGGAAGGTGTTTTTTGCTCTTTTAGCTGGTGTCTGGGGTTTTGGAGGTGGAGTTTTTTCTCGGGCTAAGGCTTTGGTGTCTGTTTTTTATTTATTTGAAGGGTTGGATTTGCCTGGATTTTTCTTGTTAGGGTTTTTGGATGAAGAATTCAATTCAGGGAAGCCCAGTGGCTATGCCCTCGATTAGTTTTCTGGGAGTATGAATGTCAAGCGTATCTTTTGCACATTTGGAGGTGTTCTTCTACCTTTCTAGGTGAGGAATTGAATAAAGGGGCTTGTCTAGATTTGTGATTATAACATGGTGAAATTGGTTCGAGGCGAACAAAAAAGCTAGGCTATCCTGCCTTCTATGATTGTGGTGTGGACTATTGGGCTTATGTTGGCATTCGGGTGGTTGGTGAAGTTTGTAGTATCTGGTGGCTTGGTTTTCGGTACTTTTAGGTGGATCTTTGTGTTGATTTGGGACTGTCTCATGAGTCTGGCTTACTGCACGATCATAAGTATCAAGTCGAGTCCATGTTCCCCGTGTGCTCCTATCTAGGCAAAGGCATAAGTGTCCTAACTTAGGGAGGGTGTAATTGAACATGATGGAATTTGGGGTGGGGTTGCAAGATCTCGAGTGGATACCATTAGCTGGGGTGTCAAAATTGTTTGTGGTACTACGAGTGGGGGTCGTAGAGTCCATGTGGGGGAAATAACTCCCATTGGTCCTATCGATGGCAGGGGTAAAAGGACCCTAGCTCAGGTTGGCTATGGAGTTGGGGGTCACCATATCAGAGTAGGTTGTGGATGTGGTTCGAGTGAACGTGGGAAAAGAAGCAGATCAAGAAGCGCGAGGTCCGTTGGAAGAAATTTAGCTTGGAAAACTAGGATATCCATGATGTATCATGTGATGCTCTAATCTATCATGGACATGCTGGAATCTCATGATGGGGCTTGATGGGAAGAACATGAGACAATGATGGCCAAGATGGAACAAATCCACTACTTTCAATGTCAATTTCGTGAACGAATTGTGGTGGTCTGGTGTGACCAGTATTTGATGACCAAGAAGATCTAAAGTTGCAAGCTTGGCTTGCTTACTTTGAGCAACATGTTAACTGCCTTTATTGTCCTCCTCCTCCTTTAGGAAAGGGGCTAGATAATCCTACTTCAATCACTTTTGATGACGGATTATGGTGATTGGCATCTTTTTAGTGCTTTTTGTTTTTGGTAGGTTAGGCTTATATAGTTGTGGATCTCTTTATTACGTATTTTTCTATTTTTTTGGCATGATAGTAGCATTAGTCAACAAACCTTATCAAAATGAGACGACATTCATTTTAATATCTTGATATATTCCTTTTTGAGTAATGAAAAAACTTTAATTTAAAGAAATATTTTATATATATATATATATATATATATATATATATATATATATATTAAATATTTATAACAATATAATATAATATTATATTATATTATATTATATTATATTATATTATATTATATTACATTACAATGCAACTTCACATAAGATTTAAAACTTATTACAATGCAACTTCACATAAGATTTAAATTTCCTTCCTATACTTTTTATTAGGAGTTATATTGTTTATTTTTACAAAATATCCTTACTCTTATAAAGTTTGACTATTTAGTTGAAAAACAATGTTTAGCTATTGAAAAATAATGTTTAGCTAGAGAAGCAAGGGCATTGGAAGTAGAAGTTGTCTCTATTCCTATTTTTTTTAAGAGTCTATATCTATTGTAGTACTATTTTGACACGTAGTTTGAATCGAGAGACCGTAAACATACAAATTAAGGTTTTTTTCTTCAAGTTTTTATTTAATATTAATTATACAATATATTTGTAAGTTAAATGGTATATTATTTGTTTTTTACTCATTGAATTTTATATTATCAGCACATAGGATAATTAACTTAGTTTTCTCCATTCAAGATATGGATGTATCTATAAGTTAGAGGAATAAATAATTGAACATGTTTAGTTAGGTAATTAAAATTTTCAATTATTTCTCTAAATCTCATTACTACATATTGAGAAATGCACTAATTTCTTTAGTATGAAAAATTTTCAATAATTTTTTGAATCTAAAATTTGTAGCTAACTTATATGTATCAATAATAGTCATAAATTTTGAGTCTTTTTGGTTTAAAATATACAAAAAAAATAAAATAAAAAATTAATAAGTAGAAGTCACCAAATAAGTAAAGGCAATCCACTAGGTTATTTTGTATGTAATTGTTTAAAAATTTTATTTTCTATTTATGTGGTGAGAAATAAAATGGTAAAGACTTATTGATTATGAAAGAAAAAAGAACAAACCACTAAGTATAGGATGTTAAAAATATTACACATTTGGGATTATAATCGAAGAACATTTGAATCACAAAAGTTATCTTTCAAATGTTAAAAATTAGTAAATTATACTTGTTTTTTATATATGAATGATTTTTTTAGAAATATTCAACATTTTAATAATTTTACATAATTTAAATTTAGAAAAATTTTATGATAATATTAAAATAAAATTATTGCTATTACATAAAATTACTATATTTTTTTAACAAAAAATAAAGCATTTATAAAATTTTATTTTATTTATTTTTAAATAAAAAAATAAATCATTTATACAAATTTAATTCATAAAAAAATTCTCATATTTTCATATCAATAAAAAATAAATTTTAATTTCAAACACACACACACACACACACATATTTACTTTATTGCAGACAGAGAACTAATTGGAAAAACAAATTTTCATTTAAAAACTAAGATTTATTTAGTACTATTTGCCTAAAATATATATGAAACAAGTTAGCTTTCAAATTTGATAAATCTATGCTAATCTAAAAAAAAATGTCATTGCGCGGAAGTACGTTCTAATAAGTTTGACGGTGATGTATAAGTATGTTTGTACCAGGAAGCCAAAAAAATGTCAAGCAGGCAATAGCTTACGTAAACATATAAATGAACAATTAAAAATTTATTAAAAATAATTTTAAACGATATAAACTTAATTGATATGAAGAGTGTTACTTACTTCCAAGTATATTACTCAGGAGGTATGGTAAATAAATAAAAATATAAATAAACTAGAGGTATGGTAAATAAATAAAACCGATTTTTATATTTACTCAATAAACCACTTTATATTTATAAAAACTCGAAAACATGTTTTATTTAGGTGAAGCCTATGGGACAAATTATTATTAATACCATGGGCGGAATGCCATGGGACAAATTATTAATAATACCATGGGCAAATACCATGGGCCAAATAATATATTTATAAAATAGGTATGGTAAATAAGTAAATATAAAAGAGGTATAAAGAGGTAAGGTAAATAAATAAAAATATATCAAATACAATTAGAAATCAAGATCTAATTATATATGAAGTATAAGGGTCAAATACCATGGACCAAATTATTATTAATACCATGCAAAAAAAACATTATTAACCCTAACATTAATATTAAAATATTAATATTATTAAATTTAATATGTTTATATTAATACAATATTAAATTTATTATATTGTAATATATATTAATATATCATGATGTATGATAGAGGTGGAGAAATAGGGGGAGTGACAAGGGAGATATGGAGATAAATTGAAGGATAAGGGACAAGAGGAATGAAGAGAGAGAGAGTGAGAAGAGTGAGAGAGTTAGAGAAGGGTAAGAGAGGGAGAGGGAGACATAAAGATGGAGGCGGGAGAGAGATAAGAAGAGAGGGAGAGAGAAGGAGAGAGGATTGGAGGGTAGAGAGTGAGAAAGAGAGAGAAAGAAGGGGGAAGGGAGAGGGAGGTAGGAGAGAAAGGGAGAGAGAGAAAGGATGAGAGGTGGAGGAGAGAAGTAGGGATAGAGAGATGGAGCTGGAGGCGGAGCGAGGAAAGGAAGAATAAATACATAGAGAGGGAGTGACAAGGGATAGATGGAGAGAGAGATTGTGTGTGTATGCTTATGGGTGGGATAAAGATACATAGGAGTGATGGAGACAAGGGGGAGAGAAGGAGAAAGGAGGAGTGATGGAGACAAGGGGGGAGAGAAGGATAAAGGGATAGAAAGAGTAAGATAGTGAGAGAGTGAGATAGAGTGATGGGGGAAGAGAGAGGATTGGAGGACAGAGAGAGAGAGAGAAAGAAAGAGAGCTGGGGGGTCAAATAGAAGGAGGTGAGGGATTGAGAGATGGAGAGAGAGAGAGATGGGGGAAGAGAAAGGGAGGTAGGAGAGAAAGGGAGAGAGAGGAAGGAAAGGAGAGGGGACTTGAAAGAGAGGAGGAGAGAGGGAAGGAGAGAGAGAGGGATAGAAATATGGATTTGGAGGGGGAGAGAGGGAGCGATTGAGAGATGGAGCTAGATGAGGAGAGAGGGAGGGAAGAATAAATACATAGAGAGCGAGTAGCGGAGAGAGAGGGGAGTGAAAAGGGAGATATGAAGAGGGAGTGTGTATGTTTTGGGGTGAGATAAAGAGACAAATAAGGAGATATGGAGAGAAGGGGGGAGAGAACGAGAGAGAGAGGCATATGGTAACAAAGTTGGAAGGTGAAGATAGAGAGAGAGGGGGGAGAGAAAGGAAGAGAGAGAGTGAAGAGAGGTAGGGAAAGAGATATGAAGATGGAGAGGGAGAGAGGGGGAGGTAAGAATAAAGACATAGAGGGTGAAAGGTGGAGAGAGAGAGAGAGGGAGTGATAAAGAAGATGGAGAGAGAGGGAGAAAGGGTAGCAAGAAGGAAGAGAGAGAGAGAGAGAGAGAGAGAGAGAGAGAGAGAGAGAGAGGAGGAGGAGGAGGAGGAGGGAGTGATAGATAGATAGATAGATTGGAGAAAGAGAGTTTATGTTTTGGAGTTGATATAGAGAGATAGAGTGAGATATAGATATAGATGTAAGGTGAAGAGAAAAAAAGATAGATGGAGAGAAGGAGGGAGGGACAAGGAAATTGATAGACATGGAGTGAGAGAGAGTGTGTGTATGGTGGGGTGAGATAAAGAGAAAAAGAAGGAGAGATGGATGGATATATAGATATATATGGGGGAGAGAGGGAAGAAGGTTTCCTGCAGTAGATGCATTGATTTCAGTGTAGATGGTGATTTCTAATCCTATTTGATTTCTTGCACTATATGAATTGATTTTGGTGTAGATGTTGATTTCTAATGATATTTGATTACTTACACTAGATGGATTGATTTTAATGTAGATGATTTCTAATCCTCTTTGATTTCTTGCACTAAATGCATTAATTTCATTGTAGATGATGATTTCTAATCCTATTTGATTAATTTCACTCAATGCATTAATTTTAATGTAGATGGTGATTCTAAGCCTATTTGATTGCTTTCACTAAGGTACTTGATTTCTGGAAGTGGTATGAATATATTGCTAATCTTATTTGATTGATTGTACTAGATGCATTAATTTCAATGTAGATGTTGATTTATAATTATACTTGATTGCTTGCACTAAATGCATTGATTTAAATGTAGATGATTTATAATCCTATTTGATTCCTTTCACTAAATGCACTTATTTCAGTGTAGATGATAATTTCTAATCCTATTTTATTGCATGCACTAGATGCATTGATTTCAGTGTAGATGTTGGCTTTAAATCCTATTTTCCTACTTGCACTAGACTCATTTATTTCAGTGTAGATGTTGATTTCTAATCATATTTCATTACTTGCATTAGATGCATTGATTTTAGTGTAGATGTTGTTTTCTATTATTATTTGATTTCTTGCATTAGTTGCATTGATTTCAGTGTATATGTTGATTTCTAATTTGATGTATGATGGTACATTAATTTTAAAGTCATTGGATTAATAGTGTGTGTGCAATGATTTCAGTGTAAGCACAAAAAATTATTGACAATGTACATTGATTTTTGTGTTATAGTAATTCAACCTATCAATATTGGAGAGCAAGAGAGACCAGGTATGATGTTTACTACAACAGCTCGAGCTAAATATTTAAATGGTTTACGATTCCAATTGTCCTTTTCAAATAATCAATATGAAAATATGACAAAATTAACATGGGTGAAAATAAGAATAGTAGAAGAAAATAGTTTGAAATCGATCACAATGAAGACTATTCGTAATTGACTACATTCTTATTATTCACAGTTTCTATCATTCAATATTATTACATTGTCACTTTGCATTCAAAATTTTATTTCATCATTAAAGTTATTTTACAATATTTATCATCTCAACAAACTGAGGTAACTAATCAAATTTAAAATTAAAATGACTCAATAAATCTCAGATATATTTAACATATTTAAAATGGTTATGTTAATATTAGATGTATTTACATATTATTGATAAAATTAAGCATATGTTCCTCATATTATCGATAGATTTTCCTTGGTCGCACACGACTGAAACCAGCCTAGATCCATCTTAACTCTGGATCTATCAAGCACCGAGAGGGATCAAATCTCTCGAGGTGAAAACTTCTTTGTTTTCACCCTCGAGAGATTCATCCTCTCGCTTGACATAGATCCTAAGTTAAGATGGATCTAGTCGGTAATAATGCACATCAAACTGCTTTACTACAACATTAACACAATTCATTGAGTGGGTACTTTATTTATTTAAATAATTTATTCTAAGTAACTAGTTATGAATATGATCTCTTTGATGTTGTCTTCAATTTCCATATCTTGGGCAAGTGTGAAACTATATCCTTGCTTTTAAAATATTTTCATCGATATTGCATTGTGAAAAAAAAGTCTCCTCCATTTGTCCACACTTTTGTTACCCCCTTGAAAACTGTGAGGGAATTTTCCATAAAACTATAAATATGTTTAAGAGCTTCTTCCTCTTCGGGATGATCCTTCATGTAACACTATATGGCAGAAGCCATGTTGCCTTCGCCTCCCTGTCCTTGCATTAATAACAATTAAAGAAAATTATAATCATTCCTTGCATTAATAACAATTAAAGAAAATTATAATCATTAAATATATAGATTATATATTAGAGTATAGTACTCAGTCTAGTAAGTTGTGGTATTATCCACTAAATGTATTTGTCAAACTCACTAAGTGTGCAAATTTGGTTTTATAATCAATTTAGGTACAAATTTGGTTTTACAATAAATTTTGGAGAGTATGTGATTTTCTTTTTGCTAAAAATATCAAATTGTTTACAAAACCAAAACTAAAAGAATAGAAAATATGAAAACTTGTTGTGATGGAGAGAAAAAAAAATTAACATAACATCAAATTGATTACAAAACCAAAACTAAAGGAATAGAAAATATGAAAACATGTTGTTATACAACATAAGAAATAGTATAAAACACTTTGTACATATGTAACACCCTCTTTGGCTATGTAAATATTTTTCATTTAATTTAATATGGAAAGATTTGGAGAATTCTAGAGTAGAAAAAAATAAAAAATAAAATAAAAATAAAAAATTAAAACTTAATGTTTGTTTTCTTAAAAAATGTTATGCTAAATCATGGAATTATGGAAGAATACATTATAAATAAACTATTTAATTTTCCAAATAGTTGGGATAGTTACATCCTCCACCTTAGAGATGAAAACATCTCAGTTTTGGAAAAAGTTAAAGAAGGCATAGAGGAGGCCTGAGTCGAGAATGGAGAGAGAGGAAATACCTTAAATAGGACATTTCCAAGGTGAAAACGATGTTGGGGGTGTTCTTCAGTTGGTCAAGAGAATCCCTGAATCTAGAGAGTTATTGGTTGGACTAAGATTCTTCTAGTCCAAGAACCAATATTGTCTGCAAAGCAAATCTGGAAAATTACAAGAGGCTTCGGGTGAGAATCAGACGTAATTTCCAGTCTAGCTGGTTGGGTGGAAATGTCTTGTATCCAAATTAATTCCTTGATAAGGATAAGTTGCTAATATATAACTAGGAAATTCAGATTGAAATTATTATTATAATCTTGTTCAAGTAACCATGTTTTTGTATGTTACTTTGAGTTGAAGAATTTGATTACTGGGTCTTGAATTAACGGTTCTACAGAAAAGTTGTTTTGAGTATATTTCTTTATATACAATACTACTTCACTTAAAATATCATGTGCGAGCAAGAAATGAGGTAGTAGATTTACAAAGAAAAGAAATGTGTTGTGGGAAGGGTTATTGTGCGAATTCCCCCCATTTCAAATAAAAGCTAATTTAAGTGCCAAAAGAACATAAATGCTATGAACTAAGGGAATAGTGAATGTGATCACTCTTAAAAATATATATAGAACTAAAATAGAACATGAACCTAGTATGTTAATTACCAACTCCACAATTTATGTGGTATGAACATAAATGAAGAACCTAAATGAGATAAAAAGAACTAAGGTTAAAGGTAATACTTCTGTCTCTTTTAATAAAATGGAACTTGAACATTCAACTAAATTACAGTAAATATTAGCTCTTAATGCCAACAGGATATTTCCAGTAATAAATTCGTGATGTAGTTAACGTAAACCCGGAGTAGGTTAGTTCCATACTTGGAGCCAAGGTGCCCATTCTGAGGATAGTCCCACTCCCAAATAAGTGCATAATTTCGAGACACGATATGGATAGATGTAACATACCTACTCAATCTGCTGCATTTATACACGGTGAAACAATTTTAAGTAATTTCAATTTAACTGTTTATTCAAGAATTGGTTGGAAACGAACTCTTCATAACCACCTATGGGGATTCGCTATTTACCAAAGGTCTTTGGAGAAGTTTTTAGGAGTTGAAATTTTATAATACCATGGAGTCCAGAGGTGAATACGGTTGTATATTTGTTAGTTCCTCCAACTACCACATCCTCACACTGTGGTTGGTGGAACATGTGCTGTTGTTGTACTCCAAATTCTGAAGGGGAACCTGTGCGGCTGTTGTACTCCAAATTCTGAAAGATGAGCGTGAAAGCCTCAAATATTACCATATTTGTATCCATGTACAATACTTCCGCTCAGCCCGCAATATTGTCAGTTCGGAGTTTGGTCCTTTGACATCGGTGGTAACTACTGGGGTTCCAAACTATGATCGTTGCCAGAGTTATGATTGCTCAAGAATCAGCCAATTGAAGATAAGTCATCCTATTAATTATCTTAAAATTTTACACAGTTATCTTTAGTTATATCAATAGTGGATAATCACTCAGTATGTCTTTGGGAAGAGTTAAGTATTTAATACTTGAAAATGTGTAGATATTTCAAAGATAATTGATGCGTTTTCTAGAAAAGAATTCTTGAATTTTGTGCATATAGAGAACTTATGCTATTTTTAAAGATAATAATTAATAATTAATGCAAAGAATTCTTGAATTTTTGTGCATATAGAGAACTTATGCTATTTTTCTTAGTAAAGAAAGATATTTTACTGTATGTAGATAAAGTTAGTAATATATATATCTACAACATCTAAGAGATAAGTTATACTTAGCTTGTCTTTATATAAATACATACAACAGTAAAAG
>CM076575.1:1939098273-1939573197 GCA_034641835.2 Pinus albicaulis
TTTGGTCCTTTGGTTATGACAGCGCTGATAACTACTAGGGTTCCAAACTTGCTTGCGTATGAAGAAGAACCATTTAACCCTGCCACTTTCATTGGCAGTAAACTGTAGGGAGATGATGGCGATGATCATAGCCAGAGTTATGATTGCTTAAGAATCAGCCAATTAAAGGTAAGTGATCTTATTAATTATCTTAAAATTTTACACAGTTATCTTTAGTTATATCGATAGTGGATAATCACTCAGTATGTTTTTGGGAAGAGTTAAGTATTTAATACTTGAAAATGTGTAGATGGTTCAAAGATAATTAGTGGGTTTTCTGGAAAAGAATTCTTGAATTTTTGTGCATATAGAGAACTTATGCTATTTTTCTTAGTAAAGATATATATATATATATATATATATATATATATATATATATATATATATATATATATATATATATATATATATATATATATATATATATATTTGTCAATTTGGTAGTACCTTGCTATTTTATATTTATCATCTTAGAGAAGGTTACAATAGATAGTGAGTTGGTGACCTCAACCTTCCTGGAGGAAACCAGGTCTGTTGGCCACCTTAACACATTAAAAGCCAGCCAAAATTGAAAATGTTTCATTCTTCTACTCGCCGCATTAGCTAGTTCACTATTTAAACCGTTTACAAAGTAGCAACTTAAAACCAAAGCACTTTCCAAAAAAACGTTATTGATATAAAAACTTGAGATTAAACTGAAATACTATCCATCTGATGACTCAATTGGAGTTGGGTCCTTTGCTGTAGAACCTAGCATGTCTGCTTGCTGCAACTGTTGAATTTTATTTTCAGTTCATCCACTACGGTCTTCAATTCTCCCAATACGGTCTGTCGTTTGATACTGAGTCACCTTGATATATTGGATTTGAATATCAATATCCTGAAGCAATTCTAACATTTTTGGTTCTTGATTCTCACTGCGTGGATGAAGACTCTGGATAGCCTTAGCCAGAAGACACTTCATGATCCAATATGTATGGACCGTTTTATTGAATAGTGAAAGACAACCTCTATTATTGCTAAGATCTGTGATAAAGTCTAGAATTTACGCTTCTGCTTCATTGTCTTCCTCATTGCTTTGAGTTTCTCTTTCCCAACCATGAATTACCTTCCTAACTTGAGACAAATTCCCAAAGGAGTATACTGTCAAGAGATTCACCAAGACCTCTTGCTTTGTCTTCTTGCCTCTTTTTTTGGTCTCAACTTCAGGCTTTATCATCTTATGTTTCCCTTTTTCTTTAATTTGAGTCACTGTCTGTCTCGTTTGCCTCTTAACCATTGTTTTGCACTGTGTAATTTTCTGTATTAACTCTGAATTAACAATATAAGATCCTGTATAATAGAAGAGAAAAGGTATAACATCTAATCTTCCTATCTTCTGAACAACAACATCTTGTGGATGGTTATGTTGCTCCTCTTGACTTAACAGATACGAAAGTCCAAAAATTTTATCACCCCTGAATTTAACATGGATAAAAAGACAGACCTCATAATAACCCAGAGTCGAGACAATACCAAAGTGACAGTGAAAACCAGAATCAATAATATAAGTAAGGAAAAGTTTCAACTTAAAACCCTGATGGAGAAACACTATATAACCCTGATGGAAAAACACTTTATCACCCAGAAAAATTAGCATCTGAATGCTCTGCCTCCTAGCGTTAAAGGAATTCATAAAAAGGCAAGACCAGAGAGCATGTAAATGGCTATTTTGAAGCATAATATCCTACCTCTTGCTAAGAGGATCGACAGAAATTGCATGACAAAAAAAGATATACCCCAACTCAAAGGCACGCATAAAAGAATGGTTCTCCTTTCTCCCACTTCTAGAACCCAAATATAAAAAACAGAAACCTACAGAACCAACTTGACAACTCATGAACACAAGGCAATAGTGCTTCACAGGAAACAAATAAAAGTATTTAACCTGCCCATCATTTCAAGGATCCCTAAATCAAGGCTCAATAGCCTCTGGTGGTATGGACACAGAGTAACTGATTAAAAGAAATGTTTTATATGCAGATACCGCACTATCCTGATACATATCAATACTGATGACAAAGGAAATAAGATTTATATGAATAAGAACATACCCCAGCACTAGATCAAAACTGTTGCGAACTATGGAAGCTCCAGTCTCCGCCTGCCACAATTCACCATTTTAGCAGAGGAAGTTATTGTTTGGAAAACCGAACTATGTCGCTTGAACCTAGCCCTGGAATGGCTTTTACCCCAAGCTTTTGACAGCACAGGCTGTCTTCCTAATTTCATGATACTTCCCATATCCTCAGCGTGCCTCCATAATCGTTTGATGGGCAGCTTAACTTTCATAGTTAATGCGCATGGTACTCTATCTCCACTTGGCGTATGGTGTGGGTGGCGTCATCGACCTTGGAGCACCCCGATCAGGGGTAAAGAAAGACATTTTACTGAATGTAGATAAAGATAATAATTATGTTAACCTTTTATAAAGAAAATATATCTATCTACAATAGTAAGAGATAATTTACACTTAGCTTGTCTTTATATAAATACATACAGTAGTAAAAGATATTGAACTTAGTGAACTACGATGGTAAAAGGCATAATCTATGTCAGTGGATTGTTATGTTAACCTTTTAGAAATATCTACCATGGTAAAAGATGTAATCCATGTATTTCTTAAAATGATTGGTATTATGTCAATCTTTTAGAAAGATATACCAAGGTAAAAGACATAATCCTTGTATTTCTTGAAATGATTGGTATTATGTCTATATTTTAGAAACATAATGTTATTAGAGATATACCATGGTAAAAGGAAAAATTATTATGCTGGATTTTCTAAAAAGAATCCATGTTGTCTCTTCTTGAAAAGATTGCTATTATGTTAATATTTTACATGAAAATAGTATTTCATGATGATAGAACTCTAAGAAGGGAATATGTGTTGCCTACATTAAAGGAAAATCTATCTCTTTTGTATGTACAAAGAGAGAGAGTTATCTCTCTTGCATGCACAAAGAATAGCCATTGTGTTACAAAGGTATGTTATTTGCATGGATAAAATAAATATTGAGCTATCTTAATAATTAGGAAAAATATGTGACTACCTTTATACTAACAGAACTATTACGTTAGTTTATGTTAGTTTCTTTTGAAATAAGATCATGTACATTCATGCATTATTTGTATTAGTTTCATCGGAAAGAATATACATTTGCATGTGGGAAATGCTAACAAGTTTTGTTATCCTACATCAGAAAAGATTCTTTGGCAAAAATGATGAATTACATGTACAAAAACTAAAGTAAGGTTTTGGTTTTCCTTGATATATATATATATATGGGTAATGTTGGTATAGTATTTGGAGAATAAGACATGTATTCTTATGCTTTATTCCATTAGTTTTATGGAAAAGAAACCATGTCTTTGCATGCCTATTATGTTATATTTCCTAGAAAAGGAAATATGTGTTTGCATGTTCTCTTGTGTTAAGAATTTCTTTGGGAAGACTTGTGATGGAAGCTATGTGATCCGTTGTGTAAGTATTCCTTTGGGAAGACTCTTTTGGAATCTATATGGATTTGCATGCATTGAAGCAACATTTGTTATGATAGCTTTCCTTCCATGGACCAAGAAGTAATAGCTTAAGGGTTAGTTATTTTGATAAAATTTATATAAATCGCATGCACGAATATCGTATCTGATGTATCAGTTTCATTTAAAGACAAGATTGGGAGATGTAGCTCTTTTCTTGTAGTAATGTGTGCTTATGCGAGGGAAACATTAGTTAATGTGATGACTTAAAACTAGCACATATGCAGTCTGTGTTGTTGAAGGGAGAATGTCAAGGTATTTTACTTTCAAGTCATGAATATACATGAGTAGAGGAAGACGATTCTCTAGTATAGATTTATGAAATGATTGATTGATACTTTATGAATATTGACATTGATGTATGTTGAAGGCAACATTAGCAGGAAATGATGGTGACTTGTACAAAGGAAATATTATGCTTAACATGGTGGAAGGTAAATGATTATGGTAAATGCAGATGAGTGTGAGATACAGTATGATCTAATGTACAATTGTCCATTGTAGGTAAATGATTATGGTTCATGTAGATGAGTGTGAGATGTAGGATGATCCAATGTACGATGGTCCATTGTAGGTACATCCATGTCACCAAGATATGAAGATTGGTGGGTAAATGCTATCATTTATATTGTAATGGATTTAAGCTACATATTTGTATATTTATTTGTAATATTTATAACGATGGTTAAGGGATGGTATCCCTTACAAGCCATTAAGTGAGGTCTGAACACCCTCATGAGCATTTAATAATAAAATTCAACATTTGCTAGTTTTCACCCTATGGGGTTTCCAGGGTATATTTGTGTTCAATGATGTGATTGATTATGGTATCAGAGCTAAAGGTTGCAGCACCGACGCCTTTGGGATTTGTTAAGTGAAAATAAATTGAAGTATGCTAGTAATGGATATCAGTTAATATATGATTCTATAAATCTACGTATTGATTGATATATGATTCTAGCAATATACATATTGATTAATATATGTAGTAGTATACTCTTGAAATGAAACGTGTGATTATGTTTATAAATACATTGAAGAGTAATAAGTAATAAATGTTGTTGCAAAATAGTTTTCATAACATTGGAATTCTATTGAGGATAAAAGACAATAAAACCTTTGTTGTAGTTATGAACAACGTGAGTACTCACTAGTGAAAGTGAGAGACATTAAAACCTTTGTTGTATTTATGAACAACCTGAGTACTCAATAGTGAAAGTGAAAGTCGTTTATTAACAATGGTTATATGACATATTACTCGTAGATTTAGTGAACATAACTAAAGTTACCATGCACTACTTGAAAAATATGAATGTGTGTAGCAATGGTGTGTCAAACTAATGCATGAATAAAAAATGTGAGGAAAGTACTTATATAATATGATAGAGCATTTTAAAATTAAATTGAATGAAGCCTTTTAGATGTTAAAAAATACTTAATGGGTCAAGTAGTGAGACTTGACTATAATTACTAGTTGATTGACTAGCTTTTGAATGAGTCGTCATGGATGCATTAAGATTATTAGTGGCATTGAATGATTATTTTTTGAATGAGTTGTGTCATGGATGCATTAATATTATTAATAGCATTGATTAGTTATGAGTGACTAACTAATGAAATTTATATGTACGAATTGATTTTGACTAAAGCTATTTGAAAGTTGTGAACAAGTGATTATGGTAATTACTTCATGTGTCAGTCTGTTGGTAACAGAACATTGTGGGAATTGGAAATGTTTGCACTCATACCCTAATTGTTATTGACACATATGCATTAATGAATATTTGTATATATTTGTATGCACGACAACATTGTATGAATAAAATTAAAATAATTGTGTAAGATAATACGTGCTTAAGAAATGCATATTTACAATTAGCATTGTTGCTTATAGTAAGCATGGGTAGCTTAATGACAACAGAAAACCTGTGAAAGTAAAAAAATCACAAACATTGCAATGAAAATTGCAATAGTAAATGTTAAAGTATCATGTTATAATGTGTATGATTTTGTTATTTGGGAAATAATAATGTACTACACATGTATGTTAATCATGTTTCCTATTAATCTAGATATCATTAAACCCATGTGAGGGGCCAAGTATGATGTATGATGTACATAAAGTTTTTTTTTCTCTATGTATAAGGTGTACATAGTTCATTACGTAATTTACTATGGGAAGCAATGCTAAAATATAAATTTAACATGCTAGACAGTTGTCAACAATTGTGAAAGGCTAGGAGGCCTTGAGTTGATGGTGGTTGCCTGTCCAGAGGGGTTTATGGCACTTACCTGCTTGGATTTCCTCTCCCTAGAGATATATGATCTCAGCAAGGAAAAGAGTTGGCCAAGATGGTGAAGGGGGAAAACCTAAGGCAACTCTATTGATTTTGGAGCCTGTTGGAGGTGGCCCAAAATTCCTCATAGATGGGACATTGTCAGAGGAATAGGCATGATGTTTCCAAGAGGAATCCATACTGGACCTGGAATGGTATTTTGTCAAATGACGGACTGGATGTGAAAATTACTCAATTTGGTTGTGGAAACCAACTACCATGGGTTGGGAGGAGCATTTTGTTTACCATTGTGGTTCTCATAGTTGAACAAGTTAAATAATCATTATGCGTTATATTAAAATGAATTTTTATATGATTATGTAAATATATTATGTAGATATTAAGAGGAAAGGAGCTTAGCACTTGGAAAATGGATTATTGAATGTATAAGTTCATTTATTTTATTACTAATTTGTTTGAATTTCTTAGAAGAGGCTAGGATATGCCATGGTGCATTGAATGACCATTTGTATGATTAGAGAGCTAGGTGCTCTCTGAGTACTTTTTGAAGTACTGTGTGGATGTCTTTAGCAGAAGCTAAGACATTATGCACATGATGCATTGATTAGAGGGTTGATTAGAGGGTTGGTTCTCTCTGAGTACTTGTGGAAGTACTCTGATTAAAACATCTCTTGATATTTCATGAATGTTTGATAGTTGCAAGTATTTCATTTGATTGAAACTATGTGACTAATGTGATTGAATTTGTTAGTCATCCATTACAGGCTCTTTCTAGGGAGTGTTTATGGGTTGTTCAACCATTCTTAGAGAGCTTGTATAAAGGGCATCATTACTTCCAATAGTAATTGGTAAGTAATGGTAAGTTGGTATATAGATTTTTCTATATTTTTTATGAATCGAATAAGGGATAAGTAGATAAAAATGGAAATGGAATATTCTTTGAACTATACATGCTTATGACTATGGATAAAAACCTTATTGTTTAAATTAATGGCATTTAAGGAAATGAAAGTATTTCATTGTGAAGGGGAAGGAACCCATTTGGGTTGTTTATACTATTATATCATGAGTATAAGTTTAAATTTCAGTGAGAGAAGCACACCGATGACGGTGTTCTCTTAAGGGGGGGAGTGTGTAACATACTTACTCAACCTACTGCATTTACACATGGTGAATCAATTTTACGTAATTTCAATTTAACTGTTTATTCAAGAATTGGTTGGAAACAAATTCTTCATAACCACCTATGGGCATTCGCTATTTACCGGAGATCTTTAGAGAAGTTTTTAGGAGTATAAATTTTATAATACCATGGATTCCAAAGGTGGATACAGTTGTATAGTTGCTTTTTCCTCCAACTACCGCATCCTCACACTATGGTTGGTGGAACCTGTGTTACCATTGTTCTCAAAATGTTGAAAGATGAGCATGAAATCCTGAAATATTACCATATTTGTATCCACGTACCATACTTGTGCTCGGCCCACAATGTTGTCAATTCGGAGTTTGGTCCTTTGGTTATGACAACGCTAGTAACTACTAGGGTTCCAAACTTGCCTGCGTATGAAGAAGAACCATTTAATCTTGCAACTTTCACTGGCAGTAACCTGCAGGGAGACGTTGGTGATGATCATAGCCAGAGTTATGATTTCTCAAGAATCAGCCAATTGAGGATAAGTGATGCTATTAATTATCTTAAAATTTTACACAATTATCTTTAATTATATCGATAGTGGATAATCACTCAGTATGTTTTTGGGAAGAGTTAAGTATTTAATACTTGAAAATGTGTATATGGTTCAAAGATAATTAATGTGTTTTCTAGAAAATAATTCTTGATTTTTTGTGCACATAGAGAACTTATGCTATTTTTATTAGTAAAGAAAGTTATTTTAGTAAATGAAGATAAATATAATAATTATGTTAACCTTTTATAAAGAAAATATATCTATCTACAACAGTAAGAGATAAGTTACACTTAGCTTGTCTTTATATAAAGACATACAGCAATAAAAGATATTGATCTTAGTGAACTACCATGGTAAAATACATAATCTATCTCAATTGATTGTTATGTTAATATTTTAGAAATATATACCATCGTAAAATACGTAATCTATGTATTTCTTAAAATGATTGGTATTATGTCAATCTTTTAGAAAGATATACCACGGTAAAAGACACAATCCTTGTATTTCTTGAAATGATTGGTATTATGTCAATATTTTAGAAAGATAATGTTATTAGAGATATACCATGGTAAAAGGAAAACTTATTATGCTGGTTTTTCTAAAAGGAATCCATGTTCTCTCTTCTTGAAAAGACTATTATTATGTTAATCTTTTACATGAAAATAGTATTTCATGATGATAGAATTCTAAGAAGGGAATATGTGTTGCCTACATTAAAGGAAAATATATCTCTCTTGCATGTACAAAGAGGGAGAGTAATCTCTCTTGCATGCACAAAAAATGGCCATTGTGTTATAGAGGTATGTTATTTGCATGGATAAAAGAAATATTGAGCTATCTTAATAATTAGGAAAAATATGTGAGTACCTATATACTAACAGAACTATTATGTTAGTTTCTTTTGAAATAATATCATGTAAATTCATGCAATATTTGTATTCGATTTCACTGGAAAGAATATATATTTGTATGTGGGAAATGAAAACATGTTTTGTTATCCTACATTGGAAAATATTATTTGGCAAAGAAGATGAATTACATCTACAAAAACTAAAGTGATGTTTTGGTTTTCCTTGATATATATATATATATATATGGATGGGTAATGTTGGTATAATATTTGGAGAATAAGACATGTATTCTTATGCTTTATTCCATTAGTTTTATGGAAAATAAACCATGTCTTTGCATGCTTATTATGTTATATTTCCTGGAAAAGGAAATATGTGTTTGCATGTTCCCTTGTGTTAAGCATTCCTTTGGGAAGACTCTTTTGGAATCTATATGCATTTGCATGCATGGGAGAAACCTTTTTTATGATAGCTTTCCTTCCATGCACCAAAAAGTAATAGCTTAAGGGTTAGTTATTTTGATTAAATTTATGTAAATCGCATGCACGAATATCGTAACTGATGTATCAGTTTCATTTAGAGACAATTTTGGGAGATGTATCTATTTTCTTGCAGGAATGTGCACTTATCCGAGGGAAACATTAGTTAATGTGATGACTTATAACTAGCACATATGCAGTATGTATTGTTAAAGGGAGAATGTCAAGGTATTTTACTTTCATGTCATGAATATACATGAGTAGAGGAAGAAGCTTCTCTAGTATAGATTTATGAAATGATTTATTAATACTTTATGATTCTTGACATCAATGTATATTGAAGGCAACATTAGCAGGGAATGATGGTGACTTGTAAAAAGGAAATGTTATGCTTAACATTGTGGAAGGTAAATGATTATGGTACATGTAGACGAGTGTGAGCTGTAGGATGATGCAATGTATGATTGTCCATTGTAGGTAAATGATTATGGTTCATACAGATGAGTGTGAGCTATAGGATGATCCAATGTACGATGGTCCATTGTAGGTACATCCATGCCAGCAAGATATGAAGATTGGTGGGTAAATGCTATCATGTCTATTTTAATGGCTTTAAGCTAGATATTTGTATATTTCTTTGTAAGATTTATAATGATGGTTAAGGGATGGTCTCCCTTATAAGCCATTGAGTGAGGGCTAAACACCCTCACGAGCGTTTAATAATAAAATTAAACATTTGCTGATTTTCACCCTATGGGGTCTCCAGCGTATATTGGTATTCAATGATGTGATAGATTATGGTGTCAATTTGATGATGTTGATTCCTTTCTTGTTGTGATGTTCATGATGTCAAGTATGTGATGACTACATGAATAATGAAATTAATGCAAGGTATCTCATGCAGTTTTATGTTAACATACTATAATAGAGGTTGTTAATGGTTAAGAAAATTTCTATTCTTATACTAAGGTTTCACTATGAATTGGTGAACTTTCTATTTAATGATGAGTAAGGAATATTTAGTATTGATTTGGATAGTTACCCGTGAGTAACTTATATAGAAAATTTTCAACTCCTTACATTTCCATGTGAAGTTATCGGTGTATGTTACAAGTGGTATCAGAGCTAAAGGTTGCAGCACTGGTGCCTTTGGGATTTTTTAAGTGAAAATAAATTGAGGTATGCTACTAATGGACATCAGTTAAGGTATGATTCTAGAAATCTACATATTGATTGATATATGTAGTAGTCTACTCTTGACATGAGATGTGTATTTATGTTTATAAATACATTGAAGAGTAATAAGTAATAAATGTTGTTGCAAAACGGTTTTCATGACATTGGAATTATGTTGAGGATAAAAGACAATAAAACCTTTGTTGTAGTTATGAACAACTTGAGTACTCACTAGTGAAAGTGAGAGACAATAAAACCTTTGTTGTATTTATGAACAACCTGAGTACTCAATGGTGAAAGTGAGAGTCGTTTATTAACAGTGGTTATATGAAATATTACTCATACATTTAGTGAACATAACTAAAGTTACCATGCACTACTTGAAAAATATGAATGTGTGTAGTGATGGTGTGTGAAACTAATCCATGAATGCAGAAGGTGAGGAAAGTCCTTATATAAGATAATAGAGTGTTTTAAAATTAAATTGAATGAAGCCTTTTAGATGTTAAAAAATACTTAATGGGTCAAGTAGTGAGACTTGACTATAATTACTAGTTGATTGACTAGCTTTTGAATGAGTCGTCATGGATGCATTAAGATTATTAGTGACATTGAATGACTATTTTTTGAATGAGTCGTGTCATGGATGCATTAATATTATTAATAGCGTTGATTAATTATGAATGACTAACTAATGAAATTTATATGCATGAATTGATTGTGAATAAAGCTATTTGAAAGTTGTGAACAAGTGATTATGGTAATTACTTCATGTGTCAATCTGTTGGTAATAGAACATTGTGGGAATTGGAAATTTTTGCACTCATACCCTAATCGTTATTGACACATACGCATTAATGAATATTTGTATATAATTTTATGCATGAAAACATTGTATGCAGAAAATTAAAATAATCCGTAACATAATATGTGCTTAAGAAATGCATATTTATGATTAGCATTGTTGCTTATAGTAAGCATGGGTAGCTTAATGAAAACATAAAACCTGTGAAAGTAAAAACATCGCAAACATTACAATGCGAACTGCAACAGTAAATGTTAAAGTATCATGTTATAATCTACATGATTTTTTCATTTGGGAAATAATAATTTACAACACGTGTATGTTAGTCACGTTTCCTATTAATATGGATATCATTAGACCCATGTGAAGGGCCAAGTATGATGTATGATGTACATAATTTTTTTTTTTCTCTATTTATAAGGTGTACATAGTTAATTATGTAATTTACTATGGGAAGCAATGCTAAAAGAGAAATTTAGCATGCCAAACAGTTGTCAACAATTTTGAAAAGCTAGGAGGCCTTAGGTTGATGGTGGCTGCCTGCCCAGAGGGGTTGATGGCACTTACCTGCCCTGTTTTCCTCTCCCTAGAGATATATGATCTCAGTAGGGAAAAGAGTTAGCTAAGATGGTGAAGGGGAAAAACCTGAGGCAAATCTATTGATTTTGGACACTGTTGGAGGTGGCCCAAAATTCCTCATAGACGGGACGCTGTCAGAGGAATAGACATGATTTTTCCAGGAGGAATCCATACTAGACCTGGAATGGTATTTTGTCAAATGACTGTCTGGATGTGAAAATTACTTAATTTGGTTGTCGAAACCAACTCCCATGGGTTGGGAGGAGAATTTTGTTTACCATTGTGGTTCTCATAGTTGAAATAAAATATTTTAAGAGGCAAGAAAAATATATTGCTAATAAAGGAATAACATGAAAAACATAGTCGTCCTCAACAGAATAAATAGTTACATTAATTTTCAAACAAAGGGTTAATCCATAAAGCTAAAAAAAACCATTTTATCATATGGAGTAAGAAAATAATTTCAATAAATTATAACCACTTATCGAGATGTTTCTCTTTTAATTTGTACAAATATAAAAGAAACCCTTGAGGGTAAACATAATCCATGATAATAGAAGACTAACATATCATCCAAATATTCAACCCTCAAAGGAGCCTTCAAGTAAACAAAATCAAACATCCACGCTAGAAAACATAAGGCTCCCAACCTTTAGGAAAGTTAAACAATGTAGAATACTCCAGTCAAGAAAAATAGCACCTGAAAGATAGGAGTCGGTGTAAGAGTCGATTTCTGCGTGGCCACATGCCAAAAATCTCGTAGTGAACAATAATGTTAAAGAAAATAAATAAACCCTTACCTGTAGGCAACGAGTTGCAAAAATCCAGTAGTTATCCACACACACACACACACACACATATATAAAAGGAAACAAAAACAGAAGGTAATAAAATATCTTAGAGAAGGAAACAAAAACAGGAGGTAATAAACTATCTTAGAGAAGGGGATATTTCAATCTAAGGAGATTCTCACTTGACTTGGAATTATGGTGTATGTCACTGCTAGGTTGAACCCCTTTTACAAAATAAAATATATAACTCAGACCCTGTAATAATAGTCGAAAACACTAGAAAGAGTAAATCAAAATAAAATAGAACTCTTAATCTTGGCTACATGGAAGGGTGTTAGCGAGATTGGCATGAGAGGAGTAGTGGAGCTCTTCAATATGTAAAACATCCTTGCGAGTTGGCACGTATAGTTAAACCGAAAAAGTAAGAAAATTTATTTTTTGGAGTAAACAAGATGCTTTAATCGATAACATAACTAAATGGGGAATTTTACTTGGACTGACCTAGAATTATAATGGTGAATCCGAACCAAAACCCTTATTGTTGTATAGTTTGGTTTCAAACCTGAAACTATGGAATGGAGAAATGGCAATGAGGATGGGGAGACTAGGAGCAGGGTGGTTACCCTTCACTCTCACTACAAGGCCTAGACTATCTGATCGACACCTAGAGCGGTCAAGGGAAACCAAGGAAGCAAGTGTCCCATAACTATTATAACATACATAACATAATCTAGTAAAAATAGATATGAATGGTAATATAACTATTTATTATGGATATATTATAATAGTTAGAATATAATAACATATTGATTATTATAGAATATCCTAATTACCAATAAGATTAAGTGACATTAACTATATAATATAATTTAACATTAAATATTTAATAGAGAATATGATTTCTCCTGGATGCGAGTGCCTTGTAACGCTCACTTGGCATGCCACATGGGATCCCCAATGCCAACCAGTTGTCATCGCCATGAGGCAGCACATGGCCTTGGCATGGGAGTCTTAAATACACCTCATTGGTTCGCAACTCGGCGCTTTAACTAGTATTCAATTTCATTTGCCATGAATTCACTCTTGTGCGTCCTTCTTGTAGAGCGCCCTCGCCATTTATGGGCAATGGCGACATCTCCTCCCAGCAATTCTCCCTCCATCTCTCTGTCAAGTTTGCTCTCAACTCTGTTGATCCTTGTTGCACCTCCGCCCCTCTCTCAGCCCTTCAGATACCCTTCGCTCACTCGCTCCATGCCACATATTGCCTCTATGGTCGTCCATCTCACACTATTCATCCGCCCCATCTTCATTCTCATAATTCTGATCACTCCATGCCTCGCTTCCATCAAATGTGTTGTCACAGAGGCACAGGATGAGGTTCACCCTCTTGCCCTCCCATCTCTTCCATGGCGGAGAGCTCTGTGGATTTCTCATTGGCCATGGATGTGTCAAAGTTTCAGCTCCTCTTTGCCCATATCTCTCTTTGAATTCCTGAAGCCCAACCACGCCATTGTGATCCGGGGTCCAGGGAAAGGATATGAAAATCAACTCTATCTCACTCTTACCCCCAACAACCTCGGAAAAATGTGGCTCTACCCGTCAAACATACGGAGGAATCATCTAACAACGAAGGCAGCAACACCTCCGTCGAAGGGGCCAAAGCAATAGGAACAGGGGCTCATTCCACCTCTACACCCGAGCTGGACCCGCAGCTCTCCAAGCCATAGGATGACCCCTCCAAATATGGTTGTTAAATAGAGGAAGAGAAGCCTCCTCAGCAAATTCAAGATGAAAAGGACCAAAACGTCTAGCGCCATAGTTCCTCATTTTTTAGTATTTTCGAGCCTTACTTTAGTCTCTATGTCTATTTTATATTTTGCACAACTACTAGGTTCTTTTGTTTAATGTTGGTTTCCCCTTAAGTGACAACTCTTTTTATGTTCCGTGGACTGGTTTATGGGCTGGTTTCCCCCACCTTGACTATTTTCGACCGTTGATATATAAAGCCCAAGAAGCATATCCTGAGTTGGTATAGAAATAGGATCCCCGATAGCTGGAGACAAAAGATTTGTCTCAGAAAACATGAGTAAACGAGCTTCTGCTCTAGCTTCCAGAGATAAAGGTACATGGACAGCCATCTGATCTCCGTCAAAGTCTGCATTAAATCTTCCACAAACCGATGGATGTAAACGAATGGCACGTCCTTCTACTAAAATAGGTTGAAACGCTTGTATTCCCAATTTGTGTAAGGTAGGTGCTCGATTCAACAATACGGGATGTCCTTGCATAACCTCTTGAAGTACTTCCCATACAATGGGTCCCTTATCTCGAATCATACTTTTAGCAGCTCTTAGGTTGGGAGCAATATGTCGTCCTATTCCTCCCGGAACAAAAGGATCAAAACCTTCAGCTCCCCATGCTGGATCCACTGGTTGTATTTTTCCAGTTAGTCCATAAGGATCAGACACCCATATCCCAGGACCATACAAACCCGTTACATGAAATGCTCCAAATCCGAAACAAGCTACTCCCGAGAGGAATAAATGAATTCCAAATACTTTTGGCAAATCTAAACAAAGTTTTCCCGTACGTTCATCATAGAATATTTCCAGATCCCAATATACCCAATGCCAAATAGCCGCCAAAAACATCAGGCCAGAAAACATGATATGTGCCCCGGCCACACCTTCATAACTCCAAATACCGGGATTAATTACAGTTTCTCCGGTGATGTTCCATCCACTCCATGAATCCTTTATTCCCAAACGAGTCATAAAGGGTATAACGAACATACAAGGGGCAACCCCATTTTTGTTTTCTTGAATTTTCTCTTTCCCACCGAGATTGGCTAACTTAGCAATCCGGATCAGGAAATTGGACGGTACCTCTATTCTTTTTATATTATATAATAGAATCTAGTCTTATTCAAAGTGTGTATATATATATATATATATATATATATATATATATATATATATATATATATATATATATATATATATATATATATATTAATATTAATATTAATAGTGACTACTTAGAAAAAAAATAAAAGAAATAGTTAAAAAAACTAAAATTAACAAATAATTATAATTAATAAAGGAAAAATAATATATATATATGACGTCATCCCTAATTTATAATTGATAACTATTATATAAGTTGTGTTTTATAAGATTTAAATTTCATTTTGCTTTAATTATGAGTAAATAATTATTTTCTCACAAAATATACATAATTATATTAAGTTTAACTATTCATTATATTTTCTCTAAATTTTAAGTGAGGACTAAGGTGTCATACAATACTTACTACTAAATGTTATTAATAGTTCAACACTTCTTACTAATTTCTATTAGTAAATTAAGATGGTTGAGGAAGTTTAACTATTCATTATATTTTCTCTAAATTTTAAGTGAGGACTAAGGTGTCATACAATACTTACTACTAAATGTTATTAATAGTTCAACACTTCTTACTAATTTCTATTAGTAAATTAAGATGGTTGAGAAGCAAATTCTTAATTTTTATTAAGATGTTAACTAATAAAACTTATTCAATCTTCAAAAGTTTAGATGAATGGTGAACCTTACACGGGAATAAACTATTTCACCCCTACTAATTTATATTAGATTTTATAGCATCAAATTTATTTGACCAAAATTATAGCTCATACTATCTTTAATAGAAATTTAAGTATAAATCAGGGAAAATAACAACTATTTAATCTTTCGATCATTTTACTTTAGATAAGTCTAATTGAATATTTATAAATCTAATTGAATTTTAAATATAAATAGATATAATAGTTTTTTTAGGTGGGTAAGACTGGAGTACATTTTCATCACCTTTCTAAAAAAAAGAATTGAATGTCATAAATGCAGTAACCCACATCATCATGGTTTAGTTAAATCAAATTATAAAATAAATAAATACATGTAAATCAATTTATAGAAATAAATAGATACATGTAAATCAATTTATAAAAAGAAAAAGAATTCAAATTTTATTTTATAAAAAAAAAAATTCCAAAAAAAAAAAATATTCGAAAATGAAGACGTGTATCATTGTAATGAAAAATTCACCGGATGCAAATTTCTGCACAATATGTCTTATGCCGTTTGGGTATTTCAGAGTAGAATACATTTTACACTTGGCCAATCTTTGGCTCAAGAAATGAAGCCATATAGTAAGAAATGAGTTTCCTCACGTCTGTAGTGGCCTCTGCATGTTCAAGGCAGAAGGAAGTGATTTTGAAGAGGGATTTGTCCTCCAAATCCGTGCCCACCCACGAACTGATTGGAATGGCGTTTCTTGGCTGCAGAAAATACGAGGCAGGGCGGTCGTCAACAAATATAATGTTTTTCAGATCCCTTCCGAGAATTGACAGGTCTTTCACGTAGTCCAAATGTCCAACTTTGCGACAATTACAACTCGACAGGCGATGAGTGGGCGGAATTATATTCATATTTCTATTTTTGTGTTCATCACTGCTGTCAATGGCGGAAAGTGAATCCAACAGCTTGTCCACCACAACGTCTGCATAGACTCTGGATGCTGCAGTGAACAATACGATTTCGTACAATCCAGTGGCGCCCAGTCGCAGTAACAGTTCGTCAACTCCTGGCCTTTTCAACACGTAAAATTGTTTCTGGTAACCGTGAATCGTTACGGTAAAATCATAGCCGCCCGCCATGGGCTTCTCAGTCGTATGCACCAGCGTTCCGTCTAAATCCAACACGAGTGTTTTTCTATTTGGATTTCCACCTGCCATCGGAGGTAAAACGCCATCTGCATTCCAGCCTGATTGCTGAATTCTCACTTCTGTTAAATTATCATTGCAGATTGAATGCTTAATTCCCATTTCTGTTAGGTGATGAAGAGAGAACCAATGCTTTAACTAATAATATAACAGATAATCAGGAGGGCCAACCTTCTGTTCAGTTTGGCGATGAAGTTTAATTGAAAAACAACGTTTACCTCTTTATTAAAGAAATTCAGAACCAGAGAAGCATGGCGCTTGGCAGTTGACGCATCGATTGGCGGCTCATGCCTTTATATCTTTTTAATCGGATAGATCTTATTTTAATGTACCTGTACTCGTTTAACACGTGTGTTGAATTTGTAGATAATAAACTGCAAACTAAAATAAAGCTTCAGATATTAAAGTTAGTTAACTTTTTCTTTTTGCCCTTCCCATGCAAAAGATTTATTAATTTATGGTTAATTATAGGAATAATAATTTTTATTAATTTAGTGTTAATTATACAGATAATTTATTATTGATATCGTTTTAAATTGTTTTTTAATTAAACTATATTATTTATATTTTAAAAAAATTGAGATTCATTTATTTATTATGGTAATTGCTGGATAGATTTAAAGTGTTTTTCAACTACAGGTAATACTCTAATTTTATTTGAATTTTTATTTTTTTTAATTTATGACTATAAAAATAAATTAGCTAACTCAAGAAAGCTCTTATTTATTTTTGTTGAATTTTTGTAAGGTAACTAGTAGATTAGCCAACTGTTGTTTAAACTCAAGAAAGCTCCCATTTTATTGAGTTTTTTTGGGTTAGGTAACTAGTTTTAAAAGTAAAAAGAATCTAAAAATATTATATAATTATTGCAATTTATTTTTGGTTTGGTTTTAATTAGCTTTGTTTTAATTAAAATATATTATTTATTTTTTAATTATTGTGGTACTTCTGGATAGATTTGGAATCCTTTTTATTTATTGTGGTACTTCCGGATAGATTTGAAATGTTTTTCTTAATTGTATGTTACCTAACTAAATTTTAAACTCGAGTAATTTTATTTTTTAGTTTTTGTTAATTAATAAGTTTTTAAAATAAAAAATAATTAAATTTTTATAACTATATTATATAATTAATTAAATATGTAATACATATTTATAAAAATTAATAATAACTATATTAAAACTGTAATTTTTAATATTACTAAAAAAACTATTTTATAATATAACAATATATAATATATATTTATAACTCATTATATATATATGTGTGTATAAACTATATAGAGGTTGCGAGGCCTCCATTTTTAATTTTTTTTTTAAATGGAGGTTGCACGAACGCGATCAAGAAATGTGTAGGACCACCGCTGAAACTACTGAATATATTTTTGTGCTCACAACGAAGGTATATTGGGTAAAGGTAAAGGAATGTTGGGGATCATTGATGAAATTACTGGAATTTTTTCAGAAGAAGAGACATTGTAGTAGAGTGCTTGAAAAGATTCAATGGGTGGACACATTAAGGAAGACTTTAGCCACTCATAGTGTGGGTTTAACATTGATGCGACGGTATGTATGGAGAATTTACATGTGTTTCATACTCATTTTAATTGAATTCATTTGTTGCTTCATCATTATTTCATGTATGTTTGTTGAAATTTAATTCAGTAGTAAATATATATCAAGGAAGGAAAATGACCATTGTTGAAACTAAAAAATATATTTCTGTGATGTGCGACACCAGAGAAAAGGTATAATTGAATGTATATTATATTATTTGACATTTATTTATATAATGGGTGCTATGTAAATGTAGATAAATGAAGGTGGAGGAACATTGATAAACCCACATAAATATGTTTGTGTGAGAGTTGCAAATGTGTAGGATGCCACAATTGTAGTGGGAAAAGGCGAATAAGGTATGTGTGGGAAATTTAATTGTTTATGGGAAAAGGTGAATGAAGTATGTATGGGGAAATTTACTTGTTTATGGGCAAAGGAAAAATAGGTGCAATATAGCATAGGGAGAAAGAAAAAGTATTATATTGAAGAGTTTAATCCCACACATTATTGTCAACAAAAACCGTACATAGGGGCCAATATTTCTCGGAGATCCAGAACTATTATTGCTCTTAAGTACTAATTATCATCAACTCGTGCAGATATTTCATTTTGGAAGCTAGCTCTTTGGATAATCCATAGTTATGTACATATTTTGGCTTGTAGAGTTTTTTATTGTGACTCAAATAGAGAAGCAATTTGTCCCATAAGCAATCTTTAGCCTCCTCGATGTTGATAAAATCTTTCAAATACAAACTTCTTTTTTGAGTGAACAACTTGAAGAAATGTTTGATGCATCCTTATTTAACATGGATTTATGTGAGTTCTTAACAATATTATTTATATTATATTACTTTCCCATTTCTATATATAAAAGTATTCTCATATTTATTTTATCTTATAATTTTTTATTTTCTCTCTCTAAAATATAAAGAAATATTTTTAGTAGTAGAGAGAATAGGGTTTAGGTATATCTCAAAAGTTTTTATAACCTTTTTTCTTTTAGATTTAATTTAAAAAAAAAATCTAAAATTAAATTAATATAAAATATTTAGATTAATGAGTTATGTTTTGGGCATATGGTATTAATAAGACATGATATTGGACCATGGTATTGTAACAAACCTATTTAGAAGTTAATGATATCCATCTTATTGGGATGAATATATATAGTTTTGAATCTGGTTATGCTTTAAGATTATTGTAAGTATTAATTTTTATGTATTTATTAATTAAATTTAAATATGGTTAATGAATAATTATTTAATTTTAAAATAGATTTTAATTTATAGCTACTATTTATATATTCTATATTCTAATGTGATATGTATATTATAATTTTCTTTTATTTAAATTTTTTAATAAAACTATTATCATTTATATTATAGGCTTAGATATTCCCATAAGTACATAGTAAAATTACAATAACTAGAATATTTGAAATTAAATAATACTATATGGATTAAATTCTATAACAACATCCATATTCTCTTCCACACCTTCTGGTGTGTTTCCTCCATGTTCCACTCCAACTTTGAATTCTGAATTCTACCAACCTTAACCAACTTCCCCATCTTCTAGCTTGACATCAAGCTCACCAACACATAGGGGATTGATCCTATTTACTTTGAGTTTCAAGCATAGTAGCTTCGCTTCCATTATTTCCAACTTCTTATCTGACTCGATATGCATCTATTACATTGCTTTTCTAGCAACTGCAAGCTTGCATCATTTTCCTTCTCTACGAGCTCTAAAAGTCAATTGGAGGTTTCCATCATTCCAAAAATTTCCTTTGACAAATTAGTGATAGACTAACACTAGTGCTCCTAGTCGCTCTCTAAATCCTTCCTTTTCAAACTCATCATTCATATCCACAAGAATAGTTTCGGTGCAAATTAATCTAGCATAGCATTTCCCTAGGACCGTTCATAGATATAGATAGGCGAGGCATGAGGCCGAATGTGCCAACGCCCAAGAGGAGGAGATTTAATGTCCATATCTTCTCATATCCAAGGCACACAGGAATGATTTGATGCTTTTGTATAATTTATGTCTCGGCCTGGACTCTAGTGCATTCCATTTAAAACCAATGTGCAAAGATGAGGGGATCAAATCGAGGGTATATTATACATTTAATCCTTTCAATTTGCCTTGCCATCTCTCGGATTGGAATGACATTAAACTCATGGAATGATGTATGCAATACATGTAGCCTCCATGCATAGTTAATTGACTATGACATTCTCCAAATGTGAGATGCCTAGCATCTCCAGATTTGGGGGTACCATCGAAAACTTTTAATGTAATAACCCTAGAAAATTAATATGCGACTTGTTTTAATTTAATTATTGGTTGGAGAAATGAAACGACATGTATCATTTAATGTAATAACCCTAGAAGATTACTATGTGAATTGTTTTAATTTAATTATTGGTTGGAGAAATGAAACGACATGCGATAATGTAAACATTATTTGGAAATAACGAAATTACAAATTATTGTTTATCTGCAAACTTATGAGGAAAAATGTAAAGCCTAATAGGAGACACTAACCTATAATTGTTATGAAAAAAAAGTCCTCTATCATTATTCAATACTAAAAAGTTTATTTGCAACGGAAAAGGAAATGTTGAAAATGGAAACAAGAAATGTGAAAATGGCACCAAGAAATATTTTAATTTAATTTTCTCTTTAATTAAATTAGAAGAAAATTGTAATTCCACGTCACATGACAACTTGTATGAGTTAAATAAGTTAGTTTGAATTAGTTGGTTCAGTTAATTCGAGTTAAGGGTCTAACATGACTCATGTAGAGTGGTTCCTACTTTTAGGAGCCCTGGTTGAGTTTATTTTGAGTTGTAATTAATTAATTCAGTTTATTTGATTTAAAGTCGAGAAACTAGTGGGATGTCTAGTAGTGATTTGTAAACTCAGTGATCAACTAGATAACTAATAAATCAACTATAAATAACTCATGCATGGGTAAACTAAGAGTTACTCAATTGAGATTGGAGTTCAAGGGTAGTGTATTATCAGTTCTATAATCAACCAAATTGTACAGGTGGTGCATGTAGTCAGAGGAAGGACATAGATGGATTTCATAAGATTGGATAGGGATTTCCATAAATAATAGGGGAAAATTATCCAAGGAAACAATGTAAGGAAATAGGGACTTTGGAAAGAAAAATTTGGTTAAGTATTGGCCTAGGCTTGTCTAGGAAGCAGTGAGACATATAGAGATAGTGTAGAGGTTTCTAAGGCTTGAGAAAAACATTGTAATCTTCTCATATTTACTAAGTAATGCAATATACAAATAGCAGGGTTTTTAGCTGTGGCTTTCCCTGGGAAATAATTGTGTAATGTGTTGATTGAATTATTTCTCTTGTATGCTTCGTTATTTCGCAATCGTTTAAATTCCTTTCTGCAATTGGTAGAGTAGATTCAAGTCTATTGTTTTAGGAAATTAAAATTAGCAATTTGAATGTACAAGTAATTTATACATGGTATCAAAGTTGAAATAACTATAGAATATAGAAATACAAGTTTTTTCTATGCATGTGAATCGATTTTGAAAATCTATTCTCCAGGACAAGCATCAGGATCACGGTGTTGTTCTATGGATTGATACTTGGGTATGCCCTTGAGGGAAGCTCGAGTTAGATATCTTGGAAGGACAAGATGGAAGTAGTGTTGGAAGATAACAGGTTGAATGATTTCAAAAACAATGATATTCCTAAGCCTCCAACAACTAATTCTCAAGATCTAGTGACCTGGAAGAAGAATGTAGCAAAGGCGGGAAGGATCCTGTTGGAAGGAGTTTGCGATCATACTGTTTCAAAACTCCATGGAAAGGAAACTCCATATGAAATGTGGAAGGCCTTGACAATTTTTTTTTAGAATAACAATGATCGGAGGAAGTTGGCACTAAAGGGAAATCTTGGGAAAATCAAGATGGAGAACAGTGACACAATAACAAAGTATTTGACCAATTTTACTCAATTTCGGGATGATATTGGAAGTCTTCGTGTTACAATTGTTGAAGATGATATGGTAATCCTAGAACTTCTAGGTCTTCCCAAGAGCTGGCATGACAACCAAGATTCGGTAAATGGGAAGGAGAAGCTACTAGAGTGGGAGCATATGTGGTATGACCTGGTGCAAGAAGGGATACGGAAGAACATGAGACATGGGACCTCATCCAAAGAAGTCTAAGAGGATTTTTAATAGGTGAGAAAAGAAAAGAAATCCAAGGGAAATAAGTCCCAAGATGAGGAGGGAAAGAAGAAATATTTTTCAAACATCAAGTGCTTTCATTTTCACGAATTTGGGAACTATCCAGTGAAATGTCCACAGAAGAAGGAAAGGAATAAGGAGTTTGCAGTAGCAACAGTAGGTGAGGCTCGAGCTTCCCAATCCACACTTGATTTCACTCTCATTTCATACATTAAATGCACTTTAATTGGAATCATGGGGTATCTCGATAGTTATGCCTCATTCCATATTACGAGAATAGAGATCTCTTCAGTGGCTTTGAGGAGAAATACCTTAAGGAAAAGATAGAGTTTGGAGATGATGCGAGGTATCTTGTGACCATTATCAGTATAATTAATTTTCAGAGGGAATCTGGGTCCCCTGTCATACTCATAGATGTGATGTTTTTTCTAGGACTAAAGAATAATCAGGTTTTTGTCGCAGTATTGGAATACCATGGCTACGAAATGATATTTATCAAAGGGGATGTTTTCCTTAGACAAATCGCCATGGGATAGGTGAAGCATATTAGTGTGCGAGTAAAGAACCTATCTACACTTGAGGTAGAATATGCATGCAAAGCCTTGAGGAGGAAGTCAAAGGTTAGAGACTTGGCGATTGAGAGCTAGCATGAATTACCACTCAACATGTAGCCTAATAAGAAGCCTCAACATGTTGTAGAGCAGCCACAATTTGAGAAGAAGGGAGGAGGAAAAGTGAAGAAATCCACTAAAGCAGAGACCTCAAGTAGGGGTTAAATTTTGATCCAAGTAGGCATAGGGAGAACATGCAGCCATACCTTTAAGTGAGAGGTGGGGCAATGTGAAGCAATAGTCCCAAGAGTGCAAAAATTTGGGTAGGCTCCACTGAGGTGTTTTTTCCTCATTGATCATTACCTTGCAACAGGGTCCCATAATATTTAGTAGTAGGAGGATAAATTTTAGTCATATATTGAGGCGTATAGAGCATCATTGATAGTAGAGAAGGAGGCTTAGTAGTAGTGTCAACAACAACATAGTTTTCTAGTAGACAGATGCATAGTCAGTTGATTCATATTTTTTTTATTCTTTTCAGTTGAAGATGTTGTAGTACCAACAGAAATAGTGAGAACTGTTGCATGAAAAACATTCCAAATGTACTCGATCGAGATAGATGTGAATCCCTTTTTTGTTGAGAGGGAATGTTGAAAATGGAAACAATAAATGTTGAAAATGGCACCAAGAAATATTCTAGTTTAATTTCCCTTGAATTAAATTAGAATAAAATTGTCATTCCACATCACATGACAACTTGTACAAGTTAGCTATGTTATTTTGAATTATTTGGTTCAGTTAATTTGATTTGAGGGTCTAACTTGAGTCATGTAGAGTGGTTTCTTATTTTTAGGAGCCCTAATTGAGTTTATTTTTAGTTGTAATTAATTAATTTAGTTTATCTAATTTAAAGTGAGATTAACAATTTCCAACTGTTGGAGGAACTACTGGGAGGTATAGCATTGATTTTTATACTCACAACCAGATAATTGATAAATCAACCATAAACCATTCATGCATATGTGAAATGAGAGTTACCCAATTTATATTGGAGTTAAAGGGTAGTGTACTATGAGTTGTATAATCATCAAAATTTTACAGGTGGTGCGTGTAGTCACATGAATTCCCTAGATGGATTGCTTAGTATTGTATGGGTATTTCCATAAATAGTAGGGGTTGATTACCCAAGGAAACAATGCAAGGAAATAGGAACTTGGACAAACCAAACTTTGGTTAAGTATTGGCCTAGGCTTGTCTAGGAAGTATTAAGACAAATAGAGATAGTCCAGAGGTTTCTGAGGCTTGAGAAAAGCATTGTAATATTCTCATATTTTCTAACTAAAGAAATTTACAAATAGCGGGGTTTTTATTTGTGGATTTCCACAGGAAATTATAGTGTAATGTGTTTATTGAATTCTTTCTCTAGTATGCTTC
Organism: Pinus albicaulis; assembly: GCA_034641835.2. Taxonomy (NCBI): domain Eukaryota; kingdom Viridiplantae; phylum Streptophyta; class Pinopsida; order Pinales; family Pinaceae; genus Pinus; species Pinus albicaulis. Next base: position 1,939,123,097 of record CM076575.1, read on the forward strand.
ATGATTTCACGATCATTTAAATTATTTTCCGCAATTGGTAGAGTAGATTCAAGCCTATTTTTTTAGAAAATTATAATTAGTAGCTTGAATCTAAGAAGAATTTTTGTAGGTTTTAACCGTGTACAGAAATTATCTGCAAATGAATTCTTAAAGAAAGAAAATAAACAATAGTGAGAGCCTAAAGCTTAAAATATATATACATAGATATTTTTCCCTTGGATCCAAAAATCGTGACTACTAGCTTGATTTTTAATTATACTCATTTTAGTGTTACAATACTTATATATACATGTCGAAGCATTCATAAACCCCAATCCATTAACCCTAGATTAGAACATAACTTTAGTTCCGTCGACTGGATATACAAAATACCAGGGGTTGAAAACCATCATGCCCCAAAACCATGTGAAAACCCATGCACAAGAGCATAGGTGGGTCTGCCCACTGAAAAATAAGGAGAAAAATACTTCCCGAGGCGCTTCCCCAGAACCCGTGCAGGCGACTACCCACCCCCTGCAAACCCCTGGATAGGGGGGGATGTCACCCCACCTGTGACCCCCCTGCTGCGCTTAGCACAACATACAGGGGGGACATTTTCCCCTCCCTTTGACCCCCCAGTGCATGCGACTAATCGAAGAAAGAATATAACACATACACCACAAATTTTACAAGAAAAAGAAAATGAAAATTGGTAGATATGCAGACAGAAATTAATTTTATATGGCTGGATATAAATTCCATATTGTGGACTATTTTGAAAAGGACTATGGGAGATAAATATGGTTGCTAAGAAAGATAACAAGTGCGAGTTAAACACTGGTAGAACTGGAAGAATTAGCAAGGCACTGCTAAGGGTTTAGGAGGTATAACTTGAGGGTAACGTCTCCAAAGATTTTCCTAGAAGTTAGAGGAAAATTTGTGGGGAACTAACAAGAGAAGTTGTGTGACAACACTTGGTATTAAATACAAGTAATAAGTTTAATAAAGGAAAAGTAAAACCAAGGTCATGGGATAGATTTTCCAAGCTGAATGTTGGGAAACAAATCCCAGTGGGTGTTCATTTGGTTTATTTTTCTAAAGGAAAAAGGCAAAGGAAATGGAAAAGGAATTGGAAGAGGAAAAGAAGAATTTATTGGAAATTTATTTACGAAAATAATGGAAATTTGGAGAAAATGAAGGTGAAAGGTCACATGTTGCATGTGAGGAGGAAAATGAAAAAAATAGAGGGTTAAAAAAAAGGATTTTGAGGGCCCATTCACAATTTTTTATAGTTAAGTTTTTGAAATTGATAAGTTCGATCTCTCTCTCTCCATTTTCTCTCTCTCATACTATTGCACACTTAGAGAATTCTTGGAGCACTCTAGTAGTGGAGCAAGGAAAGAAAAATAAGGGAAAGAAAGAAAAGTGTAAGCAAGGATCAAGTAGGGAAAATATTAGATCCAATGACTAGAGGAGGAATAATTGTAGGTAACAAGTTGCATGTGTGATTTCCTCTTTATTATATGGATGCATGGTACATGCATGTAGGTATTTAGTTCTCTTGTTTTCATTGGCATGGGAGTTTCCAGATGTGACAGTGTTTTCAGCCTTTCCTTTTCATTTCTAGATAGTCATTGTGCGATGGCGTTCTTTTACTTGGTTGAGTTACATTGACGGATGATTTCAAAAATAAGTGGGGTGGTCTCAGTAAAATTCCCAAAGGCCTAGGAATCCCTTAATTGGTAATGGCAGGATACATGGTAAGGCTTGAGGGTGGAGATAGAAAAATTCCTCATGGTTTAGGTGGAGATATTTAGAGACATCGATGTTTTTTTAGGGCATAGTGATCCCTTTACTTGTATATGGTGGGATTTCCATAAAGCCTGGTAGTGTATGTGTGTTTTTTGGGCCTAGGAATCCCTTCACAGGTAATGGAAGGATACATGGTAAATCCTGGTTATGTAGATGAGGGTTTTGGTCCTAGGAATCCCTTGACCAGTAAGCCCTGGTTGGCTTTTTTGTGAGTCCCATATTCATTCTTGGAATATGGCACGAGGGTGTTTAGATGAAAGAAATATTTTTTCTAGGCCAAGCTATGATTGGTTGGTACATCGAAGTCCTTGACTTGGTTTGCTTTTGCATATGTTCATAAGAGATATTTTCCTCTTGTATTTTATGAATAAATGTAGTTGTTATCATGTGACTTTAATGGTTGTTCTATCTTTTTTATTATGATGAGTATATTATGGTTATAAGCATGGTTCATGAAAAAATTTAGCTATGGCTCTCATTATGTTTCAATTAGTAAATGAATGGTTTATGAATACATGACCTAATAGATGATGATGCAACTATTATGAGAAGGAGTCATACTTTATTAATGATTATCAGATAAGTATTAGATCCATGTGCTTAGATGTGTAATTATGACCTATAGATTACATTTTCGTGATGTGTTTGACATAATGTTTGTCATTGTTAGGAATGGTTAGCTTAATTTCTTGTCTAATATTTGTATGAAAGGCTTTGTCATTAGTTCATTCATGGTTATGGAATGTTTCATTAAGTTTTGGGAAGAGGTTTGGCTCCTAGCCTGAAAAATTGGCTTAAATCCCATGGTCGCAGGCATTGAATTGGGTGAAAAATACTGTAGTCACTCCCTTGTTGGCATCATGCATGCGACTGGAGGGTTAAAATCAAAATTCTGTAGTGCTGTTCCAACGTGTAGGAAATCAAGGCATTGAAACAAAGTTTTATCTCATGGCTTGGGTACCTAAAAGGGTAATTAAGCCCTTGGGGTTCTTGTACCACTTGTGGGAAGTACTTAATGGGTTTTTCTTATCAATTCCACTTCCTTAAGGTGATATAGGAGGTTGAATCATATCATAATAACTCTTCATCACATTTAAACCCTAGAAGACTAGTAACTTGGGTAAATGTGGGAGGTGGGTGTTATTGAGTGGTATCAGAGCATGGTTCAACTCTTGTACTGGATGGGAATAATCTGTCTGTCATGCATGCATGAAGGTTGTATATGTGCTTGTTATGTATGTATGGTAATGATCATTGTTATCATTGTATTTTCATGTATAATTTGATAATGTTGTTTCTTGGCTGAGTTTGTCATGAATTCTTATCAGTTGTATATGATTTTTTTATGCATTTTAATGTCTATATGAATGAATATGCATGTAGTGTTATTGTTATGATTATCATGCATAAGGTCATGGTATGCAGTTGGTGTTGTCATTCACGATGTTGGTATGTTGATGTGATTATTATTACACATGTATCATGCTAATATGGTTGATCTTGCAGACAATATATCCTCCCTCGAACTATACTCAGGTATGTTTATTTTTTTTATATTTGGTTTATCTAACATGGTTTTCTTGTAGGAGGTATAAAAAAAATATAAATAGTAGAACAGTGGATTATAATTATCTAGAATCTCCATATAGGTCAGATGAGTATCCATAAGATGATTACTCCCCTCACATAGCAGACATACTAAGAATTTTGAAGGCATAAATAAGGAGTTGCAAAGTAGATAATGACAGGATCATACAGTCACAAGAGACACTTGCCAAGGAACAATAGAAACAAGAAGAGGTTAATGCAGTCATATTTCAGAGCTTGTGATACTTGAAAATACATGGAAAACCACAAATCAATTATGAGCAGTAGGAAATGACTAATGGGGAATATGGTAGTAGGTATCATGGTGGGAATAGGTCAAAATACAGATGACACGATAAGACATGGCAGGTTTTTGGATACACCAGATAAGCGAGCTGATGGAAAAAGTTTCTATTCTAGTTTTGGTTCTAATAGGTATCATGGTCATTATTGTTTCCACCCATACAGGAGAAATGAGTTCCAGAAATCCAAGCCACTTACATTTGATGAAGAGATGAAGAAACTGGAAGATGCATGGGGCATGGTCACCTGGGACAAATAAGTTCTTTGAGTTGCATGACTATACAAAGAATATGAAGGCCAGAATATTTATCTTGAATGTCACAGAGAAAGCAGAAATATGCTGGGAATATATTAAGTGGGTCAGAGACATCAGGACAGAGTAGTTGATTTGGCATCAATTTGAGTGAATTTTCAGTAAGAAGTATTTTTCATAAAGGTACTACGATCGTAAGGCCATGGAGTTTTATGAGCTAAAGATGTGATCAATGATAGCTGACGGGTACAAAATTAGGTTCCTGGATTTATTGAGGTATGTACCTTATGTTAGGGATGAGAAGGCTAAATTTCATAAATTTTTCACCAAATTACCATTAGAATCTAAATATCAGATTAAGTATGATGAGCCTCAGTCACTTGAAGAAGTCATTGGTAAGTTGAAGCACTATTATGAAAAATCAAAGCAAAAGAAAAAATAACAATAGGGTTGGAAAAAGAAAGACAAGAATAAAGGTAAATGGGAGCCGAAGAGAACAATACCTCAAGATATAGGTGAGAAAGATAATGTTATTCCTTAAAAGAATTTCAGTGCAGTTGGAAAGGGGCATCGATCACAACCTGGAGGGCAGAAAAATAGAGGTGATGGTAAGGGAGAGTAACAGTGTTGGATATGTGGAAAGGATTATATAAAGAGGGATTTTCCATCTTATTAGGGTGGTAGGCCTCATATCTAGAGTGCACAAGAAGCACATACAGTTGGGGATGTTGGACAGAGCATTCCAAATATCTATGCAACATTGGATAATACGCACGAAGATCACCATAAATCTATTATCAAGATGGATAGTAAGCTTTGTGATCAATTTTTTTCTATTTTGATTTACCCTAGATTTAATCATATTTATGTTAATCCTAACTTGGTGGATAAGTGTGGTTTGAGAAAAAAACTGCATGTAGAATACTAGTTGGTGCACATGGCTACATGTACTAAGAAAAGAGTTCATCATTGGGTAAGAGCTCGTGCATTTGAGTTGAACGACATGCCTACATCAATGCATATGAATGTACTTCAATGGGGTTAATATAGTATGATTTTTGGTATCAATTGGTTGTATCTTCATAGGACTAAGGTGGAATACTATGATAAGGCTATTGAGTGTTTGGATGAAAATTAAGAACAAATAATCTTGCATGTTAATAATAATGAAACATCAGTTAGAATGGTTACAGATATGCATGTGAAGCACAATTGCAAGAAAGGGTGTGTGTTATTGGCAGTGCATATCTCCATTGATAAAGGTAAGGATGTTGAGGATGCATAGGTCTTGAACAGGGAGCCAGTTTTACATCAGTTTCAGGATGTGCTTCCAACAAATATTTTAGAGTGGTTGCCTCATAGGCAAGTGGAATTTTCTATTGAGTTGGTACCAGGGTAGAAAAATCATCGAAGCCACCTTATAGGATGAGGACTCCAAACTTAGTGGACTTTAAATTGAAGTTGAATTAAATACTTGACAAGGGATATATTAGGCCAAGTATATCTCCTTGGGGTGCACTGGTGTTGTTATTAAATAAGAAGGATGGTACTCTTAGGTTATGTATTGATTACTGGAAGTTGAACAAGGAAACCATAAAAAATAAGTATCTATTGCCAAGGATTGATGACTTGTTTGATCAATTGAAGGGGGAAACCGTGTTCTCAAAGATTGACTTGAGATCAAGATACCATCATCTATGAATCAAAGAAGAGGATATCTACAAGGATTTTTTCTGGAATAGATGTAGACATTATGAGTTCGTTGTAGTTCATTTTTCTTTGACTAATACTCCAGCTACTTTTACATTTTTGATGAATAGTGTATTATGTCCTTATATGGAAAAGCTTTTTATTGTATTCATTGATGATGTATTGATACATTATAAGAATTAGAAAGATCATGTTTAACACTTAGCAGGGGTATTGAGACTCTTAAGAGAGAATCAGTTGCATGCCAAGATTAGTAAGTGCAGTTTATTGTAGACAAAGGTACATTATTTGGGGCATGTGGTTTCCATGGAAGTTATAGAAGTGAATTAAAAAAAATAAGAAGTATAATGGAAAGGGAAGCTCTTAGAAATGTGGATGAGGTAAGGTCATTTATGGGGTCAACAGTTTCATCAAGAACTTCTCATAATTTTCATATCCTATTACATCATTTTATAGAATAGGAAGAAAATTTGAATGGGCATAGTAATGTGTATCAGGTTTTGAGTAGTTGAAGCAGTTTCTTCTAAATGATCTAATTCTAAAGATTGGAAATATGGATAAAGATTTTGTGGTGTGTACATATGCTTGTAAGAGATGACTTGGTGGAGTCATTATGAAAGAGGGACAGGTGGTATGTTATGAGTCAAGGAAAATGAATGGGGATGAGTCAAATTATGTGACGCATGAGCTTCAGTTGGCAGTGATCATGATCCGGATTTATGCAGGAACGCAATATAATACACATATAATCATAAATGTAAAAATGCAACGGAAATAACACTTCATTTAATTAATATAAAATAACTAAAATATGTTTACAGACAAAATGGAAATAAACTAGCTAGGGCGCTAGTTCCTTCTCTATGAGAAGAGATGTGGTGTCTACAGGCCTCTGAAATCTATGTTACCATAAGGCTTTAAGGCCTATATATTATTGAGAAACAATGGAAAACCTTAAACATCTCAAAACCTAACACTAGGAGATGAAACACCAGAATATGGGCCCCGTCGGGCTAAATTGGTACATCAATTTTTCGGGGTCATAACTTTGGCATACTAGCTCTATTTGATGCACATGATACATCGTTAGAAATATCTATCTGGGGACTATAACTAATGACCACGAATATTGATTTTTAAATGGAATAATATTCATCGCAAAAGTGGTTCCAAAAAAATATCGTTTAGGGCCTCACAATGGCTCCGGAAGTTCAAGACCCGAAAAACTGCTAAAAATAGTAAATTGTGCAATTATTAAGGAAACTGAAAAACTGAAAGAAACAATGGTGGGGCCCCAAGTTGAATAGGTGGGTGGCCACCAATATCCATGTGGATCATTCCTCCCCCCTTAGGAAGAAATGGTCCCCATTGCGTTGAGTTCCTCCATGAGATGAGGAAACTTTTGTTGAACTTGGTCCCTGGTGAACCACTTGCCTTGGTGCAGGAGTTGGCTAGCTTTGACCACCCAATACAGTTGGATATTTTTCTGGCGAGTGTTCTTGATTTGCATTTCCATGATACAATCTATGGTGGCATGTTCCATGTATTCTGGGTCTAAGTCCGTTGGTGTGATTTGTTATGCAATGTCGAAGGTGTCTAGTGCAGGTGGGAAATAGGGCTGAAGGCAGTCCACATTGAATATTGGGTGCAGACCAAGGAATGGTGGAATACTAATCTCGAAGGAATTTTTCCCTACAGCCTTGGTGATGGTGTATGGCTCATATCAGAGAGGGTGAAGCTTGCGGTGGGGTCTACCAACACGCACCTTCTGCAAATGTAGCCACACTTTGTCACCCACTTAGAAGTGGTGTGGCACCCGATGTTGATCATTTCATTGCTTGTACTTAGCATTAACTTTGTCCAATATGTCATTAACCAACTGGTGGATGTGTTGAATGTGCTCAATGAAGTTTCTCGATTTGTCACCTTCAGACTGGACATGAGCCGAATCGGCCTGAGTAGCCACAAATGGCATGGCTACATTAATGGGAGATAGTGGCTGGAACCCCGGGCCCACCTGAAAGGGGTTGTGGTTGATTGAGCTGTGGAGAGCCCGATTATAACTATGTTCTACATAGGTAAGGATCTCATCCCATGTGCGTGGATGATTGTAATTTTACATGTGAAAAATGTGTACAATCATCTTATTGATGACATTTATCTCGAAATCAGTTTGGGGATGGAAAGCTGTGGACTTGGTGAGATTGGTGTCCAACATTGACCAGAGGCTAGACCAAAATGTGTTGAGGAACCCTTTGTCCTGATCTGAGATGATAGACAGTGGGATCCCAAATTGCACACACACTCATTCAAATAAGAGCTTAGCAGTGTCTTCTACTATGATATTATTATTGTAGGGCGACATAATGTCCATCTTCGAGAACCTGTCGACCACCACGAAAACACAGTCATTTTTATGCTTAGTAGAAGGAAGGCCCGACATGTAATCCATGGAGATGGATTCTCAAGGTTGACTAGGGGTAGCTAGCAGAGTATAGAGACCTTGCTTGTTGATGGTCGTTTTGGCAATGGAGCAAGAAGTGCAGGATCTGATGTACTTCCCAACATCCTTTAAAAGGTTTGGCTAATAGAAATACTTATGCAGTACTGCAACTATTTTCTCAACTCGAAATTCCTAGTGACTCGATTTGTTGTGTAACCAGCTCCAAAAATAGAACAAAAGAGATATCAACGCCTTATAAATAAGCCACTTCGAGGGGGAAACCTCCAATACATTACATAAATGAACAATTCTTAGATGATACAATTCACAAAACCTCCTTTCTATATATAGGAGTCCATGGGGCCATAATGTAATCCTAGTGGGCCACAATGTAATCCTAACCAACCTAACAATAATAATTTAAGGGCACAATAATAACAAAATGGGGGTTACAAGGGTACAATAATAACAATAAGGGGTTTACACTAAAAATAATAAGGGACTATACTAGTGATATAGGGACCTAACATGCCCCTCTCCTTCAAAAAAATTTTTGTCCTCAACGCTTGAGTAGCTTCGGGTGCTTCTGTATAAAATTCTCATCCTCCCATGTAGAATATTCAGTGGGTAAGTTCTTCCACTTGATGAGATACTCTGAATTGATCGATTTTGTAGCTGTCGAGTTCTTGTTTCCATGACTGCTTCAGGTTCCAATATGGTTTTTCCTTCCTCATAAAGTTCTGGCAATATTGTTTGAACTGGAATATTTTCACCTATAACCTTCTTTAGGCATGAAACATGAAAAACTGGATGTACTCGTGAAGAAGCTTGAAGCTCCAATTTGTATGCCATAGTACCAATCTTTTGCAACACCTTGTAAGGACCATAGTACTTTGGTGATAATTTATTATCCTTCTTAGCTTGCTTGAGGGACATTTGTTTGTATGGTTGTAGCCGTAAAAATATCCAATCTCCTACATCAAAACTTCTCTCGCTGCGATGTTGATCTGCCTGTTGTTTCATTCGATTTTGTGCCAAATTCAGGTTATCCTTTAAGAGTTGGAGAACTTCTTGCTGATGCTCAATGTGATCTTCCACTGCTTGAACCTTCGAATTTTCTCTTAAATACGATGTGATGGATGGTGGATGATATCCATAAAGTGCCATAAATGGGGTCATTTTTGCTGCAGTATGGAAGGAAGTGTTATACCACCATTCAGCGAGAGGTAACCACTTGACCCATTGTGTTTGTTTATCAGATACCAAACAACGAAGATATCCTTCCAAACATTTATTTACTATCTCAATTTGACCATTAGATTGAGGATGATAAGATGAGCTATGAGCTAATTGAGTACCCAAACAAGAAAATAACTCTGTCCAAAAATTTCCAGTAAAAATGGGATCTCTGTCGCTCACAATAACCCTTGGGCTTCCATGTAGCTTTTGAATTCTGTCCATAAATGTAGTAGCAACCGTACTTGCTTTAAATGGATGAGATAAAGCACAAAAGTGTGCATACTTGGTAAGTCTATCAACTACCACCATGATGACACTCTTTCCTTCGGACTTAGGTAAACCCGTGATAAAATCCATTGAAATCTCCTCCCAACGTTGACTTGGAATGGATAAAGGTTGTAGAAGTCCCGGGGTCTTAATTGTCTCAACTTTATTCTCCTGGAAAACCAAACATTCCGTCACAAACTTTTGAATATCAGATTTAAGGCCATCCCAAAAAAATTCTTTCTTCACCCTTTGGTAAGTTTTTAAAAATCCCGAGTGTCCTCCTAAAGGAGAAGTGTGCAATTCCAGAAGAATCTTTTGTTTTAGTTGGGAATTCTTACAAAGTTATAAGAGATCTTTGTACCATAAGGAATCATTTTTCCAACTAAATGTATCAGATGTACTAGGATCTTGCTGCAACTTTTGAATGAGTGTCCATACATCTTTTTCCTTCTTCCATTCATCTCTTGCTTCGGTTATCCAATCGGGTTGGATAATAGAAATGGCACAAAGCAATGCTTCCACCTCTTCATTCTTTCTTGAGAGTGCATCTGCAACAACATTAAGCTTTCCTTTTTTGTATATTATTTCAAAGTCATAACCCAACATCTTTGTGACCCACTTTTTCTGCTCCTCCGAAGATAGTCTTTGCTCCAAAAAGTGTTTAAGACTATCATGATCAGTTTTTACCTTCAAGTGTCTTCCCATTAGGTAAGTTCTCCATTTCTTTAGTGCATGCAGTATTGCTAACATTTCCTTCTCATAAATAGGTTTCTGTAAATACTTTCCTTTGATTGGATGAATTTCAAAAGCAATGGGTCTTCCTTCCTGCATTAAAACAACACCAATTCCATTTCCTGAGGCATCACATTCCACAATAAAGGTTTTTGTGAAGTCTGGCGTAGCTAAGACAAGCGCTAGGCACATTGCCTCTTTAAGATGTTCAAAGGCCTTAGTTGCTTCAGGAGTCCATGAAAATGCATCTTTCTTCAATAATGTTGTTAGAGGTGCTGCTATTCTCCCATAATTATTAACAAACTTGCGATAATACCTCGTTAACCCGAGAAATCCTCGCAACTTCTTTATGGTTGTGGGGAATTTCCATTCCTTGTTGGCTTTAATTTTGTTAGGGTCTACTTTAACACCCTCGTGAGATACAATATGACCCAGATATTCCACCTCTTGTACTCCAAAGAAACATTTGGATTTTTTTGCATATAATTGTTTCTCCCGCAATAGTTTGAGCACCCTGTCAACATGTTCAACATGATCCTTCCAAGACCTGCTGTAGATTAGTATATCATCAAAAAATACTAGCACAAATTTTCTAAGGAAGGGTTTGAAAATGGAATTCATCAACCCTTGAAATGTAGAAGGTGCATTGGTAAGGCCAAAAGGCTTGACCAAAAATTCATAATGACCCTCATGAGTTCGAAATGTTGTTTTTGGAATATCTTCAGTCTTCATTCTAATTTGATGATATCCTGAACGAAGATCCAACTTGGTAAAATAAATTGCTCCATGTAATTCATCCAATAATTCATCAATCACAGGAATGGGAAATTTATCTTTAATGGTGAGCTTATTGAGCTCCCTATAATCTGTACACATTCGCCATGATCCATCCTTCTTGTGTACCAATACTACAGGAGCAGAGAAAGAACTTTGACTAGGTTGAATTATACCCGCCTCTAACATTTCCGCAATCATACGTTCAATTTCGCTCTTTTGGACGTAAGGATATCTATAAGGCCTGATGTTTGGAGGAACACTTCCTGGAATCAAATGAATAACATGATCATGATCACGAATAGGTGGGAGTCTTTTGGGAGTTTCAAACACCTTGGAATGATTGTCCAAGACTTGTTGGAGATCTGTAGAAATAGATGATTTTGATGTTGGAACTTCTAGTGAGCATAATTGTGCAATTACGCTTCGCTGTTCTTTCTTTAGAAGCTTTGTCATGACATTAGAGCTTATTATCCTTCTTGGCTTCCCCGCAATACCCCGTAATTCGACTTCCTTTCCTTCTCAAAAAAATTTCAAGAAAAGTTCTTGAAAATTAAAAGCTACCGTCCCCAAAGATTGTAACCATTGTACTCCTAGTACAACATCAGCACCTCCCATATGAATGGAAAGCATTGGACTAGTCAATACATATTCCCCCATGGTTAGCTTGATATTATGGCATTTTCCAGAGCAATTTATAGTTCCTCAATTTGCAATCATCACTTGACATTATGGTGTTGGGTATAGGAAACAATTTAATTCCTTGGCTACCTTACAATGAATAAAATTATGGGTGCTACCTGAATCAATCAACACTATTACCTTTTTCTTCTTGATTTGTCCTTCTATCTTGAGAGTTTGAGGAGTGGTAATTCCTGCCAGTGCATTACACGATATGGTCGGATTCATTTCTTCCTCTTCTATGGTTGGTTCCTGGTGTATATCCTCTTCTTGTTCATTTTCTTCTTCCTCTTCACAATCTATGTAAAATAATTTCTTCTCAGCACACTTATGACCTTTAGTGTATTTGCTATCACAACTCTAGCAAAGCCCTTTTTCTCTTTTTTCTTCCAATTTTTGTGGTGTCAACCTTGTAGGTTGTGGAAATCTAGGCATAGCAACACTTCCTTCTTTATAGAATTGAGTTGTAGGCTTCCTTGTCACCATAATTTTACATTCAACTTTTCTTGCCAACCTGAATGCCTTCCCCAATGAATCAGGTTCCAAAACATGAACTTCATGTTGGATGTTATCCTTTAGAGTACCTATGAAGAGATAAATCTTGTGTTCCTCTGGAATATCATTTACCCTTATATTCAATTTTTGGAAGTCCTCAATGTGCTGCCCCACTAAACCCTTTTGTTTGAGATTTATCAATTGGCTAAAGAAGGTGTTGCTCTTTGTATCCTCATAATGTGCTATCATTTTCTCCGTAAAAATTGACCAAGTGACAATTTTTTTACGGGAGCAAAGCCATCGATACCATACAAATGTATTTTGTTCTAAATGTAAAGTTGCAATGCGTACCTTTTGTGTGTTTTGCACATTATGGAGATCAAAATATTGCTCCACCTGTAGTATCCATGTTACAGGATCCTTTCCATCAAACTTCCTCATATCCATTTTTGGAATATGGTGGTTCTTCCCACCAACATTAGAGTTTATGAAATCAAAATTAACATTTATTTTGTTCTCATCATGAGGTTCTTCTACTATCTTTTCACCATTAGGAAACCTTTCTTGTATCAACTTTGTCAAACATTCCATGTCTGCTTTTAGAAAATTCTTCATGTTTTCCATTTTCTCATTGATCTTAGCTTCCATGTCATCCATCTTAGATTCCATGCTAGCCTCCATGCCATCCATCTTAGCTTCCATGACATCCATCTTAGCTTGAACTCCATCCATCTTAGCTTCCACACCTTTCTTCAAAACTTCCATTTCACTTTTTTTTGCTCTTTGCGAGAGTGAAATTTGTTGCACTTGCTCTTGTAATTTTGATAGATCATGTTGCAATTCTTCGTCTTCATGAGTCATAGTAGAGCTTTCCAAAGGCTTAATGGGTGTTGAATTCTTTTTAGGGGCCATTTTATAATCCAATACTAATATCTATTTTACAATATTCCCTTGCAATCAATTCAACTTGATTCTTCAAACAAGACTTATGCAATTTGGAAAACAAAATACACACCTTTTACTTGCTTTTGAGGAGCTCGATATTGAAATTGTATTATCTCTATGATAGTGGCTCATAAATATCTGAAATTCAGCACTGAAGTAGCCCTATGAATTCTCTTTTGAATGCCACAGGTTTGACTTGATTTGGATTCTCCAAGACAAAGTTATGTCCAATCTCCCACAATGACCTAATTATGGACTGGTTCAGTATAACGAACTTGTATGACTTTCCACGTGTCACTGTTTTGTCCTTCACCTCTGAAATTGATAGCTAAGAAACTATAGTCCATGTGCTTGCGACCAATTTTTACGGCACTCCAATCTGATGCTCAGAGAGAGATTTATTGAAATTTTCCCACAATCACCTTTTTGAGATGAAATTCAGGAGCCTGAAAGAGCACTACCTTCCACAGATCATATCTTCAAAAATATTGCGAACCAAGCTCTGAATTTTTTTGAAAAGTTTCCTTAGGATTTCAGCTTCGCACCATAAAAATTTCAGATTCTGAACCTTAGTATAAAAAACGTTATAGCCCAAATGCCACGATGACCTGTTTAGGAGCCTGAAAAAATACATAACTTCCATAGATCATATCTCCGAAAATATTGCGAACCAAGCTCTGAAATTTTTAGAAAAACTTCCTCAAGATTTTGGCTTCGCACCCTAAAAATTTTAGCTTCTAAACCTTCGTATAAAAAACGTTATAGCGAAAATTCCATGATGACCTGTTTGGAGCAGCGAAACCTTAGAATCCACAGCTCTGATACCAAATGTTGTGTAACCAGCTCCAAAAATAGAAGAAAAGAGATATCAATGCCTTAGAAATAAGCCACTTCGAGGGGGAAACCTCCAATACATTACATAAATGAACAATTCTTGGATGATACAATTCACAAAAAAACCTCCTTTCTATATATAGGAGTCCATGGGGCCATAATGTAATCCTAGTGGGCCACAATGTAATCCTAGTCGACCTAACAATAATAATTTAAGGGCACAATAATAACAAAATGGGGGTTACAAGGGTATAATAATAACAATAAGGGGTTTACACTAACAATAATAAGGGACTATACTAGTGATATAGGGACCTAACACGATTGTAGTATGATTCCAAAATCATCTTGGCCCGCTCGCTTGAGGGAACACTAAGGGGTCCCATGTGACATAACAATGCATCTTGGAGGTGAAAATTTGGAACTTGTGTATCCTCCAAGAGTGTCTTGTACGTGTGGCCGAATATTGGATCACTCTTGTAGATAAGCAGCCAATCAAAATTATCCTTCCCATAAGAGTTGAGAATGGTGGTTAGCACCACAATCGGTGGTCATCTGAGGCAGTATGCAGCATTATTGCTGCTACCCTTCTTATACTTGATGTTGAAATGAAATTGTTGTAGATATGTGGACCACTTCTGATGGAAATAGTTCTGCCACTTCCCTTGTATTTGTATGAACTGTAGTGGTTGGTGGTCTATGTGAATGATCGTTTCCTTCCCCAAAATGTGATACTATCATTGGCGGCACACCTGCACAATGGAATACATTTCTTTGGCATAACTAGACACTTGCAGACTATGTCAGACAATGTCTCATTGTGATATATGGCACTCGATGTCCCGATTGAGTAAGAACTGTCCCAATAGCATAGTCAGAGGCATCTATATTGATCTCAAATAGTTGTTGCAAGTCTAGTAATGTGAGTACTGGGGTAGAGCAGAGGTAATGTTTCAATTCTACGAATGCCTTTTGTTGATATTCCAACCAAAATAATTTTGCTTTCGCTCCTTCCTTGGTGACTTGATTCAAGGGCCAAGTGATATGAGAGAATCGCAACATGAACCTACGATAGAAATTAGCAAGACCGAGAAAGTTGCGAATCTCTGTTAGAGAGGTTGGGGACGACCAATCCCGAATTAATTAGATCTTGGTTAGATCCACAAGCACCCCACGTTCATTAATAATCTATCTCAAATACTAAACCTAGTTCATGTGAAAAGTGAACTTCTCCAAATTGGCACACAACTTTTGTTGCCGCAGTGTTTGGAGGACCTATCGGATGTGGTGGAGGTGCTCTTCCCAATTCTGGTTGAAGATCAGGATGTAATCCAAGTACACTACTAAAAATGACTTGGTGAATGGCCGCAAGATGTCATCCATGAGCCTCATGAAGGTTACAAGAGCATTCATCAACCCGAAAGGCATGACCAGCGATTCAAAGATGCCCTCCTTGGCTTTGAAAGTAGTCTTCCACACATCGAATGGTTTGATTGGTACCTATTGATACCTAGACTTCAAGTCGATCTTGCTGAAATATTTCGCCCCTTTTAGTTGATCCAGAAGGTCATCAATCTATGGGATCGGGTACCTATTCCATATAGTGATCTTGTTAAGTGCCCGATAGTCAATACAGAGTGTCCAAGTCCCATCCTTCTTCTCTACTAACACGATTGAGCTCCCACGAGGCGATGAACTATTCTGGATGTTACCTTTTTGCAGTAGCTCTTGAATCTGCCTCTTAATTTCATCATTCTCGAGAAAAATAGATTGGTCGATTGGGAAATGGCACACTTGGGGTCAGATTGATGGGGTGCTTGACCTCATAGTGGAGAGGCACCCCTGTCGGTGAGGTGAAGATGTCCCCGTACTCCTCCACGACCTTGTCCATTTTTTGTTTCCATGCGGAGGATCCCTGTGTGGAAGTCATGGCCACAATATTCTTCTTTCCCTATGGACGGATCATCAAGGAAAAAAAATTCTGGGTTTTGGAAATGAGCTTACTACATTTTTTTGCGGTACCCAAAGATATAGCCGCGGGTGGTGGTACCTCTGGTATCATGTACAACTTATTTCCCAAAGTAACAATAACAATTCTAGTTTAAGATTCATACACAACATGTCGCTTCCACAAGTATAGTTGGCCCAATAATACATCAAAAACATCAAGAGGAGCAATGTCACATAATACCTCATCTGTGAAGGGCTTGATGTTGTAGGGAAGTTGGCACTACTGGCTGAGACAAAGATCCCATCCTTGGTGAAGCCACCCAATGGTGTAAAATTGTGGGTGTGCTGTGGTTGGAAAGCCAAAACGCTTCACGACCTCTACTGAAATGAGGTTATTTTGGCTCCCACTATAGAAAATGAATTATAGCGTGGAACCCTTTACCCACATCTAAGAGTGGAAGAGACACTTCTCTCCCTCTTCATCTTCTGGTTCCTCCTTCTGGATCTTTGTAGTGGCGATGGTGGCATTGGGATCCGCATCAATAATATGCTTCCCTTTGTAATTCCCCTTGTCAGGTTATGATTCAGATTTGGAGCATGCATCTGATTTAGAAGCCCTTATCTCGGCAACCAGTGACTTCTTGGCCCGACACTCACTTGCGTTGTGAATGGAGCTCTTATGGAACTCACACCACTTTCCCATGTCCTTTTTTGGCTTCGTGGTGTTTTTCTTTGATTTCAACTTTGGTAGGTTATCTTGGGCCGCCATCCCTTGGCCTTTTCCTTTGTTCTGCGGTTTGGGGGCACCTTTCCCTTGCTTTTGATTCACATATCCAAAGTCTCGCTTTTTTTGCTTGAATTTCTGCTCAATCTTGAAAACATACCGGTATTCCATACAAAGCAAGGAGATGTTGAGGAACCCCATATCCTCTTGAATGTATCTGTGCAGATAAATGCTGTACTTCAGCACCAAATTTTTCTACAAATATTTGATACCCAACTTTTTGCGCAGGGTATGGAACATATTCGTCAGCTCATGTACATCTTGATCCGTTTCCTGCCGCATCGTAGTCCATGGTATGTATTTATTCTCATAGCTCCCCACAGGGTAATATTTTTCCTTGATGACATCTCGAAAAGAGTTCCAAGTGGGTACGACCAAGAATAGAGAGGGTTCCCCCTCATCCTTTTTCTCACAGTAGGTTTCCCACCAATCCTTGACATGGGGGGTAGCTTTGAGGAGTGTAAAAATAATATTCTCCCAGTCGCAAAAGTCATGAACTGAGAAATATCCTTCTAATAGATTCAACCATCTATCCACGACGTCTTCCCATATTTGGCCCTCAAATATGGGAATGTCAAAGTTTACTTGTACATTAAAAGGAGTTGCGACTCTAGAATGGTTGCTCTATGAAAATGTGACGCCATTGAGTAGTCGTTGAGGGATATGGGAAAAGTTATCCATCATCATGTTCCTTTGTTTTTTGAGGGCCTCCTTGAGCAATATTTTGATAGGAGCTCTTGCTCCCTCTTTATTTTCATCCCCCATTGGCGGCCATTGGGGTTTTTGATGTTGTTCTTGTAAAGGTTCAACCAGATCAAGCCCTAACTCCTTATACCTTGACATCATTGGGGACATGCAAAGAAGGATCGACAAAGATCAGACCACTCTGATACCATTGATCCAGATTTATGCAGGAGCGCAATAGAATACAAATATAACCATAAATATAAAAATTTGGTGGAAATAACACTTCATTTCATTAATATAAAAGAGCTAAAATATGTTTATGGATAGAATGGAAATGAACTAGATAGGGTGCTGGTAGCTTATCTCTGAGAAGAGATGTGGTGGCTACAGGCCTCTGAACTCTATGTTACCATGAGGCACGAAGGCCTATATACTATTGAGAAATAATGGAAAACCATAAACATCCAAAAACCTAACCCAAGGATATGAAATGCTAGAATATGGGCCCCATCGAGGTAAATTGGTACATCAATTTCCCGGGGTAATAACTTTGGCATACTATCTTCATTTGGCACACATGATAAATCATTAGAAATATCTATCTGAGGACTACAACTACTGGTTGCAACTATCAATTATGAAATGGAATCATATTTTTCGGATAAGAGATGCCCAAAAAACGTTGTTTAGGGCCTCAAAACGGCTTCGGAAGTTCAAGACATGAAAAACTAATAAAAATAGTAAATTTTGTTATTATTAAGGAAACTGAAAAACTGAAAGAAAAAATGGTGGGGCTCCAAGTGGAATATGCGGGTGGACACCAATATCCTCCTGGATCAGATCATCCATGATTTGAAAATGTATAGGAATTATATTCTTGGCAAGTGATTAACCTTGATAAGTGATCATAGTGGATGGAGATACTTGTTTGACCAACCAAATTTGAATTCCAGGAAAGATATATGGTTGTACATGATCACTAATTTTGACTTCAAGATGAGGTAAAATAAGGTTAAAGGGAACAAGGTTGTAGTTTCTCTTAGCAGAAGAGTGCAGGTAAATAATATATCAACTATCAGCTCTTATGGGATAGATTTACATGATCAGATCTTGTAGGTAGGATAATACGATGACACATATATGGAGCTTAGGCATAGGTTATAGTAGGGTACAAGTGAACAAGATGTGGAATTTCATCTCACATTAGATGATTTGGTGAGATTTAGGGACATGATCTATGTGTCGGTCAACAATGAGCTTAATAAGCTTATCTTGCAGTAATTTCATGTTAATTTGTATTCAGGTCATCCGAGACATGAGGAAACATTCATAACGATGAAGAAGTTCTACTATTGGCCGAATCTGAAGAAGTAAGTGGAAGAATTTTTGGCTATATGCTTGGATTTTCAACAAGTAAAAGAAGAATGTAAGCATACAGGTGGTTTACTACAACCGGTTTCAATTCCAAAGTGGAAATGGGAGGTCATTTATATGGATTTCATCATAAGTTCTCCGAGGGAATATAGACAACGTTATTCTATCATGGTTGTGGTTGAGAGGTTGACTAAGGTAGCTAACTTCATAGCGATTAAGTCTACTTATTAAGCTATTGATGTAGCATAGGTATTCATCAGAGAGATAGTGAGGTTGCATGGTATTCCAAATAATATTGTGTCAGATAAAGATGCTAAGTTCATTTCTAGTTTCTGAGAAGCATTTTTTGCAAGTTTGGGTTTAGATTTGGCCTTCAATACAACTTATCATCTACATAAATATGGAAAGACAAATATAGTAAACAATATACTAGTGGATATGATTAGGATGTATGTGATGCATCAAAAATTAAAGTGGTAATATTATCTTACATTCATTGAGTTTTCTTACAACAACATGTTTCAGGAGTCACAAATGATAATTATATTTGAGGCACTCTATAGCCAAAGTTTCAATAATCTGATTAGTTGGAGTGATCCTGTGAATAGGGTGTTGATATGACCAAATATGTTGGAAAAACTGGAACACGAAATGCAGGTTATCAGGAATAACTTAAAGGAAGCATGGGATAGATAGAAAATTTAATTAGATCATCACACGTCAGTCAAGGAGTTTCAGGTTGGGGAGCATGTGTACTTGCACATCATGCCCAAGAAGAGCTCCTTGAGGATTGGGTCATGTGGTAAGTTAAAACCTTGGTATTGCGGTCCTTTCAAGATTCTTGAGAGAATTGGACCAATGCCCTAGAGACTTGCACTACCTCCGATAGTGAAAGTACATTATGTTTTCCAAGTTTTATTTCTTAAAATATATGTGAAATATGTTGAACATGTGATTGATTGGTATGTATTATAGGTGGAACCAGAAGGAGAATTCCATGGAACCTTAATGAATTTTTTAGATAAAGATTCTCATGCTCTAGAACTGATCAATCGAGAAAGTTAAAGTCCAGTGGAAGATATTTGGGCGTACATGGGAGATGGATGATCAGATTCAGGTTATGTATCATTCGCTATTCACTGGTTAAGTGTATTTATTTTGGTATATGTTTCAGTGTTTCATTTTGGTTATGTATATATATGCATATGTATGGTGTAAACACCACATTGAGATGTGTTATAAAGCTCCAATAAGAAGTATGGTTGTCAGGTTGTCATGTTGGTTATGATAGTTTTTCTTTTCAGTAGGTTGTTCATTGTAAATACTGCATCTAGCTATGTTATAAAACTCCATGGGAGATATTTTTTTTTTTCAGTGGTCTTCTTGGTTATATGTCTCATTGAACCCTGAGGATGGTGTTCCCCCAAGGAGGAATGGTTTGTAACAACCCTAGGTTAAAAATCATGTAATAAAGTTAATAAAGGAAAAAACAAGACGAAGGTCATGAGACAAATTTTCCAAGATGAATGTTGGTAAAAACATCCTAGTGGGTGTTCATTTGTTTTATTATGGAAAAATGAAAAAGGAAAAGGAAATGGAAAAGGCATTGAAAGAGGAAAAGGGGAATTTATTGACATTTTATTTATGAAACATCAGGGGAATTTTGAGGTCTAAAATGGGCCTCCTAAGGAGATAATAAAATAATAGCTAAACCAATAAAATAATATTTATGAATTTTAAATTCAATTTTTGCACCAAAATCCATGTAACCATGGTTAAATTCAATTCAAAAGTTTTACCAAAATAAAATTAATAAAAAAATTGTATTGATGTGACTATAAATAAGAATAGGCTTTTCAAGAAAAGTTCATTATCATTGCACAACTAATGCATTTGCCATTTGTACTTAAATAACTTAAAATAAAATATTAATATATATTCATAAATTCTTAATGAGATGAATATATAATTTAAAAATAAATAGGTGAAAATATACAAATACATTATTTATTGAAAAGTGTGTAAATAAATGAAGATTGTGTAGGATATGCATTGTTTCTTTCAAAAAATATGAAATGACAATAATAAAATATAAATATAAATTCATAAATTCTTAATGAGATGAACATATAATTTAAAAATAAATATATGAAAATATACAAATATAATATTGATTGAAAAGTGTGTAAATACATGAAGATTGTGTAGGATATGCATTGTTTCTTTCAGAAAAATGAAATGACGATAATAATATTTTATTCAAAAATTGTGAAATGAAATTTATTATGAGTACTTTACTTTATGACTTTAAAAGTTCTTAGAGCACTATCATGGTTAACCATGATTTTTTATCCACCATTGAGAATTTCACAAGTAAGTACATTTAACTAAAGTAATGCCACCTCAACCATTAGGGATGATGTCATCTCCTAAAATGTGATTGGTTTTCATAAAGTGAATTTTGATTGTACATTCTCCTTAGGAGGCCCATTTTAGACCTCAAAATTTCCCTAATGAACAATGGAAATTAGGAAAAATAGAAGGTGAAAGGTCACAAGTTTCATCTGAGGAGGAAAATGAAGAAAATAAAGGCCTCAATGATAAAAGCACTTCTGAGGATCAGTTCAAAACTTTTGAAAATTAAGCTTTTGATAGTGATAGCTTGGAGCTCTCTCTCTATTATCTCTCTCATACTCTTGAACACTTAGCGTTGAGAAATTATGGCATTTAATTCAATTTCTCTTTCATGATAATTACTTTTGATTTCATTATGATTCTTTACTTAAATATTATCTTCATTATATTGTTATGTTCTTCATTAAGTAAATTATCAAATGCACAAGAGACACAATATTTAGGCTTTCCAAAAAGGGCCAAAGTCTCTCCTTCTTTGAGAGGAAAACTTGATAATCATTATTCTTATAGATCATCAATTGACGAGTACCATAACCATGGCACAGACCCTTGACACTAGCATGCTTATAAGACCCTTTTCACCGATATTCTAAGCTCCTTATGATAAACTTATTTTATGCTCTTTCTGGAACCATCCCTAGGGAAGCTCGGTCCCTAGCTATATATCCTTTCTTCCTTGATCTAGCCTCGGTCACCTAGAAAATCCTCCTCAGCTTACCTTCCACTACCCTTGTTGCACTAGTTTGAGACTTCTTTCCTAGTTGTGATGCCTTCTCCTCCACGTTGTGCATATTCCCTAGGGTCTTTCCAAGCAAGGTGACCCAAGACTAAGGCTCACACTAATTGCAACCTACTTTACTCACTATATACTTATGCGATATTAAAGATATATTATCCATGAGATAGACCTCGGTTACCTTTTCCTTGCACTCCTTGAAAGGTCCTTGCCTCTTTCTGTCAAGATACATTCTGCAGGTCTGATGTGTGACCCAAAACAAAAATCTGAGACTATTGTCCCAAAAAATAGATCCAAATGATATCTATTCCTTTGTTGGATAGGCCTCTTTCATCGTTATATATGTTTTATATTCTTCACATCAAGCGGCATAGTATTCATTTTTCAATATCATAATTTTTTGAATCCATGTATCAACAATGGGTTCGTAGTCCTATAAATAAGTATTTTCTCATTACCCTAGGCCGAGATGATCATCTCTATGTAGGACGGCATGATCAAGGATACTTCTCATCATATTTGAGCCAACTTATGGAGCATATTGAAAAGGTCTTGGAGCATACAATTATATCAAAAATTTGTCCCTTGACAAGTGTAACATCACTTCATATACATTACTCTTAAGGTATATTCATGACAAGATGAAAAAATCCTAAAGACATGAGGAAGAAGTCTTTGACCTATAATAACAAATTATTTATTTTGAAACCCATGAGGTAAGAATTACAAAATACATTTCATTATATTTGTCTTCTTCATTACATAAATTCATAATTACAAGTCATTATGAAGACCGAACCTAGTTACACTTTCCAACACTTTATCTTCACTAGGGAGGTATTCATAATAGTACATGGTTATTCTCAATCTGAAGAATATCATAGAAATAATTCGATTGGTAATCCATCTATTATAGCATCATATTAACTAGAATTTTTACAGTGCATGGCCTTGACTAGCTACTCTATCTCCCCATGAGACCATGAGCTACAATGTTGGTGAGACCAATGATTATAGGTACCATAAACATTGTCTCCAAGGTACATAATCCACCCTAGTATTCACTCAGTATGATCTCTGAGGAATATTATTATCGGGACAACCAATCTTCAAATAATATCTGTCCTTCCATGACTTCTCTTTCCTTGGATGGCCTTATACATCCCCCAAAAGAGTATTAAATGACAAATGATTACCCAATCATTCATTATGTATTCCTAGGTGAAGACCAGAATGCCATGTCTATCTGTCCCTCTTAACTAGGGAGGAAGCATTCCACAAAGACATGTACACGTTCGTATACAAGGAATTCACCTAAGCTCCCTCTTGGCTTATGAATCACAAATTTTCTTCCAAGTAAGAGACATATTACTAGGCTCCCTCTTAATCAGGGACTTGCAGTAACAATGATGAAAACACCCAAATTCTCATGAAGAAATCATTTCTTCGATGTCACTTGATGTTGATTATTATTCATCTTTGGGATCTCTTCATTAGGGCACAAATAATCAAACACTTTAATCCATGAGTCATGTCTTCATAAAGTAATCCATCAATCTTCTCCTCTGGTCTAACATCACTTCATGTTGCTCTCCTTCAGACAATATTTCTTTCAAGGATCCTTCATCCTATCATGTGGTTATCAATTTATGGAAGACATATACTTCCCTTTGGCAGCCCTACATAAGCTCATAAGATATTAATTAATTATGAACTTTTAAATAAAAAATTACCTTAGTGATGATCTTTCACCATGGCATCTTCTTGTAGGCATCAACATCCTTTGTTTACAGATTGATACATATGCTAAAGATATGTATTTTCAAGGGTATCCATATTTTCTAAACATCTATCAGGGTCAAAATATCTTCCCAAGATATTTTCTATTCAAGTCTTCTTGGCTTCCTTGGATGTTGAATGCTTCTTTCCATGGTCATACTTCCCACGATCTCTTCCTTTTTATTTCTCCACACAATTTTATTTCATTCCTAGGAACTTCCAATGTGTATTTCCTTTATAATCACCTCATATTACATACAAGGATATATTATGTTGATTTAATCTAGTGTAGAGCATGTCTTTTGCAAACCTGTTCATTAGAAGAGTTTCTCCTTTCTATTTCGATCATCCTTCTAAAGATAGAAGTATACTACCTACAACCACATGACCTGAATTCATAGCATCCAGTGTCAACATATATATACATGTACCTCATTATTTTCCATTTTAGTCATCTTTTAGTAGCTTTCCATAGAATGAAGAGTTTCATTCCCTTGACCTATCAATATGTCATCATATCCTAATCCCAAAATTCTGCAAGGTAGAACTTTGATGAAACCTTTTTATTTCTTTTTAACTAGAATCCAAATGATGATTCCATTAGAAAATGTCATAACTTGTTTCCTTATTGATTATTTAATGATGACTCTTGATCTTGATGACTTCCTTCTATAAAAAAATTTTTCAGTGAGGTTCCCAGGAGTCACTTTTATCTCATAACATATATTTCATGTAAATGTATTCAGGCATCTTCCCATGACAAGTACTCCTATTTTAATGCTTTCATCATGATGCCAATTCTAAATTTATGTATATATCTAATGCTTCATAATGTTTTTCAATCGACAGATGCCTCTTAAATAGGAATATGATCTCAATGATAATAGAAATATTTCACCTCTTATTTCTTAGGTTTCCTTGAACCTTGTTCTTCTATTTCTCCGGTGACATGGGCCTCTTCCATTTTCGTCTTGTCTTTATTAGATTTGGGACAATCCTTCTTGTAGTTTTGAATTTAATTACATCCATAACATCATAACTTATCCAAGTTTCTTCTTTTCTTATGAGGACAAAACTTACAAAATATTACCTATATGATTTAGTCTCTTCATTCGATCCTATATCGAATTTATCTTCTATCTTACAAAGAGACCATTGATTCTAGTGTGGTGTTGCTTCTTTCTACTCATAGATACTTGAAGTGAAGTTTTCCCATCCCTATAATAGATTTTTTAGTAACACTATAGTCATTTCTCTCTTAGGAATTAGTTCTCCCAATTTCTGCAATTGATATCGCATTTTAGAAATATTCATAAAAATATGAAGTGATTCCCTCCTTTCTTGACATCTTTAACTAGTATAGTTCTTGTCTTAGAGATATTAATTCCCCTGTAGTACTCACCGAGAACAACTCAACCTATTTCTCATATATTTATTTTCAAGATTCTATATTTTATACTTAGGGGATGAGAGAGTCCCTTATGGATTCTATAAGAATCTTGTAGGCTCTTATTTCTTCCTTCGTGTATTTTCTTGAGCATCTTGTTTTGGAAGGTATAGTTGCTGACATTTTGATATAGTTCATGAATTAATTCTTAGGAAGATTTTAGATCTGTCATTTTCTTCCATGCAAGAAATTTTGAAACCCCAACCATTTTGTTGGTTTCTTTGTAAAAAAAATTGACAGATTCAGATGAAGTCATAAATATACTTACTGGAATAGATGATTTTCCTCTACAACCAGCTTCCTTCTTGATGATTATATAGATAGTAGTAGAATCTCCTTATTACATTGGATTCTTTAAGAGTGGTGTAAAGTGGTAGATCTGTTTGGGTTTCTTGATGACTTCAGCAAAATGATGATTTGATGATGTCTCCAACAATTTGTACTTGTCTTTAATCATGGGATACCTTGAGGGTTTTCCTAACTGGAAAAATTATCATTTTTAAATGAAGATATTCTTATATCTAATGTATATGCCTTTATTTTCCTTGATGTATTCTTAAAAATTGATCCTTTATCTCTTGATACTTGTGTGTCAACTTGCCAAATATCCCTTCCTTGTCTTCAACACCTTAGCTTTGAAACCATGTTGAGAAATTAGGGTGTTTAATTCAATTTCACTTTCATGATAATTACTTGTGATTTCATTATGCTTCTTTACTTAGATATTATCTTCATTATATTATTATGTTCTTCAACAAGTCAATTATCAAATGCACAAGAGAAACAGTATTTAGGCTTTCCAGCCAAGGAAAAAACCTCTCCCTCTTGGAGAGGAAAATCCAATAATCATTCTTCTTATAGATTATCAATTGACAAGTACCATAAAAATGACATATACAATTCAAACTAGCATGCCTCCAAGTCCCTTTTCACTACTCTTTTAGGCTCCTTATGATGGACTTATTTTTTGCAGGGCCTTGCACTAGCCCTAGGGAAGCTCAGCCCCTAGTATTTTATCCTTTCTTCCTTGATCTAGCCTTGGTAACCTAGAAAATACTCCTCATCTTACCTTCCAATACCCTTATTGCACTTTTCTGAGACTTATTTCCTAGAAAATATGTCGTCTCATCCACGTTGCTTATATTCCATAGGCTCTTCCCAAACAAGGTGACCAAGACTAAGGCTCACACTGATTTCAACCTCCTTTATGCACTATATACTTTTGAGATATCCGAGATATAATTTCAAATTAATAGAAATAAGTTACCTTCTCCTTGCACTCCTTGCAAGGTCCTTGTCTCTCGTTGTCAATATACCTACTATAGTTCTGATGTGTGACCCAAATTTTTTTTGAAACAACTAGCCAAAAACAGAGATCCAAAGGATCTCTCTTCCTTCGCTAGATATGACTATTTCGTTGTTATACTTTTATTCTCCTCTTCGCATCAAATAGAAAATCATTCCTTTTGTGATATTATACTTCTTCGAATCCATATCTAAGTAATGAGGACACAGTCCTACATATAGGGACTATCTCATTACCCTAGGTCCACATGATCATCTATGTGTAGGCCAAAATGATCAAGGATACTTCTCATCATATTTGACTTGACTTGTGGAGAATATTGACAAGGTCTTGGAGCATCCAATTATATCAACAATTTTTCCCTTTACAAGTGTAACATCACTTCATATACATGACTCTTAAATTATATTTATGAGAAGATGACAAAATCGTAAAGACATTAAGAAGAATTCTTTGACCTATAATAAAAAATGCTTTCTCTTGAAACCCATGAGGCAAGCGTTAGAAAATACGTTTTATTATCTTCGTCTTCTTCATTACATACATTTATAATTACAAGTCATTATGAAGACCGAACCTAGTTTCACTTTCCAACACTCCCTCTTAACTAGGGAGGTATTCATAATAGTACATGGTTACTCTGAATCTAAATAATCTCATACAAATAATTCGATTGGTAATCCATTTTTTATAGAATCATATTAACTATAATTTTTATAGTGCAAGGCCTTGAATAATAGCTCCATCTCTCAACAAAAACATGAGCTACAATTCTGGCAAGACCAATGATTATAGAAACCATGAACATTGTCTCCAGGGTACATACTCCACCAGGGTGTTCACCGACTATGACCTCGTAAGACTATTCTTACTGGGATAGATAATCCTAAAATAATATTCATCCTTCCACAACCACTTTTTCCTTGGATGTCCTAATACAACCCCCAAAAGAGTGTCGGATTCTATATGATTACCCAATCATTCATTTTGTCTTCCTAGGTGATGACCAGAATGTCATGTCTATGGTGTCTATCTCTCCCTCTTAGCTAGGGGCGACACATTCCACAAAGGAATCTACAGATTCATATACAAGGAATGGACCTAATCTCCCTCTTGGCTTAGGAATTACCAAGTTTCTTCCAAGTAAGAAACTTATTACCATGATCCCTATTAATGAGGGACCTACAAGAAAAATGATGAAAACACCCAAATGCTCATGGAGAACTCCTTTCTTCAATGTAATTTGATGTTGAGTATCCTTCATCTTTGGGATCTCTAAATTAGGGCACAAACCATCCATCACTTTCATCCATGAGTAATTCCTTCACAAAGTGATCCATTAATCTTCTCTTCAGGTCTAGCTTCATGTCATGCTGCTCTCCTTCATACAATATTTCTTTCATGGATATTTCATCCTGTCATATGGCTACCCATTTATGGAAGACATATAATTCCCATTGGCACCCTTGCAAAAATATCATAAGATATTAATTAATTATGAACTTTTAAATCAAAATTTATCTTAGTGATGATCTTTCACCACGACATCTTCTTGTAGGCATCGACATCCTTTGTTTATAGATTGACACATCTCCTAAAGATATGTATTGTGAAAGGTATCCATATTTTCTAGGAGATTTTTAGTCAATTCTTCTTGGCTTCCTTTAATTTTTACTGATTCTTTCCATGCTTGTACTTCCCACAATCTCTTCCTTTTTCTTTCTGCACATAAATTTGTTTTATTCCTAGAAACTTCCAATGTGCAATTCCTTAATAATCACTTCATCTTCTAATCCAGGTGGATATTTAGGGCCTCAAAATAGCTCCAGAAGTTCAGGACCCAAAAAAATGCTAAAAATAGTAAGTTGTGATGAAACTAAAAAAATCAAAATGTCATCACTTGTTTCCTTATTGATTATTGAATGATGAGACTTCATCTCAATGACTAACTTCTATAAATGTGGTTTTTAGTGAGGTTCCCAAGAGACACTTTTATTTCATAGCATAGATGTCACATAAAAAATTTCAGATATCCGCCCACGACAAGTACTCATATTTTAATGCTTTCATCATGAGTCCAATTCTAAAGTGTTGTATCTATCTAATACTTCATAATGTTTTACAACTGATAGATACCTTTTAAAGAGGAAGATGATCTCAATCATAATAGAGATATTTCACTTCTTCTTTCTTCATTTTATTTGAATCTGATTCTTCTATTTCTCTGGTGACATCATATTCTTCCTTTTTCCTCTTTTCCTCATGATATTTGGGCAATCCTTCTTATAGTTCTCAACTTCATTACATACATAGCTTGTAACTTGTCCTTTCATCCTAATCTTACAAAGTTAATTTTCCCTTATCTTCTAGTTTTTGTCCCCTTCTACAAAATTGAATCTCATGTCAAATTTTCCTTAGAATACAGTGTCAAATCCTCCAAAAAAAAGGTAGGACTTATACCTCTTCCTGATTTAGCATGGAAAGCTCATAATGCTTCAAATTCTCTACATTCACATTTGACTAAATTCACATATATGGTGGTAAACTGAGTCGATAGGAACTATAACCTACCTTTTCTACTATCTAGAAGTGACCATTCCTTAGACCCTTGATTTTCTTACGAGGCCCCTTTAGACTCTACTTATTAGACTGTAATGAAACTATATATCCCACCTTGAACAATAATTTCTATGTTTGATGTGGATCCTGCCTAGCCTTATATTTCTGGTGTGACTTATGCAATGTCTCTTATACCTGTATATGTATTTTCCTAATATTTTATATAATTTTTTTAACCCTCAAGGCTTCTCCTATAGGATTCTCCCTCACTCCTTGTTGTCCATATGTAATATCTAATGGTGAAGGAAGAAAATATCCAAAAAAGATTTCAAATGTGGATTTTCCGGTAGAAGTGTGGATTTCTATATTGTAAGAATGTTATATATATATATATATATATATATTCAACACATTTCTCAAGATGAATCTAGATATATCCCCTTAGAATTTGCACCGAAGTCCTGTTCACTAATTTTGTCTACTCATCTATATTTGGATGGAATATTGTAGATACTTTCCACTTCGTGTCCATATTCTCCAGCAATGTATTCCAAAATGCACAGAGAAATCTTGTGTCCTTGTTTAAAACAATACTCCTTGGTATCCCAAAGTGAGCTCAGACCTGTCCAAAGAAATATTTTGTTGCTTCTTGTCCACTAATGGTTTTTTTACAAGGAATTAGAACTCACATAATGTTGAGCCTATCAACTACCACAAAAAGGTATTCATGCCCCTTCGCTTTTGTTGGTAAACCTCCCACAAAGTACATGGAAATTATTTCCCAAGGATGAGTGTATATAGGTAAGGAATTATATAGACCATGTTTCATATTGTTAGAGTTATTGGTAGGACAAAGAAGGCATCCTCTTATGAACCCAACTACCTACTCTTGCATCTTGGTTCAATACACATACCTCTTTAAGTTGGAACGATATTCCCTACACCAAAGTACCCTGTAAAATTGGAGGTGTGAACCTCTCTAATCAACTTCAATCACTCACCTTTAGGAATACATAGCTTATCCAACCTGTAGAGTAACCCATCGTGGAGATGATAGTCAGTGATTTTATCACCATTGTGAACATGACTCCAACTCTAAAACTATTGAAAAACTCCTTTAACCCCTCATCCTCTGAATATGCCTCTCTATTTGAACCATGGTTGAATGGTTCCATCTGTATAATAGTCCCTGTAGCTACGATCTTTTATGTGGGTGGCCTTGGGAGCATATCGTCCAACTTATTTTTTTTCACCTTCTTATACTTAATTACCAAATGAAACTATTATAGAAAATTCATCCACTATGTCTTGTCTATTTTAGCTTACTCTGCGCTTGTACGTATGGTAGTCATTGTTAATATGTGTGGATTACCATGTATGTTCCCATTATATATTCCCTCCATGTATTCACAACTTGTACTAGGAATATAGTTTCTTGTAATAGGTAGGATAGTCAATAAATGCACCATGAAATAATTCAAAATGGTAGTATACAAGCCTTCCTCCATGCATCAATACCACTCCCATATCATACCCACTCATACATGTCTCCACTTCAAAGGGACGTTGAAATTTTGGAATGCCAAAATTAGTTATTCAAAAATATTATTCCTTATCGCCTGTAAATCCCTCCATTGACCCTTTCCTTAGTAGAAACTCTTTCCACTTGTTGTTATAGTATGGAGTGGTGCTACTACTGCTAAAAATGGGGCTATGAATTTCCTCAGGGACTTTTCTTCCCAAAATGAAACTTCTAGCCCAAAAAACACTAGTAGTCACTAGCCATTTCATGATGGAATCCATCTTGGCAGGATATATTTTTATGCCTCCTCCACCTATCGTATACCCTAGATACACCAAAAATTGTTGTGAAAAATCATACTTCTTGGGAATTTTTAGTATTTGTTGCTTCTTTAATGTCCAAAACCTCATGAAATGTGATATTTTCTCCTCCTATGTAGCATTATATATTGTTATATCATCTAGATAGAAAATAACACTTGAATTTATCAAAGGGTGAAATATATCGCTCATTAATGTCATAAACATAGCGGGTGTATTACATAGGCCAAATGGCATGACTAACCACTCATACAAACCCTGCATTGTTTTTAAGGATGTATTATAGGCATCTTATTCTCTAACTCGAACCTAGTCATATTCATACTTTAAGTCCATCTTGGTGAAGTATTTTTTTCATTGCAATTGATTTAGATCATCCATCATGGAAATAGGGTACCTTATCTGGAGTATGATTTTGCTTAATGTCATGTAATATATACACATCCACCAAGTCCCATCCTTCTTTCTCATAATGATGATGGGTGACCCACATGGTGATGTACTTGGTCAACTGACACCCTATTCTAGTAGCTATTAGAATTGTTTCTTCACCTCACTTGCTTCTAAAATTGACCACTTGTACAACCAAATGTTTTTCAATGGGGAGTGTGACAATAGCTAGATTTTGTTCTCCATTTCCCTCATAGGTGGTAACCCTTTAGGATCTTGCAAAACATCCCTATATGCCTATAGAAACACTTTTAGTTGTTTTTTATGTTTCTTAGTAAAATGCTCTAGGGATTCCTTACCTATTACTAACCCTTTTATAAACTGAATTTCTATTAAAAATAATAAAACATACTTCTTGTTGGAACTGGTCAATCTCTTGGCTTGGTTGGCAGTTACCAATGATATTTTTTACTTAACCTTGTGTGCATTTATGGTGATTTATTTTCCATTATTGATGAGTTGATACTCATTGGATGTCCATATGAATATTGCAAATCTCATGTAAATGTATGGACTCCTAGACACGATTCCACGTACATCAAAGGGAACCACATCTAATTCTACTTCAACAATAAAATTATAATTGATGGCATATATAATTTTGCACCATTTTACTACCTTCATCTTTGCATATTTATTTACCCATTCCAATGGAGATGGGATTAGACGATCATGAACTTCCAATCCCAATTAATTGACTAACTCTTCTATAATGAGATTCTCCTATGATCCTAAGTCAATAGGGCATCAATCTTGGCCTTTTTGACATGCATCTTTATATGGAAGGGTTTGGCCATTTATTTCTCTTCTTATTATTGAAAGCTACTTATATTCACCTTACTTTGCACTCTTGTACAAACGATATTCTCATCCATGTTCAAGATATTTTGAACTTGGTTTCTTGACTCAATGGCCATGAGATTCTTATTCTTATTGTATTTCCTTTTTTTCTTCAAGTTAAGCTCTAGATGCAATTTCCAACACTTCTCTTCTCTATGGATATCAATGTTGTAGTGGTTGCAGTGTTTGTTCAGATCTTTGCATTGGTGTGTTGTGGCCACCATAATTTCATCTTCCCCCCTTTTTACTTATTCTTCCCTCATTAGAATCATGTTTTGTCTTCTTCTCTTTTGATCCACTTGATTGCTATTTCTTTAGGCCTATGTTCTCTAGATATTTTTCCCGCAAAAAAGCCTCACCCATCGATTTTGGCTTGAACAACATCACTTTCTATCGGATATGGATGTGTAGGTCCCCCAAATACTTGAGGAGTACATCTAGGTTCTTGGGGGAGAGACCCAAAATTATGGCCATATTTCTGAGCATTGTGGTATACTCCAAATTCTTCCCTAGCATTTTCCTAAAGTAGTGCTACTAGATACATTTTTCCTCTACATAACCAATAGGGTAAAATTGTGACTTAATTAGGGCTTTGAAGTCCTCCCACTTAGTCATTGGAGGCTCTCCCTCAACCAATTTGAGGCTTGAAAAAAATCACTCACTCTTGCATATGGTGGTGTATAACTTACAAATATTTGAGTAAATATGGGTTCTTTAGGTACATACCCAACATTATTTCCATCTTTCTGAACTCTATGGTATACTCTTGCACAAATTTTTGTCGTTCTTTCCTAAAATAGTGTCGCTAGAACCATTGGTCCCTTACATACCCAATAGGGTAAAAATCTAGTTTAATGAGGACTTTGGAGTCCTCAAAATTAGTCACTAGAGTCTCTCCCTCTAATTTAAGGGTATCCACAAGCCTCTCCCACCGAGTTAGACCATGTCTGTCTAATTTCAACTACACAAATGAAATATTTTATTCTTCATCAATTCTGTGGACACTCAAATATTCTTCTAGTTGCAACAAACAATTATATATATTCAAAATGTCGATCTAATAATGGTACAAATAGATATTGACATTTGATTCCATTATAAACAAGAGTTATGATTGATCCACTCCACTCAAACTTGGTTTATCTTTTCTAGGATCTTTCTTCAGCTAGTTATATGTTTCTTCTTGACCTCCTAATTATCATTGAGCCTTATAATTTGACATCTACATTTGAACCCCCATCTTCTCGAAATATTCCAATATTATTTCCCAAGGCCACCATGAGGAGTTTTACAATACAATTTACATCATAGAGTTTCTTTTTAGCCTTGAAAACCTCTCCTCCATAGTCTCACGAGGGATATTCACATATTCATTACCCATGATTATGGTTTTAAGAGTTTTCGCCCAGCCAATTTAAATCCACTACAAGTGTCCACAATTTAGCCAAGGAAACCTACTCTGATACCTATATGATCCATAAATTATCATGGGTAATCATTTGGACAATTTTTCACAAAATATGTGATAAAAATATATTTAAAAGCTAAAATTATACACTACTATAGTTTTATTAGATTATGGATTTGTATATTTACTGTTAGTAGTGCATGTGTGTGAACTTAAAATTATGCAGAAAATAGAGAACAATGAATAAAATCTCTCACACATTTGACACATGATATGACTTGGGACACCCTTTAGGGAGAGAAAACTATCTGGAATATGAGGTCACACCACTCTCTTTCTATAGATGGAAATATGGATGTGAGTACAAATAAGTATGGCCTATGGCCCATGGGCTGCTACAGCAAAAAAATCCTCTTTGTGTATGATATATCCTATCCCTCTTTCCTATTTTTTCTTAGCTACGGAACAAATGTAGTCGAATGAATGTAGATATTTTCTTCGTAGTGGCCTGATTATAACACAACCCGATCACCTACTAATGGTTAGGCTTAACTACCATAACTCTTAGCTAGAGTTACAACATAGACTCTTTTAGGTACTTCTACATTATAATCATGTGGATAACCCATTTTTCATCAATAATGGATGTTGATGCAGTACCCTCTATAATTCTAATGGTGAAAATAGGAAGGTCAGCTTATCAGTGACATAACTTTGGCATGTGGAATTTGAGATGCAATTATTGTGTTGTTGGAAAGGTACTTGTGTCTAGAACATGAAAATAAGGTATTGTTCTAAGGAATCAAAGCTATATCTAAAAAAACATCATTTGATGCCTCGAAAAGCTCCCAAATGTTTTCAGACATTAATTTTCCTAACTGGGTCGCAACTGTAAAAATGGTCCTAAGAGCTAATTAGTTTACTTTCTCCAATCTAAAATCATTTATATAGATGAAAAAATATTTAATGATCCAATATAGTCCAAAATACATTGAGATCATCCACCTTCTCTCTAGTGTACCATTTAGCTTTTCCTGGAATTTTTCCTTTCAATCCAATCTGCCAAAGGTCATGCTCTCCCTATCTTGTTGTTTTGGACCTCTTCAAATTTGCTTTACCATCTAGTGCCAAATCCTCCAGAGAATGTACGACTTGTTCCTCTTCCCTATCTAGCATGGGAGGCTCATAGAGTTTCAAGTTATATACATTGATAATTGAGTAAGTGTGCATACATGGTGGTAAAATAATTCAATAGAAATTATCACCCACCTACTCTAGTATATTGAAGGGCCCATACATTCAAGCCTTGATTTTCTTACTAGGCCACTATAGCCTCTCCTTGTTCAACTGTAGCGACACTATATCTCCCACCCTAAAGAGTTTCTACATTTGATGTTACCAATGCCCAGACTTATATTTATCATATGAGTTTTATAGTATTTCTTGTACCTGTATATGGATATGTGTGATATTTTCTATAAATTTTTGAACCCTCAAGGATATTTTGTAAGACATGCCCTTAGTCCTCCTTGTTGTACATATGTAGTGTCTAAAGGTGAAGGTGAAAAATATCCAAAATAGGTTTCAAATGGGGACTTTCCTAGAGAAGTTTGTACTACTCTATCGTGAGAATTTTGTATATATACCATATCATCTCTAGATGCTTATAGTTGCATCCCATCAAAATTTGCACTAGTCATATTGACTAATTTTGTGTGCCCATTTGTTTATGGATATAATTTCATAGATCTTCTCAACATCATGTCCATGTTTTCCCACAATGTAGTCCAAAATAAATTGAGAAATATTATGTCTCTATCTAAAATGATGCTCCTTGGTATCCCAAATTGCACCGAGACATTTCTAAAGAAAAAATTTGCTACATGTTTTCCACTAAAATCTTCCTACATGGCATGAGAACACACATATTGATGAACCTATTAACTACCACGAATAGGCAATCATGTCCCTTCCTAGTTGTGTGTAAACCTCCCACAATGTTCATGTAAATGCTTTCCCAAGGATTAGTGGGTATATGTAAGGGCTGATATAGACCCTATTTCTTGTTTCCTAGCTTTCCCGTACAATAAAGCATGCCTCCTCTTATGAACCTAACTACCTTCTCTTGCATATTTGGCCAATAAACATACCTCTAAAATTTTTCATTGTATTCCCTACACTAAAGTACCTTTCAGCAATGGATGTGTGAGCCTCTCTAATCAACTAAAATCTCTTGCCTTTAGGAGCACATATCTTACCCAACCTATAGAGTAACCCATCATGGAGATGGTATTCAATGGTGTTGTTTCCATCATGCACATGAATTTGAATCTACAACTGCTAAAACAATTCCTGAATTCCTCATCCTCTAAATATTCTTCTCTATATGCATCATGAGTGAACGAATCCATGTGCAAAAAAGTCCCAAAATGTATCCTCTTTGATTTTGGTGGCATTGAGAGCATGTCATCCAACTTTTTTTTTATTCCATTCTTGTACTTGATCACCAAATGGAACTACTGTAGAAAAGACATCCACTTTTAATTCATTTTATAATATAACCTACTGTCTCCTTTCCCATAAAATAATGCTTCCACTTCTTCAAAACTTGCACCAGGGCATAGTGTTTCATTTAATACGTAGGTTAGATGAGAACTACCCCATGAAATACTTCAAAATAGTAGCATATAGTCCTTCCTCCCTACATCAACACTACTTCCATATCATACCCACTCACATCTATCTCCACTTTAGAGGGATGTTGCAATTTTAGCAACTCTAGAACTTGTGATTAATAGATTTTCTTCCTTAGCTCCTCGAAAGCCCTTCACTGACTCTTTCCCATTCTAGTCTCTTACCACTTGATATTATGGAATGGACCGTTGTTTTTACCACTGAAAATGAGGCTATGAAATTCCTCTGGTGTTGTGATACATGAATGAATCTCTTGGCCTTAGAAAGAATAATGGCACTCGACATTTCATGATGGCCTCCATATTGGTAGGATCGATATTAAGCTCTACTCCACCTATGACATACCCCAAATACACCAAGGAATATTGTGAAA
Organism: Pinus albicaulis; assembly: GCA_034641835.2. Taxonomy (NCBI): domain Eukaryota; kingdom Viridiplantae; phylum Streptophyta; class Pinopsida; order Pinales; family Pinaceae; genus Pinus; species Pinus albicaulis. The sequence continues at coordinate 1,939,159,795 of CM076575.1, forward strand.
AATCACACTTCTTCATATTTTCTAGTAGTTGGTGCTTCTTTAATGTCTCCAACACATGCGTCACATGTGGGATGTGCTCCTCATAGGTAGCATTGTATACTAGTATATCATCTAAGTAGAAAATGACAAATGAATCTATGAAAGTGCATAATACATTATCTAGTAATATCATAAACATAGATGGTGCATTAGATAGGAAAAATTCCATGACTAACCACTCATACAAAACTTTCCTTGTCTTGAAGGCATTCTTCTAGGTATCTTTTTATCTGACTCAAACCTAGTGATTTCCATACTTTAATTACAACTTGGTGAAGTATTTTTATTGCTGAAAATAATCTGACAGATCATCTATCCTGAGAAGAGGGTACATGTTCTTCAACATTCTTTTTTTCAATGCCCTGTAATCTATACACAATATCCAAGTCCCATACTTATTTAGCACAATGGTGATGGGTCTCCAAATGGTTATGTTACTGATTGAATAAAACCCAGTTATAGTAGTGATCTGGTATGTCTCTGATACTAGGATTATCTGAGATCTTTTCTTCAGTGATGTTTTCAAAATTTCATGAAAAATCATGTAAAAACTATGTGTTGAAACACTTAAAGAAGAATCAACATAAATTAGACCATAAAGGAAATGAGCACAAAACTTTGATAAAAGAGTTCATCTAGTGTGGACTACGTATCTGGGCCTTGCTTCATTTATGGGGAGGTAACCTCATTCATCTCATAAAAAATAAAATCAAGCACACGGACAATACATCATTATACCTTTATTTCTGGTTGTGACTTAAAAGTTGACTTCTCAAAACACAACAATCAAAACATTAATAGGCTCGTCTCATCCTCCTAATAATTTTGACTATAAACATTACCCACTTCTGAAACATACATTATTGTATAGAAATTTGTGCCTAACAATTGACGTGAGAATATGGGTTTCTTCCATGGCCCTAATATCTATTGCTCAATTGCAAAAAACATATTGCACCATTGAGATCCTTGTAAAATTCTGAGTAATTTGAGTATAAACTTGACCCCATCCTCACATTTTAATTTTTGGCCCTTCAAGGAATATTTCAGATTCACAGATTCTTCATAAGAATGTTTTTTGGATATTGGCCTAGAAAATTCCTCCTCGGAATGATGCAGTCAAGGTTCTACTTCACAATTCTAGGCTCCATCAAGGTTCTGCTGCACTAGATCCTAAAATTTGAGTTATGCTTGGCCCTTGACTTACAACTACACTCTTTTGTTAGTAAAATTAAAGGCTTATGGTTTTAAATAACTTGTGAGTTGGTGGTATTTCCAACCTATGAGGTGGAATTCCTAGCCAGCATAACTAAATTGGGTCATTGGTTACATGGTAATTTGGGGGTTCCAACCCCACTGCCCATGTTGTATAAAAAAACCAATTGGTTGGGAATTGTCCATTTTATGTTAACATTAATCGTTATATATATTTGGAAACCACTGCCATTATTGGTTGGTGACCACTAGTTATTATTGTGTATTTTTTTCTTATGCCCTAAGGAATATGCACTACCAAAATATAATAGGATTTTTAACAAGATGTAGGATTTATATGGGTGAATAGTGACTTGAAGCCCTTCATTAGGATAGTATCTCCACGAAGTAATGCAAAAAACCCTTAATCTTAATTTTATGTGCCTACAGCTAATGGAAATTTTCCAAGTCACCTTATTTTGGGGTTTTAGCCCACCAACTGGCATTTTTACCTTCAAAATCACTTATCCCTCTAACCAGGAGGAAGCATGTGGCGCACCACATACCATCATAAAGATATCTTAAAGGAGAATCCAATGACATGGATATCCAAGAAAAAATAAATTATTTAACCTTTCAAAAACCCTCAAAAATGTCAGTGTACATCGTCAGTCCAGAGAACCCAAACCCTAGGACTTGGGTTTTCAACTAGCCAACAGTGTAACTACTATATAGATGTAATATGAAAATTACTAAGAAGCATTCATTATCCATTCAACATCAATGACTGGTGATTTTGGTATAATTCAAACCCAGTCAACTCCATGGATCACCATCAATGACAATACCATCAACATGCTCACTATCACCCGAAGGTGGTGATGTGCTCTCAACATCTTGAATTGTCTCAGACTTGTTTCTTGAATACTCTCTTATCTCTTCCTTTCTGACATATCCCAATCATGCATATCATGGTATAACCACCACTTGGATGGGCTTCACAATGCCTTGGACATTAACTGCTAGGGAATTCGTTAATATACCATATTCTTCATTAGCTTCTAAATAATGGCTATATTGTGCTTCTCAACTGCATGGAAATCATCAACATAATGAGAAAATTTAACGAAATAATCATTGACCCTCTCTACCTCAATTTATAATTCTAAAGCTGGTGATGATAGCTTCGCTAATCTTTCTCTACACTTCAACTTTTCCAAGGCCTCTTACATGGATCGTAACTGAATTTGTAATCCATTATTTTCCTCTTTTGCTTCTTGTAGCAGTATTCTCAATTCAATTTTCTCTTCTTCAATGATTTGGTTTATATCATCAATTTTTTGGAGCCATGCATTCTTTAGTTTTCTTCTCATTCCTGGTGCAACAATTTTTGCAATCTTTGTCGCATCACCTGAATGAGAACCCTGTTCAAATGGTTCAACACCTACAATCCCAGCAGTTGTGATCTTCATCTCATTCCCTAAATCATAACCCATGTCATGTTTCATTGTAGCAACCTTTTTACGTTTTCCTTTTCTACCATACTTATTTAGCTTCCATTTTGGATGCAGTTATTGTTGGCTTTATGGGTCCTAGACCTAGATTAGAAGTGATTGCACAGTCCAAAAAAACCCACTATTATCAGCTATTTCAGAAACTATCTTCTTGCACGGACCAAAGTCTCACTCGAGGAAATATAGGGTGATGCTAGAACTAGGTTTTTGCATATAGAGGGATAGAGAATAGTGGCTTTATGGATTTTCCTTGTTACAAAGCTCCGAATGTTATATCTATCAATATTAGCAGCACTGTTCAGCACAACTATTGAACTTACTCACTAACTATGTGATCTTACTTATTCATGCATTAAACATAGTAAATAACCATAAAACATACTGCACTATTCAGTTACAGAAAAAACCATTATTTAACATAAATATTTTCATAAACAATAATAAAAAATAAAACACATCATTATACCTCAGATTTTCTCAACATTTCATTCATTAACATCAAGATCTATCTCATACATCCACTTTCCACCCTGTGCAGATAGCTGCAAGAGCCTGCGCAGACAATTGTTGTCTTTCCTAAGGTCTCCATCCACATAGTTGTAAGAGCCTTTTCTTCTAACCTAGAACACAGAATCTAACTCGGACTGACATCCAAATGCATCGGAAAATATATCTCATTCATAACCTACCTATGACTTCTATCTATACTCCTTATATAGATTTTGATTTTACAATACCATGGTCCAAAACCATGGGTGGAGTCCAACGTTCACAAAAATTCCCATCTCGTTACATAATTAAGGGGATTTGATCCACTCGAAAGCCCCTAAGCCCAAAAATATAATTCATGTTGCGCGCTCCATGGCTCAATCTGCAGAGTCTTTACATTGTGGGGGATCCCACCTCTTTGGGTCCTATAATAATAGGATTCATAATTTTGAATGGAATTTGATTAGTCTTGTAATATTTACATACTTTGCTTTCTGCAAATTGTTTTCCCATATCAGAAAAATAACAAAATGTAAAGAGGGTAAAAGTCCTAAAAGAAAAACAAAAGGACTTGAAAGAAAAAATATCAAAAAGAATAGAAAAATGGACCCCAAAAGAGATGAAAAATAAAGCACGAAAATGAAGCAAATCCAAATACCACTACTATTTACTTTTACTGGAAAATAAAAATAGTGTGCATCTTGTTAAAATGCCACAATCCATGAAGGTTAAACAAATTAATCTTAACCTCTCATGCTTTAAATTTCATGTTATTAGATAGATAATAAAGATCTAGCCAAATAGTTTAATCTTGGTAGATCAGTAGTTAGGTAGAGAATAATAAGGAGCTCAACAGCTTAATCTGAGCCACTGGAAGAAATAAGGATAGAATTAGTTACTTTTTTGTTTTAAAAGTAAAATGAACAAGGGTTTGCAAGCTCAAATGCAGCCATGAAAATTAAGTAAAAATGTTAGGGTAGCAGATGGGTAGTCAGAAGCAGTTTTTACAATCATGGATAAGCACAAAATTGGTCATTTCAGTCACTAACTTCCTTCAAAAAAATCATCCTCTTGTAAAAATAATTCATCCCATCCATTTTAATTTTTTCCCCTTCATTTTTCTCCTTTTCCCATTATCATCCATTTTCCTTTACAAAATCCCCTTTTCCTAAGTTTAAAACACATTTTACTTAAGAAAAGTAAAACCCTTTAACCAATTCCCCTTATATTAAAAAACATCCAAAAAACCCAAAAAAATACATTATCCTAAGTATAAATGTTTAAAAATTATGTTGGGACCCATTATGAAGAAATCTACTTCCAACATCGGATTTTACACTATACTTAGTGTATCTTGACATCGCGTGCATACATCATATTTTTAAGACTAACCTAAGGTATTAACTCCTTATATATACCTTTTAGCCCGTATTAAATTAATTCATTTATATATTATTTCCCACCCATATTTTAATTTTAACCTATGTTCTATTTTCCCACATGTTATATAACCCTTCATCCCATAGGTTAAAACTATTTAACATGGCTTATATACTGGTCCCACTATATATAAGCCCCACCAGTTCTAATATTACACTTATCGGCATTACATTTTTTAATACATTGTCCTCCGCCTGTCATTTTAAACCCCATTTATATATATTAAACCTTATTTTTAATACATATTTAACCTCCCACTTCATTGAAATGTTAGGCCCGACACCATCTTACCTTGCATCTTTATCGCATCATCATAATCATTCACTTTGAATCTACTAAATCCAGTGGCGGTTATCCCTTGTCACACATTTCTCAGCGCAATGGTTAACCAACCCCAAATATTGCGATAAGCGTGGTTTTCGGCCTTTATCTCCCCTCTATGTGTCTTGATAATCTACGATCGCATCAATCTAAATAATTCATCTTACCACCATTGAACCTTGTGAAAACTGCTTAGCGGTTTTTCCCTCCCCCGTGCCCAAACCACCCACCTGTTTGAAATGACCCCACAATCAATGCATTCACTGTTGAATGAAAAATGTTTATAAACCATCCAAATGCACTCTTTTATCCTTTTCGTTACCATTTTCAAAGAAGAAGAAGTATTGCAGACCAAAAAAACTACTGCCAACTCTGTTTTTAAGCCTAAAGGAAACATAATTCACCAATTTGACTGCTATAAACAGTGCAGAAGACATCCAAGTGCCTATAAAGACCAGCAAAAGCTTCTGAAAGTTTTCTACATCCCTAGAGACCCTCCTGCACAAAAAAAATTCTATTTTCCTAGGTATTCTTCAGAAGAAAAGACTAATTCATCGATCTAAAAGAGTATTACAATTAATCAAATCATTTAGGTGCCTCTGAAACTGAAGAAAACCCCATTTTCTTCCTAAATCATTTATTTTGTAAACCCTACAAATCCTTTCATAGATTCTAAAACCGTAGACTATTAAAAATCCTGGACTAAGTAAACTAAAGAAGTTTAAGTCATCTACAGACCTGAGAAAGCCTTATGTGACCTACAAACCCTTTCCTACAGTACTTAGGCATCCTTTTTGCATAAAATTGATGTCTTGAGATTTTTTTTATCACAGAAAGTGCACTGTAAACCCTTGATATCTTTTGTAGAAACTCTAATGTCTTGAAGTTGATATTTTGTTACAGAGATTATAGCTTGGTTAATTGAATGAGTTTAAAACCTTTTGCAGACAATATAGAACCCCTTTTATATCCAAATCCTTCTACAAATTGTCATAATTTCCAGAGGTGTTCTTACAAGCCTAAATCATTATTTTTAAAGGTCAAAAGAGTATTGAAATTGATAAATTAAGCAAAGCTATCGCTTCCAAAAAAATTCTAGTAGTCAATCCTCTCCAACCCCCTGTTGTAGATGTAGAGCACATTCCACTAGCAGATATAGACTTCAAGATGACATATACAATGACAAAGATCAACCTTCTTGAGCTCCACTATTGGAGCCAAGAAAAATACCTAGATCAGGCTGATGAAGTGTTTATCTGGGAGTCAAACTTGCCAAAATATGTTTTTCATCATAATTATCAATGCCTAGAAGTAATCACACTCTGTCAGTCATGCTATTTTCCAGATCAGAAAGCCATCATAAATCTTGAAAAAGAAGTTTTGTTTACCATTATAGTTGAATCTATCAACCAGTTGCTCCAAATACAACCTGGGCCAAAGGAAGTTCCTTTGTCTATTCAAGCCCTCACTCAGTTATACTTGGATCTGGACTTCCCCAAGAGGTTCCATATTTTTCAGACCTTCATTCCTTGTTATGTGAAAATTCCAAAGCTAAATCCTCCATACTCTTCTACTAGATTCTCTGAAAGGATAAGACATATTATTTCCATGTTTTCTTTCATTCTTGGCTACTTTATAGAAGAGCATGTTGATGTTTCAGTGCTTGGTTTCTTATCTACTTTTACACCAGGTCAGCCTCCTGCTACCATGTTTAACTTTGCCCAATATATTGCTAACAATATCCATGATCAATTGGTAAAAATGCCTTCTAAAGGTGTTTTTAAGTATTTGTCATTCCTATTTCACATATTCCTATATTTTTTAGTCTGAGAAGTTTAATATAAGCCTTCAAAAGCTTGATGTGGAATGAAATCCACAATCAGTCATCTTTTGGACTTCCTTGATAAGGAAAGATTCAAATGAGTTCACCTATGCAGATTTTACAGATTCATTCATTCATCCCATAGTCAATTTACTGAACAACAGTGTACAACCCAGAATTAGTAATGAAATCAAGAAGGTTTTGGAATTGTCTGAGTATAATAGGACAGGTGATTGGTACTTGTACCAAAATCACACTGAAATAAGATTTTATGGATCAAGTCTTATCCCTTATAAACTACCCAAATACCTCCCTATGAGGTTATTTTCCCTGGAATACATAAGGCCGATTCTAAATTCAGATGCAGTCAATTTCTTAGCAGAAAAGAAGAAACCATAGTTCAAGTTGAAGAACCATCTTGGTGTTGGGTGTGGAGCCTAATTTTCATCCTGATTCAGATATCCTTGTTTTAGCTACATGTATACCCTAGGAAAACTGTACACCCTTCCAGTGGGGGGGTGCAAGGGGGATTTGTCCCCCCTGCGGGGTCCGGGGGGGCTGACCCCCCGACTGTGGGGTCCGAGGGCCAGCGGTCCCCTGGCGGGGGTTTCGGGGGTAGCACCCCCGAAGCTAAAAATAGATGTAAAATTGCCTTGTAAAAGTATAGTAATTTCTAGTCAATCTGGGGTGTTCATTAGGTCGATGATCTGACGGTAGAAGTTATGTTTATTTTATGGTTTTTTTCCCTAGAAGGCAACCCCTCTCTTTGTATGAGGGTATTGTATTGTAGCTGTGTATTACGTGTGTATTCTCTAAGCGGGAAACAGATAGAAAGACTGTGAGAGAGAACAAAGGATATTACAGTGGATCTGTTGTAGGTTTTGTCTCTTCATTTTGCTGGATAATAGAAAGGAAGGACTGGATTTTTGGGGTGGACGTTGCCCAAACTGGGTGAACCACGTATATCTGTGTCTCTCTGTTTTTATGTGTTTTGTGTGCTTGTATTTTCCGCATATTTTATGTGTTGCATTTCTCCATAATATATAATTTTCTAACAACTGGTATCAGAGCCGAATGTATATTTGGCTAATAAACTTGTAGGAAAGAAGGGTTCCTAGTTCAGCAATGGCGGAAGATGGTAAGTTTAGGGTCAAGAAATTTAGTGGCCAAAACTTCCCACTGTGGAAGATACAGATGGAAGATTATATGTATCAGAAAGATCTATACCTACCATTGAGGGGAAAAACAAAGAAGCTGGCGGCCATGACAGATGCGGAATGGAACATTCTTGATAGAAAGGTACTCGGGACAGTACACTTGTGCCTTGCGGTGTCAGTCACCTTCAATATTTCGAATGAAACAACAACAGAGGGTTTGAAGCAGACATTAGCGAAACTATATGAAAAACCCTCGGCCTCAAACAAGGTATTTCTTGTGAAACGACTATTTAATATGAAGATGCCGGAAGGTGGATCTGTTGCAGACCATTTAAATGATTTTAATACAGTTACCAGTCAGTTAAGTTCTGTAGGCCTAAACTTTGATGATGAAGTTAGAGCTTTGTTATTCTTGTGCTCGTTGCCAGAGAGTTGGAATGGTTTAGTAATGGCCATTAGTAACTATGTCTCTAGATCTAGTACTTTAAAGTTTGATGATGTTGTCGGTGCTATCCTTGGTGAGGAAATGTGACGGAAAAGCTCCGGTGAGACATCGGGTAATGCTTTGAGTGCAGAGTCTAGCGGAAGGAGAATGGAAAGAGGAAAGAGCTCAGGATATCGCAGTAAATAGAGAAAAGGCAGATCCAAGTCCAGATCGGGGATAGTGTGCTGGAAATGCGGAAATAAAGGACACCTAAAGAAAGACTGTAGATCTTGGAAGGGAAAAGAAGGAGACACGCAACAAGAGAACAATCATGAAGCAAATGTGACAGGTGATGTGTTACAAGATGCTTTGATTCTTTCTTTCAAAAATGTTACTGATTCCCGGGTAGTAGATTCAGGGGCCTCATTCCATGCCACACCTAATAAGAAATATTTTCATGACTATGTTCAAGGAGATTTTGGACAAGTCCATTTGGGTGATGATAAACCCTGTAAAATTGTTGGAATGGGTAAGGTCCTTGTAAAAAAGCAGAATGGAAACCAATGGCTATTAAAGGAGGTAAGGCATGTTCTAGATCTAAAGAAAAATCTGATTTTAATAGGGCAGTTAGGCAGTGAAGGTTGTGTGACAACTTTCACAGATAAAGCTTGGAAGGTCACCAAAGGAGCCCTAGTAAAAGCAAAAGGTGAAAAGGTTGGTACATTGTATTTACGCAAAGGTATTTCTAACTCTGTTAATGCTTTAACTTCCAAAGGAGCAGATGCAGCATTATGGCATCATAGGCTCAGACACATGAGTGAGAATGGGGTGAATATTCTTCACTCAAGAAATTTGTTGCCAGGTTTGAAGAATGTTGATTTGGATTTCTGTGAAAATTTCATTTATGGAAAACAAAAGAGAGTCAGATTTCTCAGAGTTGGGAAAGAAGAGAAGAGCGAAAAATTGGAGCTTGTGCATACATATGTATGGGGACCTGCTCAGGTATCATCTCTCGGTGGCTCTCACTATTATGTTACGTTTATTGATGATGCAACTAGAAAAACTTGGATTTATTGTATTCAAAATAAATCTGATGTATTTGATATTTTCAAGAAATGGAAAGCTTTGGTTGATATTGAAACAGGAAAGAATTTGAAGTGTCTCAGATCAGACAATGGAGGTGAATATTGCAGCAAAGAGTTTGATAGGTACTGTTCAGAGCATGGAATTCGTAGAGAGAAGACAGTTCCAAGAACACCACAAGAAAATGGTGTGTCAGAAAGGATGAACAGAATAATCATGGAGCGTACAAGGTGCATGAGATTGCATGCATGATTGCCTTTACAATTTTGGGCAAATGCTATAGATACTGCTATTTATCTAATAAACAAAGGGCCTTCAATTTCCTTGGATGGTGGTATTCCAGAGGAAGCATGAATAGGTAAAAAGGTAAACTACTCTTTTTTAAAGCCTTTTGGTTGTGAGGCCTTTTTCCATATTAATAAATAAAATAGAACAAAGCTTGAGGCAAAATCAAATAAATGTACCTTTATTGGATATGGTGTTAATGATTTTGTTTATCTCTTATATGATTATGAAAATCAGAAAATCATTAGGAGCAGAGATGTAATATTCACTGAAAAGGTCTTGTATAAGAATCAGCTGTAGGAAAAGAAACAGGGAAAAGAAAGCAAGGAATACACAGTTCTTGATGAGATAACTAAAAAGTAAAGGTGCCCGAAAATAGTGATAATCAACAACCACAGCAGCAGCAACGACCACAACAGCAACAGACACCTCAAACACCTTAATTGTGTTAGAAGATCTACTAGGATAAGTAGACCCCCTGAACTATACTCTCCTTCATTATATTATTTATTGCTGACTGATTCTGGTGAACCCGAATGTTATGAAGAAGAAATGCAGGTTGAAAGTAGGAAGAAGTGGGAGCTAGCCATGGAAGAAGAGATGGACTCCTTAATGCATAACCAGACTTGGGACTTAGTCAGGTTGCCTGTAGGTAAAACTACATTGTAGAATAAATGGGTTTATAGGCTGAGGGAAGAAGATGGAGGAAAACAGAGGTACAAAGCTAGACTTGTGGTGAGGGGGTTTGCACAGAAGAAAGGTATTTATTTTTATGAAATATTTTCTCCTGTTGCTAAGATGACTTTAATCAGAACTATCTTAAGTCTTGTAGTAGCGAAAGATTTACATCTTGAATAGTTAGATGTAAAGACAACATTTCTCCATGGAGATTTGGAGGAAGAGATATACATGCAGCAACCAGAAGGATATGAGGTCAAAGGGAAAGAAAAATTGGTGTGCAAGTTAAAGAAGAGCTTGTATGGCTTAAAACAAGCTCCAAGGTAGTGGTATCTAAAATTTGACAAGTTTATGTCTGAATAAGGTTATACTAGATGTCACTCTGATCATTGTGTTTATCTGAAAAAGCAAAATGATGGCAGCTATATTATATTGTTATTGTATGTAGATGACATGCTTGTTGCAGGGTCTAACATGCAGGAAATAAATGTGCTCAAACAAAAATTGGAAAATTCATTTGCAATGAAGGATTTGGGAGCTGCGAAACAGATCCTTGGTATGAGAATAAGGAAAGATAGGAAAAATCGAAAATTAACACTGTCTCAGAATGAGTACATACAAAAGGTGTTGAAAATATTTAATATGCACAATGAAAAACCAGTTAGTACACCTTTTGCTAGCCATTTCAAACTTAGTAAGGAGATGTGCCCAAAGACCCAAGAAGACATGGATTACATGTCTAAAGTTCCATATGCATCAGCAATTGGAAGCTTAATGTATGCAATGGTCTGCACAAGGCCTGATATTGCACATGCAGTGGGAGTTGTAAGCAGGTACATGAATAATCCAGGAAAAGAACATTGGATGGCAGTAAAATGGATTCTCAGATATTTGAGAGGTACCACAAATCAAGCATTATGCTTTGGTAGTTCAAACATTGCTCTACAGGGATATGTTGATGCAGATATGGTAGGTGACAGAGATAACAGGAGGAGCACTACAGGATATGTATTTATTGTAGGTGGAACAACTGTCAGTTGGGTTTCAAAAATCCAAAGTGTTGTTGCACTTTCAACAACAGAAGCAGAGTATGTTGCTGCTACAGAGGCTAGTAAAGAAATGATTTGGTTACAAAGGTTTATGGATGAATTGGGTAAGAAGCATGATATGGGCACGTTATACAGTGATAGCCAAAGTGCCATTCATCTTGCAAAGAAATCAACATTTCATTCCAGGACTAAACACATACATCTCAAGTACCATTTCATACGGTCAGTATTGGAAGATGGAGAGTTGAAGCTAGAAAAGATACACACTAGACAGAATCTTGTAGATATGCTAACAAAAGTTGTAACCAGGGAGAAACTGAGAATGTGCTTAGTTTCAATTCATCTTCAAGGATGACGATGAAGATGAGAAACAGACAGGTCCAAAGAGGAGTCATTTTCCAACAAATGAAGTAGTGGTGGAGTTGCTACAATCAGTCTCCAAGTGGGAGATTGTTGGGTGTGGAGCCTGATTTTCATCCTCATTCAAAGATCCTTGTTTTAGCTAGACGTATACCCCAGGAAAAATGTACACCCTTCCAGCGGCGGGGGTGTGGGGGGGACTTGTCCCCCCCGCGGGGTCTGGGGGGGCTGACCCCCTGGCTGGGGGGTCTGGGGGCCAGCGGTCCCTCGGCAGGGGTTTTGGGTACAGCACCCCCGAAGCTAAAAGTAGATGTAATATTTCCTTGTAAAATTATAGTAATTTCTAGTCAATCTGGGCTGTTCATTAGGCAGATGATCTGACGGTAGAAGTTGTGTTTAGTTTAGGGTTTTTTTCCCTAGAAGGCAACCCCTCTCTTTGTACGAGGGTATTGTATTGCGGCTGTGTATTACGTGTGTATTCTCTGAGAAGGAAACAAATAGGGAGACTGTGAGAGAGAACAGAGGATATTACAGTGGATATGATGTAGGTTTTGTCTCTTCATTTTGATAGATAATGGAAAGGAAGGACTGACTGTTCGGGGTGGATGTAGCCCAAACTGGGTGAACCACGTATATATGTGTCTCTCTGTTTTTATGTGTTTTGTGTGCTTGTATTTTCCACATATTTGATGTGTTGCATTGCTCCATAATATATAATTTTCTAACACTTGGCCCTTTTACCTGTAATAATAGAGAAGCAGTTCTTGAAGAAGAAAAATAGCTGCAAGAGTTCAAATTCAGTCCTAGTTTCCTTTGATATTATGATCCCCTTGGTGTTATTAGTAAAATGAGAGTTAAATGAAAATTAACTCCATATGTACATGAAAAGAAGCTAGAGATTGAGAAATTCTCAAACCAATTTGAATGGTTAGAGAATACATTGGTAGAGGCAGAGAAGCAAAGTGATACTAGTCAAACTTTGCAAACTCCAGCCCAAGAAGATAGAAATGTGAAGAGAAACAGAGAGGAAGGATATTATATAGCTGAGACTACAAAAGAGATTAAATTCAAATTAAGATACATTAAAAAGGCAAAGCTAAATCTTGCCAATAAAGAAAACGAAACATTAGAGGTGTGTTGGGGCCTTTGTTTTGAATAAGGAACAGATTTTGGGTTGCGGATCGACACATGGCAGGCTCAACAATTGTAGGTAGCAGAGCTGCCGAGGTTGCGGAAGAACAGGAGATAGCTGATGAGGCTGACGCAGATAAGTGCAAACGAAGAGAAGATACGACAGAGAACAGATAGCGGAACTCATAGGCAATAGAAAGAAGCCGAAAGCAATTGAAGAAGAACACAAGAGAAACTAATAGTTGCACTGGCGGGTGAATAAATAGGCCATCACCCAGCCGAAAAGAAGATCATGCATAGATGCAGAGGGATTGAAGAGGATCGAGTAGACGCTGCAGAATAGCTCTGTCCTGAGCATGACATCCTTGTATTTCCTAGGCTTCTATTGATCTATCATGGTTGTATTATCTATCTCTCTGTCCTGTGGGACGTCTGTAATAGAAATGTAAGCTCTTCTTGTCAAGCAATATAACTATGGATCCAACTGAAGGTTATTAATATACTTGAAGGTTGATGTCTTATTATATGAGTTACATGCATGCATGATGTTTGTGGTACCTTAAAATTTTATTCGCTTAGTATCTGCATAATGTTCTGAGAAGATCTTCTATGTATGATGTTATGTATGTAAATGATTTTATGTTAGCTTCAAGTTGCGGATCCATCCACCACTATAGATTTGTTCCCCTTTTGCATGCGGTCGCGGCACGCCTCGGGTGAGACTCTATGCTCTTTGGAGTAGGGTGAAAATGTCGGTGTGGTTCTAGACTACAGTGGACTCCTTTGTTGGCCCCAATACCTGAACCTAGGTCTCGCCTACAAGACCTGTTTGCTTGCCAACAAATGGTTCTGTTGTCCGGACCCTAAAATCCATTAGGGGAACTAGATCATGGTATCAAGGATCTTCGAAGGAGAAATATGGAGATGGTGGGATAACCACCTGGACCAGTTTATAGCTTAGCAAGTGGAGCTAACAAATCAAAAGGAGAAGGTGCTCAAGGATGTAGTCCTTTTCTCAGATTTCGCCAATGATATCTACAATATCCTCTGGGGAAAATTCCCTAGCGACCTGTATAATTGGTTGTGAAGGTTGCAGACCAAGGTGACTAAGGAAAAATTGCGGAAGATCAACTGCAAATGGGTGCACGGAGATCTGGTGGCTCTACATTGGCTGGATACTGAGTTGACCCACGCTGTATATTTCTGGGTAGAGTCTACCTTAGACGGTTATATTGTGGATTTTTCCGCAGAGCGCTACCAGTCCTTCTCCAAAGCTTAGGCTATATTCTGATCTGAACTAAGAGGAAAGCTACTTAAGGAAATTCCACTGTGGATTAAGGCCCTGATGGTGGACGAGGGGCTGATGGAATTCCATAAATCAGGCATGGAAGTATAAACCTCCAGTGCTGGGGGAAGGGCCTGAGAGATGAATGCTACATGAAATTTGAAGCGGGGGAGTGGGGGAATGGATGCTGAGACCGCAAGGAGGTTGAGGGAGCAACATGCACATTGGAGGGCGCAGATCGTCGACAGGTGGCAAGAAAAGGTGATGCAAGAGTTGAAACAATGAGGGAGTAGTCAGAAGGATAACGAGGAGGTGCCTCAAAAGATAGTGGATATGGAAGGCTAGGTGGGTCCCTAGGAGATGGGAGGGGCCGTTGTGGGAGTGTGGCATGTGCATGGGAGCCTAGCCAGGAGGAAGAGGGAGATGATGTCTGATGAAGGAGATGCAGATGTGTGGCCCAAAGAAGGTTCCGATGGTGAGTGGTCCATCGCGATGCAGTGTTTATTCCAAGAAAGGACAACACTCATATCTCCAGGTATTCCTACTTCCCAAAGTTTGAATGGCAAGTATCCCTACCTTCCCCTAGTACTCTATAAACCTTTAAGTGATATTTTCGTTAAGTTACAAGAGTTGAGTCAATTGCATAATAGTCCATTGTCAGCAGCGACACATGCTAATAGCAACATTACTGGTAGTATAGCAATTACTAGTGGTATAATTACACAACCAGGACCCGGAGGGTTCATTCTAGTCACACCTCTGCAAGTGAATATGGCGGGGTCATTCACCCGGTACCCAGAATATTCTGGGCAGGGTAACGAAGATGTGGAACAACACTGGTACCTTTGTGAAGCCATATGGAGGGCTCGACAGATGCCATATGTAGGAAAGATAATCGAATTACAAACCACACTGAGAGAAAGGGCATTTCACTGGTTCATAAAGTGGTCAGAGGCCTACCCGAATCCAGCAATTGTGGACGTCAAGCGAGATTTTTTCTAAGAATTTAAGCTTCCCCAAACAGACCAGCAAGGTCTGTCTGAACTATGGGAGATCAAGCAAAGAGAAGGAGAGACTGCGTGGGATATGATGCGCAGGTTTAAAGATGCGATCAGGAAACTCAACTACCCAATCGACCCAAACCATCAGAGGGACTGGTTCATCAAGGCTCTGCTTCCCTTGACACGAACCCCCATCACTCAGCAAATGATCGACAACTTGTAGGATGCTTTGGAACAGGCTATGAAGATAGAGGCAATGGCAGGCTACCCTCAGGAATATAGGGGAGGGACAGCCGCGCAAGACCCATCCCTACTGGGGCTGCAAAATCAGATTTCCAATCTGACCGAAAAACTTAAGGAGATGCAGCCTATAAGACCAGCCAGGCCGAATTTCTGGTGCACACACTACCTGGTAGAAGGGCACGTGGCAACTGAGTTTCCTCGATTGTGTAGCCTGGGAGTGGGGCCCTCAGTCATAGTAGTATAGGGGACTCCACCTATCGGGGGTGGCACGTTAATAAACCTGCAAGGGGTCTATCTGCCGCAACAACCGTATGCAGGGTTCCCACATCAACCAACCCAAGCCGCAACAGAGTATTGCGAAATTTTCCAGACGGTGGGTCATCAACCTCGGACGTGTCCGATTTTGTAGAAGTACTCCAATGTTCTGAACAATGTATACTGTGAGTTTTTTGCTTCCACGACTCACAACACTGAACAGAGCAGAGCTCTAGATGCACTGGCGGACCAATTGGACTGGCCTTCTATTGGAAATACTGAGAGGTGGGGGTGAATCAGTATTTATTTCAATTAGAGCATTAGTTAATCTTCAATTATTATCAATGTTTATACAATGATATCAGCAAACAAGAGGAACACAAATGCACACAGTTTTTAAGGTGGAAACCCACTCCGAGACAAAAACCACCTAATGCTTTTCTAATAATTCTTTTCAACTCCAATTGAAAATAAAGCTCCAACTTCCTAGAATCTAGAAAAGAATTCTTCTCCAGATCCCACTGGATGGATGCTCCAATGCTCAAGATTCTTCAGTAGTCACTGAATGGATGCCCCAACACTCAATGAGCTACAACTCACCCTAGCACCACCCTACCACCCTATAGAAGAATAAAAGAAGAATGGACTCTCGTACCAGGGAAAATGGTCCACTTTACAATGATATAGAATGATGTAGAAGAAGAAGATATAATAGACCATAACCCCAACTTTGACATAACCACCTAATGATGGTCCTAGACCTCCCAACACTGCCTCTTCAACCCTTGGCAGATAGACACTAGTACAATTTGTACAATAATGTATTTACAATGACTAAGTACAATGATACCTTTACAATGATTGTATGCAGTGCTGCCCACTTGAAGACTTCATATGATGAAATTCTTGCTGCTATTATGCACCTTGGTTGCTGCTCTTGTCATGCTACCCTCTACTGCACCTTTTTTTCTTTTCTGCCATAGAAAGTCTGGTCCTTTGCAATCCTTGACAACACATGATCTAGCTTTTTCTTGCCTTCTAGGAGCTCCATATTGAATCTAGTGTATCTCTGTTATTTCAGATCCTCAATATCTAAATTTTAGTCCTGTAGTATTCTTTTGAGTCGTCTTTCCAATGCCACAGGTCTGACCCAATTTTGATTCTTCAAGAGAGAGTTATACCCAATTTTTCACACTGCCCTAATTATGGACTGTTTCAGAAGAGCGAATTTGTACGGCATGCCACGTGTCACTTTTTCTTCATTTGATTTTGAAATTGATAGAGTGAAAAATGCAGACTGTGCACTATCTACCACTTTTTACAGAATTCCAATCTGATGCTCAGAGAGAGAGTTATGACTATTTTACCAAGGTCACTTCTTTGAGATGAATTTCAAGAGCCTACAAAAACCATTACTTCCACAGATCATATCTCCAACAATATTGTGCAACGTGACCTGAAATTTTTACTGTAGCTTTCTCAGGATTTCGGCTTCACCTCATAAAAATTTTAGCTTCTGAGCCTTCGTAGAAAAAAGTTAGGGCGAGAATTCCATGATGACCTGTTTCAGATGGCCGAATCCCTTACCTAAGGAGGAAATGAAGATCACAATATATATGAATGCTTAAGTTGAGAGGGGCTTCAACAAGTGAACGTGGGAAGGATTTTAGGAGCTTAAAAAATATTAATTATGACTTTTCAATGACCCATGCTCCAAGCCCATGGGGTTTTAGCCCACTAACTAGGGTACAAACTTCAAACATGAATATCTCTCAAACCGTGAAGAATTACATGGCGTGCCATATATCAACGGAAACATCTCGATAAGTAGAAACCATCAAAATAATTATTGACCTAGAATATATTAATTTGGTAGGTCAAAATTCCCATTCAGTATTGGGTTAGCCCCTGGTGCTGCTTGGGTTGACATCAATGACAACCGCTGATCAACAATCTCCCCCTTTGGCATAGATGGCAACATAATTACTCCCCCTGTGATCATGACACCTCTTCCTACAAAATTCTCTCCCCCTTTGACATCAATGGCAAAGGGTAACTCCCCTTGAAACAAAACCATCCTGAAGACCTATACACACTTCCACTCGTGCTGACACACAACCATCCTTCAGACCTGTACACACTTCCACTCCCCCTTTATATTCCGAAAAAGGAAAATGTTATGAGAATCCCAAGCTTCTGGTGAAGATATTCCAATGCTAGCAAATATTTAATATGTGATTATTTTGGTGTTGCTTGGAATCTTGCTACTTGTCCAACTGCTTGCATAACATCTGGTCAGGAGGCTGTTACATATAGAAGACTACTAATCATAGATCTATACAACCTTTGATCCACATCCTTAGATGAGTCATCTATGCTCAATTTGCAACCAAGTAAAGACATCTTGAAATCACTTTGCACCTTTGTAGAAAAATTCTTACTTAGTCGATCATCATTGCTACCAATTATTGTATCATCCTCTTTAGCTATTAGACATGCTTTAGTTGCTTCATCTAGAACATATATGTCATTTGGAGCTCGACTTGCTGTAGCCACAATTTCACCATACACGCCTTTCCTGATTTCACATTTCGTGGAGTTGAATAGTATTATGTGTCCTTGATCACACATTTGTCCAACACTGAGAAGATTGTGATTCATGTTTTCAACCAATAGAACATTCTTGGCTAGAGCATCTTTGCTTCTGAGAGTGACAGTACCTGATCCTATAACATTTGAAGATCCATCATTTCCAAAGGACACGGTTCCATCCTTCTTCTCTTTCGGAGATACAAATTTATTTCTATCTCCAGTCATATGCGTTGAGCAACCGCTATCAACATACCACACATCTTTGTTCTTTTGAGCCTTGAGAGCGAGAGCACAATTATCATTCTTCTTCTTCTTCCATGTTCGTTCATTATGTGGCTTCGAAGATTCTTCTAGAGGATTTTCAAGTCTGCAGTCTTTGGCTATGTGTCCAAAGTTTCGACATTTGTAACATTCAATATTATTTCTTAAATGTTCAAATCTATTGATGTTTCGCTGAGCCCTGGGAGGTTCATATTTGAAAAATATCCTGGAATTGTATTCTTTCCTAGGGTACGTGCGACATTATACAGCTTTATGACCAAATTTTCCACATGAATAACAGTAGCCATAAAAAATATGTTGGTACTTGGATGGAAATTTTCGTCAAGGAATTGTCTTCCAAGGTTGTTCTTGTGAATCTTGTCCAATGAAGTCTACATGCATGTCAGATCTCATAGGTTCATTGTATTTTGTTGTAGAAGGTCCTGCTTCTTATTCTTTGTAACCGATGCTAGTTTTGTCATTGTAAGATCATTGATTGTTGATGAGTTCTTCCAATGCCCTTGAGCTGTTGGCATATTTTTGGATAGTTTTTCCTTTCTTCACTTCCTCACGCAGCGAGACTACTTCGGCTTCTAATTCTTCCCTTTCTTGGTTGCTTTCTTCCAACTTCTTTTGAAGTGACTCTTCAATGCATTTGTGTTCTTCAACTTCAATTTTGAGACCTTGAACTTGTTCTTCAAGAGTTTTGGAATAGATCTTTTCTGCCTTGAGATCTTTTATAAGCTTGATTGCTTCCTCATAAAATGTGTCTATGGTCCATCCTTCTTCTTCGTTGTTTGATACCTCTTTCTTATTGTGCTTGGCCATAAACAATACTCTCTCATTGGCTTATTCTTCACTATAATTGTCTTCATTGGATGATGAGCTATCTTCTTTAGAGAGAAAGTTCCTTTTGGATCCCTGCTTGTTGAATTTCCTAAAGCCTTTATCACTTTCTGAGTTGCCATTACTTTTGTTTGGACATTTTGCTAGAAAATTCCCAACCTCATTACAGCTGAAACATATGAATGGAAGTTTACCTTTGAATTGTCCCTTACCAATTTGTAGTTTTCTCGTGAAGTAAGCATATTCTTCATCTGAAATACCTTCTTCATCATCTCCCTTTTCTTCACACTTGCAGGTGCATGTCTTTTCAATTGAAGGTTGTTTATTCTTCTTGGTTTTCTTAGACGCAACGAACGTAGTTTCTAGATGCGAAGTACCCTCTTCTTCATCAAGTCTCATTTCATATGCTATGAGAACTCCATGTAATTCCTCTTTGCTGAGTTTTTCCATATTTTCACTATATTCTAAGACCGATACCTTTGGGTTGAATCTCCCTGGTAACGTTCTAAGAATCTTCTGTATAATACTCTTCTCGTCAACTGGCTCTCCCAATCCTTCCAGAGTATTGGTTATTTCATCAACGTATTGAAAGTATGCAACAATGTTGCAATCTTATTTCATTCTGAGTTGCTCAAATTTTTCTCTATAGATTTGAAGCTTTTCTTCTTTGACATTTGAGTCACCTGCATATATATTCTCAAGCTTGTCCCATACATTTTTGGTGGTTTTACAACCCAACACCTTATCATAAGCAGATTCAATAAGTCCACTGATAATAATATTCTTTGATTTTTCATCATTTACCAAATTTTTCTTACCTTGTTCATCCGTAGTTGATGTAAATCCATTTTGAACAGTGTCCCATACTTCATAGCCTTACGCCAAGAGATAGACCTCCATTCTTCCTTTCCAAAGTGCATAATTATTTTCATTGAATAGAGGTACACCATTCTTGGTATACTCCATGACCTACTTCTAGCTATTAAACTCTCTCTTGAAGAATCAAAATTGGGTCAGACCTGTGGCATTGGAAAGACGACTCAGAGGACTACTACAGGATCGAAAATCAGATATTGAGGATCTAAAATAATAGAGATACACCAGATTCAATATCGAGCTCCTAGAAGAAGAAGATATAATAGACCATAACGCCAACTTTGACACAACCACCTAATGATGATCCTAGACCTCCCAAAACTGCCTCTTTAACCCTTGGCAGATAGACACTAGTACAATTTGTACAATAATGTATTTACAATGACTAAGTACAATGATACATTTACAATGATTGTATGCAGTGCTGCCCAGTTGAAGACTTCATATGATGAACTTCTTGCTGTTGTTATGCACCTTGGTTGCTACTATTTTCATACTACCCTCTGCTGCACCTTGTTTTTCTTTTCTGCCATAGAAAGTCTGGTCCTTTGCAATCCTTGACAACATATGATCTAGCTTTTTCTTGCCTTCTAGGAGCTCGATATTGAATCTAGTGTATCTCTATTATTTCAGATCCTCAATATCTAATTTTCGGTTCTCCATTATTCCTCTGAGTCATCTTTCCAATGCCATAGGTCTGACCCAATTTTGATTCTTCAAGAGAGAGTTATACCCAGTTTCTCACACTGCCCTAATTATGGACTGTTTTAGCAAAGCGCAATGTACGGAATGCCACGTGTCACTGTTTCTTCATTTGCCTCTGAAATTGATATAGAGAAAACTGTAGACTATGCACTATCTACCACTTTTTATGGAATTCCAATCCAATACTTAGAGAGAGAGTTATGATTATTTTACCAAGGTCACTTCTTTGAGATGAATTTCAGGAGCCTGCAAAAACCCTTCCATAGATCATATCTCCAAAAATATTGTGCAACTTGACCTGAAATTATTATTGCAACTTCCTCAGGATATTGGCTTAGCCTCATAAAAATTTCAGCTTCTGAGCCTTCGTAGAAACAAAGGTAGAGCGAAAATTCCACGATGACCTGTTTCAAATGGCCGAATCCCTTGCCTAAGGAGGAAATGAAGATCACAATATATATAAATGCTTAAGTTGAAAGGGGCTTCAACAAGTGAATGTGGGAGGGATTTTAGGAGCTTAAAAAATATTAATTATGACTTTTCAATGACCCATGCCCCAACCCCATGGGGTTTTAGCCCACTAACTGGGGTACAAACTTCAAACATCAATATCTCTCAAACCGTGAAGAATTACATGGCGTGCCATATATCAACAGAAACATCTCGACAAGTAGAAACCATCAAAAGAATTATTGACCTAGAATATATTAATTTTGTAGGTAAAACTTCCCATTCAATATTGGTTTAGCCCCTGGTGCTGCTTGGGTTGACATCAATGACAACCGCTGATCAACACCCTCCTACAGGGTGACTGAGGCTCTCAGAGCCAGAGGAGGCAGTATGCCCGGGAGGCACACAGGGGGATGGGGTCCACTGAAATATTACAACTATGATTAGGAGGGTCATGTGGCCTGGGAATGCCCCCTACCCAGAAGACCATGGTGTTCCTAGTGCCACATGAACACCCATGCGACAAAGGACTACCTTGAACTTATCAAGATGTGGGGGGAACGGGCAAGGCAGAGGGGCAGGAATCTGGTAAATACCGAACGTCGAGGGACAGTGACTCTGGCCATGCAAAACATAGCCATAGTGACGTGAGGAGGAAAGAAAACGGGAGTGGATGCTCGTGAAAAGGAGCCGAGATGGGTGATCAGGCCCACATCCCTGAAGCAACTAATCATGCCGAAAACACAAAAGAAATATTTCCATGAGGCTGCAGATACTTTTTCCCAGCTGGGGGGAGACAAAGGTATTGAGGCACCTGTGAAGCACGATACCAGAGAACAGAGCGCTACGGGGGCTCTGATTGAGGAATGGATCCACCTATTCCTCAAAATTGTTGACAATGCTTCGATGCGGGAACAACTCAAACATACCCTAGAGGATGTATTATAGGGGAACACAGGAATGAGGGAATCAATGAACACAACATCCCAGTATGTACAGTGGGTCAAGCGGAACAAAAAAAGAATGGGAAAAGAGTTTTGGTTGAACACGCAGGTTGCGGGATTTCAGATCAGAGACACCATGCTTGACTTGGGATCCAACATCAATATCCTGCCTCGGAAGTTGTGGGAAGCTCTTGTGTGGCCATGGCTAACCTACTTGCCAATCCAGCTTAGGATGGCGAGCCAGTACTGCGTTGTGCCAATCGGAAAACTCGAAGATGTTGAGGTCGACATCGTAGGGGTAAAGACTTACACGGATTTTGAGGTAATCAATATTATGGGAGACAAAGATCCCTACCCTGCATTGCTATGAATCGACTGGGCTATTGAAAACTATGCCATCATCAACCTCAAAAAGGAGCTGATGATTTTTGAAGATAAGAGGTCCGAGTCACTCAGCCTCTCAACCCGTATCAAGGTCCAAGATATACAGAAACTGTGGATAATAGGGAGGATTCTCAGATATTGGAAAACCTCTATCAGATGACAGCAGGGAAGCGGGAGGATTATATTAACCCGACAACAACTGGCTCCATAAGCTGGTGCAGTGTCTAGAGCTCGGAGTTGGGGTTGGAACTAGCTTGGGAGGACTGGCAGCAAGGTGGGTATGAGACCAGCTCGAGGAGATGTGCCAATATTGCCAGAGTCCATTGGATTGGAGCTGAGATAAGGGAGTACCCCACCCTATCCAACATACAAGCAGTAAATACCTTCATTGCAAAGGTAGAAGACAAGGTACCAGAGGAAAACAGGATACCACTCTTGGACGTATCACTCCAGTCCACATCCACCGGGTTGTGGAAAAATCACCGCAACTATCTGTCGCGGTGGAGTTGTGTGGCTGAGGCTTTGAGGGCATGGTTCAAGGAAGACGAAGGACCTCAAATCAAGCGAAGGTACCAAGGAACTTCTGATCTGAGAGACCACCTGAAAACCTGTCAGGAGCAGTGGAAAAGTGTAGGGTACTCGAAGGAGTTGTGGGTACATCGGTTTGTCCACTCCTTGGATACCATCCCACTTGCCTGGTACTTAGAAGAAGAAAGAAAGAGAGGGACCAGTTCTTGGTGGGAGGTTGCGAACAAATTTGTTCAGTGCTTTTCATTTTAGGGGAAGACAGAGCTAGTGTCCCAGGCATTACAGGCCATAAAAGGGGTACTATTTTTCCTCGATCCAGGCACCGACGTGAGGCCATTAGTATTGAATCCTGATGGCAGACGTAATTTGGCTTGCCAATGGATCGATAGCGAGCCAGAAAATGATAGTTTGGAGGACCTGAGGCACCTATACTTTGAAGAGATAGAAGGAGAGTGGGACATTAAAGAAGAGCCTACTACTGAAGGAGTCCATCTACTTCCGCTACAGACCAAGAAACTAAACATCAGCACGGAGGAAAAACCCAAACTGGCTATAGTTGGGGACTACTGGGATGAGGAGACGACAAAGGAAATTTTCAGTCTCCTCCAGGAATATGAAGACCTATTTCCTTCATCGGTTGCGGATTTAAAAGGCATCAAAGGGGACCTCGGGGAAATGAGAATTGTGCTGAAACTGGACGCTAGGCCAGTGAAGCATCGACCTTACCGACTGAACCCATAGATCAAGGAAAAATTCAAGCTGTAGATCGATAAAATGTTGAAGGTAGGTCTAATATTCCTTGTGGAAGAAGCAGAGTGGGTGAGTCCCATCGTCATTCAAAATAATAAGGACAAGTCATAAATCCGCGTCTGTGTGGATTACCGAAGTTTGAACAATGCCTACATCCATGACCCATTTCCCAGCCCATTCAACGATGAAGTATTGGACAACGTTCTGGGAAATGAGGCCTACTCCTTTACTGATGGGTTCTCAGGCTACCATCAGGTGCGCATTGCGGAAGAGGACAAGACGTAAACGACGTTCACCACCGAGTGGGGGTCTTTTGCATATCACGTGATGTCGTTCGGGTTGAAGAACGCCCCTGCTGTGTTTTCCAGGATTTTCATAGCTGCTTTCCGAGAATACATTCATAAGTTTCTAGAAGTCTACATGGACGATTGGACTATCTACAATTTTCTGAAAGACCACGCCACCCTGCTATGCATAATGTTTAATCAGTGTTGACAATTGAAAATTTCCTTGAACCTGAAGAAATGTGTCTTTGCGGTTCCATTCAGAACGCTCCCAGGAAATGTGGCGTGCAGGCAAGGGGTCTGCGTCGACCCCGCCAATGTAGCAGTGATCTTTCACATGGAAGCCCCAGAAACGGTGAAGCAGTTTCGATCGTTGCTGGGGCACACGGGTTATTACAGACGGTTCATTAGGAACTATGCGAAGATAATGACTCCTTTGGAAAAGTTACTACAGAAGTCAGAGGTGTTCTAGTGGACGGATGATTGCAGTTTAGCCCTTGACACCTTAAAGGAGAAGTTGGCAAAGGCGCCCATTCTGGTCCATCCAGATTGGGATAAGCAGTTCCATGTGCATATTTATGCTTCCGGTTTTGCACTTGGGACTGTCTTGGCACAACCAGGGGAGACGACAGTTGACCATCCAGTCTACGTTTCCAGTTGCAAACTACCTAATGCAGAGCGGAATTACACCACCACTGAGAGGGAGGCCCTCGCAATTTTGTACTCGCTCCAGAAGTTCTGCCACTATCTCTTAGGAGGTAAGTTTAAGTTCTTTACTGATCACTCCGCATTGAAGTACCTAGTCAATAAGCCCGTTTTGGAAGGACGGATATGCCGATGGCTCCTACTCTTTCAAGAATTCACCTTCAAAGTGATTTTCAAGCCTGGGAGGTTGAATGTCGAGCCCGATCATTTATCCAGGTTGCAGATGAGTGAGAATGAGGGCTCTGTAGATGATCAGCTGCCTGATGCTGATCTTTTTCAGGTAGAAGCCATCCCAGATTATTTGGCTGACATCGTAACTTACCTAACCATGGGGCAGTGCCCTCAGCACTATACTCCAATCCAGAAACGACACCTAGTCGTTCGTGCCACTGACTACCAACTGATTGCGGGGCAGTTATATAAATTGGGCCTTGATGATATTCTGCGAAGGTGTGTCCTCGACCATGAACACGATGCCATGCTGTGGGAGTACCATAGTGGCATTGCAGGAGGACAAGGGGGGCGAAACCCACCGCCAGGAAAGTGCTACAAGCTAGACTATGGTGGCAGACAGTCCATGGAGATAGTAAATCATTTTTCAAGAAATGCGATGTTTGTCAGCAAACAGGGAGGCCCTCTCACAGAGACGAGCTACCACTACACCTGGTGAATGTGTTGCGACCATTTGAGAAGTGGGTTGTCGACTTCGTAGGCCCCATAGCCCCTGTAGCCAGGCATTCAAAGGCCCGGTACATCATCACCGCCATAGACTACCTCGCTAGATGGGCCGAGGCAACGGTGGTACGGGACTGTATGGCAGATACGGTAGGCAAGTTCATCTTTGAATACATCATTAGCAGGTTTGGCTGCCCAAGGAGATTAACCAGTGATCAAGGTACACACTTCATTAATGAAACGATCAAATCGCTGCTGGACACCTTCATGATCCAACATCACAAAAGTAGCCCGTACCACCCGCAGGCCAATGGCACCGTTGAAGCATTCAACAAAATCCTTGAAAAGGGTTTGACGAAGATCTACAATGCCAAGCGGGATGATTGGGACGAACAGTTTCCAGCCGTACTGTGGGCCTATAGAACAACAGTGAAGTGTTTGACTAATCAAACATCTTTCCAGCTGGTCTATGGTCGTGAAGCTATGATTCTCGCTGAGTTCATCATACCGAGTCTTCTGATCGCCACCTCCCTAAAGTTCTTGGAGGAGGAATCACTACAGGAACACCTACACGAATTACAATAACTTGACGAGGCTAGGTTCCTTGCCGATTTTCATCAAAAGGTTCAGAAAGACATGCAGAAGGTGTGGCATGATTTCCACATCAAGAGAAAAATGTTCCAGGTTGGAGGTAAGGTTCTCCTATACGATAGTAAGTTTCAGAAGTTTTCGGGAAAACTGCAGATGCACTAGTTGGGACCCTACTTAATCGTCGAGATTAAGGATTTCAGAGTCGTTCGGTTGGCTAAACTGGATGGTACTGTTTTACCTGGGTGGGTGAATGGCGCATGCCTAAAGCCCTACCATGACTAAGTTTCTTTCGCTTCTTGTTAATAACTCTCGCACCCGAGAGAAGTCCATAGAGTAGAGTAGTTGAATAACTCTCCCACAATCGGGATGAGCATCGGTAGTGTTCGTTGTCCATGCATTAGTTTTCAATAGCCGCTAGGTTGCGGGGACTATATCTCAAATGATTGTGGTCGAGGAGGGGCGCATCCAGTGTGTCATCCCCGTAGGATAAGAAAACATTGCAAGTGTCAGTCCCTATCATCTCATTTAGTACTTGTGTCAGTCCGTAGGATCGCCAAGAGTTACAATATAAATTTCCATAATTAGAAGTAACCTTGCAGTAATCATTTTTCCATAATTCGAAGTAACCGCAGCCATCGCGTCCATCCATTTCCCCATACCACCATCAGCAGATGTCATAACACACCTCAACAGGTGACTGATCACACGATTATCGCTGTGGAGGATGCCAGCAGGAATTAATTCATTATGGGGTCTCATCAACCTCACTTGTGCTGGTTAATTACATAGCCTGCATGAAGACAAGTGTGAGAATGTTGGAGAGATCCGAGTTAGAGTTAGAAATTTCTGAAAATGCAAAGGCAATTGGAGCAGAACTAGAGCAGCAAAGGTGTCCCGAAGCAAAGAGTAAAGAGAAGGGGCCGAGAACTATTCTGAAAGTGTATCAACGCCGCGCAAAGATGACAAGAGCCAATCGAGTAGTAGTGGAACAAAAACTCAATAATCGAATTCATAAAATGGAGTCCCACGTTGGGAAGTATGACAGTGCTGCCCTCCTCGATGTAGACCTCACGGACTCTTTCGAGTTCCCAACACTTAAATGCTAGGTGTACATGGAGAACTATACCATAGAAGAAAAGTGTGTAGCAACAAGGATTTTTCCTGAGTTTCGAGGCATCCAGTAGTCCTCCATTATGCATTTGAGGAATCTGCTAGTATTTGAGATGACAGGAGTAGCCATGCAATGTACCAAGTTCTTGCTCAGTCGAATTCAGAATGGATCCTTGTGGTTGGGCAAAGAAATTCCAATCCATGCCGAGGATATTCACCAGCTCACAGGGCTCTCACAGGACGGCCCGAATGTTTCCTCCACATACCAAACCATCTCCAAAAGAGAAAAGAAGTTAGGGGACGCGGATTATGATGCAAAACATGGCACTCGATGGGGAGGAAAGGGAGCAAAAATGGAACTCATCAATAAGCTCGAAGTCAGGTTCACGTGTTACCTCATTGCCAGTAAGACAATGAGGCACTACACCAATGGGGAATGTACCCTGGACACCATTTCCATCGCGGAGCACTGCGTCCGGGGGGCCAAGCTGAACTGGTGCTCCTTCCTGCTGAAGGAGTTCTTTGATGCATGCGAGGATAATTACAAGAGGGCCACAAGCTTCATCTATGTATACTTGATAGTCGCGTTGGCCATGTGGAAGTGGCATGCCCCCCTCGTCATGGTGCCGGTAGAAATAGTGGAGGGTCAGCCTCTGGCAATGAAATTCATTCCATGGAAGGTGTCGGGGGATCCCAGCACCAAAGAGGTCAATGCAGAGGCCTTCTGGAGTTGGTATGATTTAATGACTGATGTTGTGACAGGCCAGTAGAGGATTCTCAGGAACCTGCTCGATGGATACAACAAGCAAGTCTAGTTCGGGGTCAGCCACAAGCACACCTTCCTCCAACCTACTTGCGTGCAGGAAGAGACATTTCAGATGAGGCTGCTGAAATTCCAACTCGACGACGCAACCTTACACAGTGAAGTTTGTTCATGGCCGGGGGTCGCGATGGAAGTCCGAAGCAGGGTATACACATACAATTTCGACAAAATGCTACCACAACAACTGCCTGGCGAATCAGAAGCGAAGGCAGCAAAAAGGGTCTCCAACTTGCAGCTCTTCCCACTCATTTGCCAACTAAACACACAGGTACGAAGCCTCAATGAAGTGGTCCAAGTAGTCTCAAGCAGTGCCACTCCTTTCCCTGTTTTTTCTGAATTTCATCTTTCTCAGTCCAACCCGCTTCCCCGCACGACCTCCATTACCTCCCCCATTCCCAATGTTTTATTTACTTCACCAAGTCCAGTGACCACCCTGCTGGGGGAAAAGAATAAGTCCGCAAGCCCCCTAGAGGCTCCCAAGGCCAAGAGGGCCACAACAATAGAGTCAAGTCAGGTGGTTGACCTCACTGAGGAGGATCCACCCCGGACACTGAGCCCAGGGGTACCCATCCAGGAAGAACCACTCATCAAGATAGGGGAAATAGGCGGGATTCCACCTCAACCTCCCATTGACCCCTCCGACTTCATAAACATCTGTATTTCACCACCCCATACCGACCCACTCCCACCTACCACTTCATCCATGCCATCCAACTCATCTGCCACCATATCAGACCCAGTAATCTAGGATCTAATCAATGGGGACCACGAGATTGAGGTCGATTCAAGTACAATAGTGATACCACCGGTGAACCCCACTGGGGACCCCCAGACCACTTTTTCTAATTTAATCACATAGATGGTGCAAATAGTTGCAGACACAACTAAGACATAGCCTAGGCCTACTCCACATTAGCAGACCGTCCAAACAGATTAGGAGGAGCAGCCAGACCTGAATATGGCGGACACTGCACCCCATCCAACTCCACCGCCGTCCCCTCAAGAACACTCCACCAAATCAGTTTCCAGTGGGCAACCCCTGCAGGAGCGGTGGCCGGAACAAGGTACTTGAGGGGCCGACAAATGGAGACATGGGGCACAGCTCAGCTGTACCACTTCATTCATAGAGCAGCCCAGCAGGTGAAAAGGCTCCACTTTGAGCTGCAACAGAGGTGTGAGCAATAGTAGCAGCAGATAATCACGCTTACTGAACAATGCGAGCAGCTCACAACGGCACACGGGCAGCTCCAGGACTAGAGGAACAAAGTGGCCAGGGTGTTCGTGGGACTATGGCCTGCAGTAACGGCTCACTACACTCGGATGCCCATGGATGTGTCAGAAACGGATGTATTACAGCGATAAATCCACCTTAGGGTGGTGTTCACTGACCTCCACCAGGAAAATGCAGAGCCGCAGGTAGTGTTAGCAGCACAGCCAGCACTGCCCAACCCAGCAGAAGTCTACACAACACAGATTACGGAGAAACAGGGCCAAGTCACCAAGATGCAGGAATCTCTCAGTACTGCAACGTGAGATGCCTGTGACCTTCTGAAAGGTCTACAGGAATGCTCGATGGCCCTTACAGTAAAGACTCAGCCCATTTCGGCTTAGCTGCAAAAATTCTCAAAAGAAATTCAAGATGCCATGGACCCCTTGCAGCTGGACCAACTGTAAGCCCAGGCGGATGCTCTAGAGATCCAGATCCAGCAGACAGAGGCCAGTTCGGTAATGGCCAAGCAGGAAATTCGAGAGCTTCGTCAACCCCTCCAAATTAGCGCCCGGACAATGCAGCAGTTAGCCGCCGAGGCCGGAACCCAAATCAGCACGGTATTCGGTGTTGTACCGGCGAACGTCAGGGAGGAA
Organism: Pinus albicaulis; assembly: GCA_034641835.2. Lineage (NCBI taxonomy): Eukaryota > Viridiplantae > Streptophyta > Pinopsida > Pinales > Pinaceae > Pinus > Pinus albicaulis. The sequence continues at coordinate 1,939,189,952 of CM076575.1, forward strand.
CCTGTCACCAAGATCGCCATGGAGATGGATGCATTATTACAGTGGTGGCAGCAAGCTGTCGTAACCTTCAAAAAGCTTGAGGCTTCAGAGTTGAGCAAGGTCCTGGAGTTGGGGCCCTTGTTTGGACAACATAATGAAGGTGCGCAGCAGGAGCAGGGCACAGGGTCCAGCGGAGCTATGGAGGTGGTGACATTGATTTACGATTTACTCGGGACGAGTCAAGAAACTATGGTCAGGGCCTGTTGGGGCCCTTGTTTTGAATAAGGAACAGATTTTGGGTTGCAGATCATCACATGGCAGGCGCAACAACAGTAGTTAGCGGAGCTTTCGAGGTTGCAGAAGAACAGGAGATAGCTAATGAGGCTGATGCATATAAGTGCAAACAAAGAGAATATATGGCAGAGAACAGATAGCGGAACTCATAGGCAACAGAAAGAAGCTGAAAGTAACTGAAGAAGAACATAAGAGAAACTAGCAGTTGCGCTGGAGGGTGAATAAATAGGCCGTCACCTAGCCGAAAAGAAGATCATGCACAGATGCAGAGGGATTGAAGAGGATCGAGCAGACGCTGCATAAGAGCTCTGTCCTGAGCACAACATCCTTGTAGTTCCTAGGATTCTATTGATCTATCATGGCTGTATTATCTATCTCTCTGTCTTGTGGGACGTCTGTAATAGAAATGTAAGCTCTTCCTGTTGAGCGATGTAACTGTGGATCCAGCTGAAGGTTATTAATATACTTGAAGGTTTTTGTCTTATTATATGAGTTACGTGCATGCATGATGTCTGTGGTACCTTAAAATTTTATTCACTTAGTATCTGCATAATGTTCTAAGAAGATCATCTATGTATGATGTTATGTATGCAAATGATTCTATGTTAGCTTCGAGTTGCAGATCCATCTGCCACTAATGATCTGTTCCCCTTCTGCATGCGGTCGCGGCATGCCTCGGGTGAGACTGTCTGCTCTTCGGAGTAGGGTGAAAATTCCGGCGTGGTTTTAGACTACAACGAACTCCTTTGTTGGCCCCAATCCCCAAACCTGGGTCTTGCCCGTGAGCCCTGTTTCCTCGCCAACAAGTTGATTGATACAAAAATTGCAGAAAAATAAAATGCACCTCCTACAGGAATTGAATAGGAACAACAGCCCACAACTTATAAGAAACAACTAATTCAGAAACAACACTGTATAGAAGTTTCTTCATCTAAGAAAACAACGGAGAAGGACATGGATATAAAATAAAGATACAAAGAAATCAAAGCTAGAAATGAAGAAATTAAGACAGAAATATATTTCAGTATCTAAAACAAACTCTAGGCATACAGAATAGGCTACTTTCACCCTTTGAATACAAAAATAAAAAGATGCAGATTTCATTTCTTCAACCTACAGTTATGACTCCTAAATCATCTTCATATTACAAAAAGTTATAATTTGAACTTCCGGTCCAGGATATTCATCCTTTGGATCAAATTGAATTTCATAAGAAAGTAGGGAAGATGATTTATTCTACAATGACCACTAAGGCCATGAGTGCACAAAAACTATAAAAAACTCTGGTAAATTTCAGAGAACAACTCAAATTGGAGAATGAATCTTCATAGGAAAAGGACACTAGAATCAAATCCTTGGAAGAGCTAGTAATTGAGGTAGGATATGATCCTCAAAAATGTAAAATTTGCAGAAGAATTGATCAAAAAGAAAACTGCAGATATTGTTGCATTAAGGAAACAATTAAATCTGCCCCCTACAGAGCATCCTCAAGCCAAGGATGTCTTACAGGAAACCAATCATAAAGATGAGATGAAGAGTCTCATTTTAAAGTTAAAAACTCATATAAAGGAATGAAAATTGAAATGGACAGGTTGGTCTAGGAGAAAGAAGCCAAAAAAGCAGAGGAAGTTCCTACCACTATCAACCCTGTAGTTACAACAGTTGTACCTTCTACTTTGGTAGAATCACTCGCTCCTAATGTTCCAATGGCCACAGCAATTCCAGTTACTTCATCTACAACTTCAGCTATAGAATCTTCAACAATAGCAGCACATCATTCAGATGAAGCAAGAAAATTAGTAAAATCTATGCAATATATGTCTATTCAGACCAATGAGATAAATATACTAAAATAATAGCTCAAAAATATTGAAGATGCTAAGAAAATAGCTCAAATAAATGCTAAGAATGAAGAACAAAAAGCCAACAGATTGAATGAGAAACTGAAAAAGTTGGAAAAAGAACTAACGCTGAAGGAACCAGTGTCACATGTCAAGTAGCAGTTATGGTCCAATATCATTGAAGAAGTCAATGATATTTGGCCATCCATACAGGTCATATATGAGCGAAAAGACTTGGTGAAATCAACAAGAGAAGAAATCCAGAAGATTAAAGAAGAGTTTGACAAGAAACTTGAAGAAGCTCTAGAAATCATCAAGTTTCTTAATTTCAAAAATAGACAAGAACTGGAAGATATTGGAATTAATGATAGAACAGGGACCATCCTAGAAGCTAGGAAGGTAATCTCTAAGAAGAATCTGATGACACAGTTAGAGGAGAAGTGCCAGAACATGGAGATTGATATCACAAGGTTCATGATCAAGTTTGAGTTTCTAAGGCAAAAAGGCCTTCCCAATCCTCTAGTTATTAATGATAAATTGATGAAACAGGATGATTATGATAAAAAGATAAGAGATATTTTCAAAGAGCAAGTAAACGATTTAGCCTTACAGGGAATCCCAACAGGGAATGTGCTCTACAAAAATGTTGAAAATTTGTTTTACTTACAGTATGAAGTAAAACACTTATTTGTGAAGAAGCCAACATTCTCAAATTATATTGAAGCCAATGAAAACTTCAGAAGGATGATGAAGATAAAACTTCCAGAGGCACAATTATGGGAAAAATTGATTGATCTACTGTAAAATCAAATTGCAGTAAGCACAGAGTAGTGAAAGTAAAAAACAGAGTTTGTTGTTTTTACATCAGCATTTACAGTTTTACAGTGAGAGAGTATCAATGAAAGAGTATCAAGATAAAGAGAATCAGATTAAAGTGTATCAGTTGAAAGGTTAAAGTCAAAATCAGAGAAAAAATGAATTTTCTAGCATGAAAGACACCTCATTGTCCAGCTGTAGTATTTTTTGAACAACAAAGAGATAAAACAATGGAAAAATCAAGACAACAAACCATTTATTTCAATAAAAAGGGAACAACTAGCATTGGTTAGAAAGTTGTAACTATCTTATTTCATGAAGATATTTACTTTCCATGAATAATTCCTAAGTTTATTCTAGGATATTTTATAAGAGTTTTTTGTATAAATACTTCTCATTTGGAAGTATTGAGGGTGGGTGAATTGCTGAAAATTTCTGTAGTTGTACTATTCTAAACCTAAGGGTTTTTGTACCAATTTCAAGTCAGCAGACTGGATTAAGGATATAAAGCATCATATTACAGGATTCATGTGTTGGGCTACTACAGTGAAGTATTTTCACTTATTACTTTGTCAATTTCTTACGCTTTCCATCAATACTTGAATGTTATTCTAAATCTAAATGATAAATCAGGAAACGTTATTTCAGAATATGTTAATAGCACTATGTTTTGACTAATTATCATTTATATGTCTTCCACTGATATCTAGATTAGGGAACCCTTAATTTCTCCCTAGTTTCAATTTACCTCTACCTTTTCACTCATAATCCAGTTTTACGAACCCTTAATTTCTCTTTTATCAGGATTAAAATCATTTTCACCATCAGCCTTGAAGATCTGAAGTGACTCAACTATCTTGCCCTGTAAACATTTCCCTTTAGAACTTGATCCTGATCTGATTGCTTGGCACATTGAATCCATTAGCCCAATGGATAACAGACCCACATCTATCCATCTAAGTAAGTGATTTCACCACCAAATCAAATAAAAAACCCAAAACCAATTTACCCTACATAGCTAGCCTAAAATCAAATACAATCAACAAAGATAAATCATATAGAGATAACCCTCTTTAATAATTAGGAAGGTTATATCCTAAGGCTTAAAAGTAGTTTTGTGGTTACCTCTAATATTCTTTAAACACAAATTCAAAAACCTTACGACTTTTTGAGAATTATTGGGGTGATAACATACTGGCGACCATACTAGGGAACTAACCAATCCTCATTTTTTAAATAGATCTTAAATGAAATATTTTTATTTATCTTTTCACCTTAATATTTAAAGATTTGTGAGTATATTTTCATAAAAATTGTAATTCTAGCTTTTAGAAGAGTTTACTATACCAGGTTCAATCCAGATCCACAACCTGCTGTCATAGTAGATAATCCTGATAGAGTTGGAAAGATAAACAAAAAAAGTAGAGAGTTTAGGTAATAAGATTTCATTGGTCAAAGAAAATTCTCTTCCAAATAAACTATAATGTTTACAAGACATAAAATTTGATTTCAATTTTGAACAATATTTATTCAGAACTAAATCAGAAATTGACTTACATATTACTGTAATAGATCCTAGTTTCATTTCATTTATTGAAGCTAAGAAGGAAATTTTTTCAGTTGGTTCTGATCAAATGATTTTTGAAGTTTATGATAAACTTGATGCCATAACTGAAACTTTTATTAAAGAAATTGATGAAGCTTATTTACGACATTCAATTGAATTGACTACTTTATCAGCCTATACCCGTAAGCCTTCTACTACTCATTTAGATACTATTATTTTATAATCTGAAGGTTCATCTTTATTTACTACCACTTCAACCATTGTTTCCACTACACTTCCTTCCACAGATTCATTTTTTCCTAAGCAACCATTTTAACCTAGAAATGTATTTCCATCTTCCACCACCACAAGTTAATCCACTAGTATTTCTGCTGCATTTTCCAATACATCATTCTCATTTCCAAGCACATATTATAGCATCCCAACTTAATTTTCTAGTATTTCAACCACATTTTCAAGTACATCTTCTTATATCCCAATCTCATTTTCAAGTGCTTTAACTACATCAGCAAGTACTTCTATTTCTTCACCAAGTACTTCGAACTTACCTCCTAGCCAAGCTAGAATCCAAGCCATGGCTACCAGATATGCTCCCTTGGTCCTACTAGCAGAGTTACAAAACATGCCCCAAGATTATCAAAGAAAAATCCCTCAATTTGATGGAACCACTCACTACACTACACAACAACATGTTAATAAGATGACAAACTATTTTGAACTACATGAAATTGATGATGATGATGTCCAAATGAGACTTTTTTCTCAAAATTTAACAGGTGAGGTGAAAAAGTGGTTGAAAGGTTTCAATGCTGGTAGTATTTCTAATTTAATATTTTTTCATAGAATGTTTCTAAATATATAGGAGAATAAGAAAACCCCATTATAAATTTTATCTGAGTTTGAAAGCATAAAAAGAGCACTAAATGAAACAGTCCAAGATTATTGTACTAGATATAACAATATTTATAATGTAATTCCTACTAATCTTAAACCTCCTCCAGACTCTCTCCTTATCAAATTCCCTGATGGATTTGATATAGATATAGCTTATCAACTGATAGATATAAATCTAGAAACTTTAGAGCATATGCAAAGTAATGTTGTTAGTGTAGAGGCAAACTTGTTAGCAAAGAAAGCTAGATTAAGAAATGAAAGGAGAGTGACAATAAAAGAGGAAACATCAACTTCATATTTGAAAATAGATAACTTAGAAAAAAAATTAGAGAGAATGATGGATAGGTTAGATAATATGGAAAGGAAGCCATAGTGGGATAACCAACAACAAGGACCTCAAATTAGAAATCCCAATTTCAGGAAAAACATCAACACTAGAAAATCTAGAGAATCAACACCTGACAAACAATAAGAACACGTTTCCAAGAGAACTATGCTGAAAGTTCTCATCAAAATGAAAATGATGAAGACACTTAAATTAATCTAATGGGAATTAATGATGATAACACCATTTTTCTTACATAAGAAGGACAAGAGTTGTATGAATTACAATAACTACAATTAGATTCTGGTGAGTCTTTTTATTACAAGCAAGGTTATGAGTTTGCAATTAATGAATTTCATCAGCAATATAACCTTAGGAGCAATAAAAATGTATAGCCTTCTATTAAAAAATCTGCCCAAATTCAAACAAAGAATAAATTAGAGGCTCCTACCACTAAAGTTCTGCAAATCCTCCCTAGGGAAACTCAAAAAAACTCTAGTTCAACTCAGAAAATTTCAAGTCCCAAAATTTCACCGAGTCCTAAAATAGTTGACATCACAGATGCTGCTATCCAAACATCAAGGGATCCTAAAAAATATGCTGCTACCAAGACAAAAAATTATGTTAAAACAACAATTTCATATCCAAAAACATCTACTGCTAATCCAAAATCAGTTGATCCTAAAACAACGACTGCTAAAACAACTGCTCAAAAAAAAAATTGCCAAAACTTTCACTGCTCTCAAACTATCCCTGAAAATAAAATTAAAAGCAGTAAAGTAATGGAAATAAAAAATGGAAATGAAAAACCAACTCTAGAAAAAGAAGACAAACCCACCCAAAATACAGTTTCAAAAGAAGAGATAATTTAGTTAGGAAAATCACAAGCACCATTTAACATCCAAGCTGAGATTTCCAAATTAAAGATACCAATTCTTTTGATAGAACTGGTAAAACATGAAATATACAAAACACATATCACTGAGACTTTAAACATGAATGATGGAAAAGAGTCTATAAATTTGAGTGATGATCAACCAAAACTAATCTTTGGTCCTGATGTTAATGGGAAACACCAAGATGGAGAAGTTACTCCTTTTTACTTTAGCTTAACTGTTGATGATCAGATTCTACATAATGAAATGCTATATTCAGGGGCTTCACATAATTTGATGCCAAAAGAAATAATGGAAACCTTGAATCTAGACATCACTAGACCTTATAAAGATATCTTCTCATTTGACTCCAGTAAAGTGAAATGTTTAGTCTTGATAAAATATTTATGTGTTACTTTAGTTCAATACCTTGGAAAACACATAGTCATGGATATTGTAGTAGCTGACATCCCTCCTAAGTATGAAATTTTTTTATGTCGCTCATGGGGAGCTAAATTGCAGGCATCTCTACAACTAGATATGTCTTATGCAACAATATCAATTTTTGGCCAACCCAAGGAAATTTACAGAGAGACATTAATGAAATACATGGTTAGTAGTGTAGAAAGACCTCAAAACAATCCTATTTACTATACACCTACTGATATGGACTCATTCATTTTATGTAATTCTGAAACTGGTGTTGAGAATAATGTTGAACTAAAACAGAAAAATAAAGCACTAGACAATGACAACATTATTCATGAATCAATGTGGCACTTATATTTTGATGGATCGGTTAATAAATTATGAGCAGGAGCAGGAGTTTGTATACATAATATGGAAAACAATCATGCAGAAGGTCATGCTTTTAGATTAAATTTCAAATGTACAAACAACATGGCTGAATATGAAGCTCTGATTTTAGGACTGCGGATTGTTAGAAATTTAGGAGCCAAAAGAGTGTCAATCATGGGAGACTATGAGTTAATTGTGAAACAGAGAATAGGAGAATATTCTGGATATAATCCAAGATTAAGAAAATATAGAGAAAATGTTTTAGATCTGATTAAGGAACTACTTGAATGTGACTTTGCTGCAATTCCTAGAAAACAGAACATATAGGAACACAAATTAGCAACTTTTGCTAGTACTTGTAATCTACCCTTTCATAAATATACAGCAGAAGTTAAGCATAGGCTTACAATTCCAGATAATCTAAAATATTGGCAGATATTTTCATCGGATGAATAGATTTATCATTTCATGAATGTCGAAGGAGAATTTCAGAATTGTAACATAGACACAGATTGTACAGTAGATCGAACCATAGATAGTGATATTGATATAAACAACATAGATATAAATAACTTATATTTTACTAAACCCACTAAATTTACTCAAGTAGAAATAGATAATTTAGAGAAAGTAAAGATTGAAGAATTAGCAGATGATGATTCTGATATTTTAAACCTTAAGATTTTTTTTTTACCTAAGGGATTAGCCCCTTTAGAATATCTTTTTGATTCTAATGATGTTGCAAGAAAACCTAAGATGGAACCTATTGGGGTCCCTGTAGTTTGCAAGATTGGCAAGAACAAACGCTGCAGGGCCTACATCAAAACCACTTTGGAATCCTAGGATCTAGCCTTCCTAGATTCAGAGAGGGATCTCTCTATATAAGTGTTTTCAAATGATATTTCTTTATACTTAGTTTATGATATTAGGCTAGTTATGAAGCTCAAGGGAACTTGTTTTGGTTTTGGTTGGGTAGGATATCATCAAATTAAAGGAAGTCTTTTGAAGGGTAAAGGTGTGATTAAGTTGAAAGAATGCTTCAGCTGATAGGATAGGTAAGAGATAGTATCAATCCATTGGGATATGGAGTAAAAAAAGGACTTAATTGCACAAAAAGATTCAAGAGTGGTCAATTGGGTAAGTCATATATATTAGAGGATCTCTTTAGATTTAATTGTAATATGGAACATTAAAAGTGTTGTGAAACAAGCAAAGCTAATAACCATTTAAGAAACTATTAACTTCACTAAACAAGAAAAACCTTTCAAAGTAATTGTTTTGAAGCAAGCCAAAGGACAGGGAAAACCATAGAATTCTTTGGAAAATACTCTTACTAAAGCACACTTTTCAGAAAACAATCCAACAATCCTAAGACTACCTTTAGAAAGTAGAAAACATATAAGAGAACAAAAGGTAGCCTAAGATCAGGTAAGGACTTTGAACCTATTCTGCTTTTGGCATACTCTCAGGGATATTTTCAAAGAAATTGTTGGAGATAAACTAGAGGATAGGACTAACCATAGACTTCTCTAGTTCAACTTTACTTCGCAGAATTTTCAAGAAATTTCAAAGAAAATATCTCAAGTTGTACTCAGGAAACATGGGCTCACCAACACTTCACTGGTTATACTCTATTGAATTATCTTCAAAGCACAATTAGAAGAAAACATAAAGATAAAGCTTATCAGTGAGAATTAGAGTACCTTTTACAGTAAATCCTAATCTAAATTTGTTGTTCTTTATCAGAGAAAGTGGACAGTATGAGAACATAAGAAAAAAAACAATTATAGTAAGAAAGACATCACCATTGACATAGACCAGGATCCCATAAATCAGCTTTTGTATTTGATGTTCAAACCAGCTACAAACTTCAATTCCAGTAGGTTTTTACAGCTTCAAACTTCTCTTCTCAGCCTATCTTTCTTCAATCACTCACAAAGCTTCAGTAGCTTCAGTAACTATTTACATTCAACAAGTATTCAACCAACAACAATACTGGTCTCCTCATATGATATATATGGTAAATTGAGGAGGTGGAGTGAAAGGAAGGTCTAACTATTCAATTAATAGAGAGTAAATGCTTCTCAACCTTTGGGAGGCCTAATGGAGAAAATATCTAATGTCTGAACTTTGTTAATTGATTTTTACATTAACTTTCATCTACTTCATAAAATTTTGTTGACTTTTGAGGCTTTTGGTAGGCTGGCAATTACTTTCTGAGCTGTCTTTGGCAAATATCTCTAATTGTGCATTAAATTTGTAGGCTTTTGAGTAAATAGGCCTGTAGGTGGAATTTTTAGTCTTCGGGCGAGTAAATAACCTTGATGATCTGGCAATTAAGGCTGTGTTTTGCTGATTTGTCATGCTTTGTGGCTTTAAACACTGATTAGGCCTTTGATATAGCTTTAGGCCTCCTTTAATCATCTTTAGTCTTTTATCACTGTGATTTATCCCTTAACCGTGGATTTAAGCTTTAAAGCTTCATACTTTTCGTTTTAATCCTTTCTCTTTAATCTTTAATTTCTTCTAATCTTCGTTGCTTTGTCCGATTTAATGTACAGGTAGCCTGTGCTCGAGGGTCCTGCTGTGTAATCAATGTCCATGAAACATTGATTAAAACTTTGAAATTCAAACCCTTTATCCATTTTTCATTCAATCAGGCCTTCGAGGATCGTCACCCTCGACCCTGTATATCTCGCCTCCATAAAACCTGCAAACAAACAATCAAACCTTTATATAATCCTGTGCATTGGATAAGCTACATTTTAGGGTTTAGGAGGTGTGGGAGGAGCATTGAGGGAGGGGATGTGCATGGAAGGAGAGGTTTCCATAGTCATATTGGGAGGAAAGGGAGAAAACTTGAATAATGGTGCAGAATGAGGGAAAGTGGTTTTGCGAAAACCAGAAGTGGTTTTCGCGCGGGGTCAGAGTGGTAAACGATTTTCCGCAAATCGAACACGATATGTTTCAGGCGTTGACACTTGTCTATGCCAATACTGCCTATTTCATGTTGATTTGGGCCATTAACCCTTTCGGGAAAATCGCGCGTGAAAATGAACATGAACCGTTGGATATGGGGGAGCCAGTTCCATGGTGGAGGTGAAGTGCGATCAAGGAAGATGCGCGGTAGAGGGAAATGGTGGAGGAAAGGTGGCGAGAAAGGATTAGACGGCGGGAGGAGAGTGGAAGGTGGGCCAGTGGGGTGTTTATCCATGGGAAAGCGCAATGGCTATTAGATCGAATAGGATCAACGGTGGAGATTAACTAGCAAGGGGCTGAAGGGATAAGAGATGGCGAGAGGACAGATGGTGGAAGGGGTGATGATCACCGTTGGATCAATTGCAATCAATGGTGGAGATTATTTTGGGCGATGAATGAGTAAAAGAGTTCAGGGAATGAGAATAGAGAGGAGGGAGGCCCGATTGCCGTTGGATTGGTTAGATCAACGGCTAGGATCAATTTTTAGAGGAAAACAAAGGCGAGGAGTTTGAAATGACAAAGGAAAGGAGCTTAAGGGGAGCGGAAGTGCAGTTCTATGGGGGATAGGATAGGACTGAGGATTAGGATGAAAGGGGTTTAGGCTTTAGCGGATGGTTGCGGTGCTAGGTCGTATGAAATAGAAGGGGGTAGGGCTTAAACTAGAAAAGGGGCTTAAGGCCTATTTTCACAATGGTTGGACTTAGGCCTAAAACAAAGTTTTCTTGGCCTTTTTTGAGTGTTTTGATAGGAATGAAAAGAGAGTTTTTAACCAAGTAAAGGGATTCATAATGGTTAGAAAGGGTTTTTATGAGAAAATGAGGAAAATTAAAGGGAAAAAGGGCATTTTTAGAAGATAAGGAAGTGTTGTTAGGATAGGTGAGATAATGAGTGAAATGGAGGGATTCGGAGGAAATTTGTGAGAGGGAATAATGTAGAAGAGGCTTGATAAAAATTTTCTTTGGATATCAATAGGATTTTTTTGAGGAACTTTAAATGAAGGTTATCAATGGAATAGATTTCTTGAGGATAAAGATCACAGAGAGACTTCAATAAGTCACAGATTTTGCATGAAATTTGTTTCTTGAAGGATAAAGACCTGTTTTAGCCATATTTGAATATGTCAAAATTATGGATGGCTAATAGTGGCTCCACTTGGGGATCGCAGCTCCTTGGAGGTGTCAAGAACCTCAGCGATTTATCTCTAGAATTTAGACCTGTGCTTTACATTTTGACAACCTTTTCTTCTTTGATCATGCTTCTTGAAAAGATGATCAGTATTACATCATAAAAAATCAATTTCTCCCAAACAGCTACCTACACAGCCTAATTCCTATCATTTTTTCTTCAGTAAGGTGCCCTTGGACTTGCAAACCTTTAACATCAATATTTTATTCTTTTATTGAAATTAGGAAAACTAATCTAAATCTACCCTTATAACTTCCATGAGTCCAGATTAAACAGATGGACTCATTAACTTCTCTACCTAACTACTACCTGTCAGGATTAAGCTATCTGATAGATCTTATTATCTACATTCTAAAACAGAAATTTAAACACAAACAAATCAGGATTAAACTGTCTGATTTGTTGTAAGACTATGGCATAAAAAACAAGCTGCACATAGACTGAAATTTACAAAAAATTGAAACAAAATTGTGAAGGCTTGAGATCTAAAAATTAAGAACATGCGTCTTTCTTCTTACGACTCAGATTTTGATCTGTTTAGAGTCATCCTTTTTCTTTTTATGTCTTGGTTCAAATTTTGAGCATGTTTGAACCATTTTCCTATATCTTTGGCTCAAGTTTTGATCTGATTAGAGCCATTTCTTTCTATCCTAATCTATTCTATTGATAATACAAGATTTCATTGTTTGGAAAATCTTCTTCACTAACCTATCAACAGTAAATTGAAAGCTATTTATTCATGATTAGGCTATATGACTAAATAGCAGTGCTCTTTCAAGTAGTGGCATTTAATCTTTCACACTTTCAGACTCTCTTTTCTTTTTTGGTATGGGGCTGTACCTTTCTTCTTTTTCTATTGTTTTTGTATTTTTTCAATTTTTCTTTCAAAGAAAAAAACAAAAAACTAACTAAATGCTCACAAGCTGAGCTTTATTGACATTCCTACCTACCCTAATCTAACTCTGAAATATTTACATGTTTAGCTGACAAATTCTCTTTTCCAATACATCCAGTCAATCAAATGGTTCCATGACTGGTATTTTCTCATCGCTTTGAGCATGCTAGATAGACAGGGCCACTCCAATCTCACTTGTTCTTTAGCAGCAGTGCTAAAATTTTTTGTTGCATTTGGTGATACACTACTCCTAACAATCTCTATCCCTTCTTCAAATGTCTTTAAAAAATGAGCAAAGGGGTCTTGAAATAATACCTGGTTGGGAGTATTTGACAGGTAAGTTTCAACCAGGGTTATTTTTTCTTCCACTGGATCAAGAAAAAGATTCTTTTGAGAAAAAAAATCTTCCTCATCTTCACTGTGATCTGAACTGGAGGATTCATCATATTTGGTAGTGGTGTCCACTTGTAGTCTTGGTATGCTCTGATTCAGTGGACTATACTATGTGAAGAGATCATCATATTCTTGAGCAAGGGTATCTTTTATTACCTCAACCCTCTTAGGAGAAGGTTCCTTATATTCATCATGCTCAAGAAATTCTTCATTGTTTTCCTCCTCAACCTTTGAGCTGAAAGACTGTTGATTCCCAATCACATGAAAACTATTACTGATGAGTTGTAATGAATTAGAGCAAAGATTCAGAGATTCTTCACCCTTTACTACATTTTTAAAGCTTTCTTCATCAGTATCATAAATAGGCTGCTTTGGCTCATTACTTTCTCGGAGTTGGTGGAACTGATATTCCTCCCACAAATCTAATAATGATGGTCCTGCAAGATCAACTTCTGTTTGGAGAACATCATCATCAGACAGATCAAAATTAGGAAAATCATTAATGTAAGTAATGTCACCAATCAAACATACTGGATTATCAGCAGGTCTCTCTTTATTCTGATCTACAAGGGAAATTTCTAAATTATTACAACAAAGTTCATTAGGTGAATGGGAAAGAGTGTTTGTTTTGTAAAAAGTTTCAGAGGCTGGATATTTTTTTATAATTTGATCAATTTCTTCTTCTGTCAAAGGGGGAGATGCTTATGTGTTTCTTTCAGCAGAAGTACAACAATTCTATATCTCTTGTGAAGACTGAATTTGAGGTTGGATGTCTTCTTGAGCCTCAGCTAAAAAAGATGATGAATCATCATTAGTTATGTTTTCATATGGATCTTGAGGATTTTCTTCTATTTCTTGATTAATTTCTTCCTCAACTACTTCATCTAGGTTTTTATGATAGTTTTCTTGGGTATGAAATTCATGGATGGATGCTATGAGATCCTTAGGCTCCCAATTTCCTAAATCTTCATAAATGCCTGTAAGGTATTCTATGATGCCCTTAGATTGATTACAACAACTTCTATCCAATGATAGATACAGGGATTTTTCCTTATAATGATCATAAAATACCATGTGGAGGTCTCTTAGAGAAAAAAAACTACCAGTTATCAACCATTCATACCATTCCCTTGCTTTTCCTTCTAATGTCAACATGAAAATTTTCATAAGGCAATCTTCATGCCATTCCACCATTAACCTCCATACATGTATATGAAATTTGATGAGATGTAACAAAGTGTCATCAAACTTTTCACCTTGAAAAACAAGCAGGTTTTCATCCCAATTCACCTGAGGCATCTTGTGTGGGAACCCAGGGATATGATTTCTGCTCATTGGGGCATATCTTCATTGTATCCTTGGAATCATGTTTGTAAATCAGAAAAGAGGTCATTGTGCCTATTCAAACAGTTCAGAGTCTTCTACCAGTGGAGTCATTAGGTCTTTTTGGAGTTGTGGAGTCGCCAGGTGGATGATTTCAAATGTTTTAAGATGAGTTGTTGTCCACCATCAGCAGTTGGATACCAATCTAAGGAGGTTTGTGGGTCTTCTGAGTTCTTAAGGATATATAAGATTTAATTGACTCAGAATTCCCCAGCGGAGTCGCCACTATGTTGGGGTCCCCGTAGTTTGCAAGATTGGCAAGAAAAAACGCTGCAGGGCCTACATCAAAACCACTTTGGAATCCTAGGATCTAGCCTTCCTAGATTTAGAGAGGGATCTCTCTATATAAGTGTTTTCAAAAGATATTTCTTTATACTTAGTTTATGATATTAGGCTAGTTATGAAGCTCAAGGGAACTTGTTTTTGTTTTGGTTCGGTAGGATATCATAAAATTAAAGGAAGTCTCTTGAAGGGTAAAGGTGTGAGTAAGTTGAAAGAATGGTTTAGCTGATAGGATAGGTAAGAGACAGTATCAATCCATTGGGCTATGGAGTCAAAAAAGGATTTAACTGCACAACAAGTTTCAAGAGTGGTCCATGGGGCAAGTCATCTATATCAAATGATCTCTTTAGATTTATTTGTGATATGTAACATTAAAATTGATGTGAAAGAAGCAAAGATAATAACCATTTAAGAATCTATTAACTTCACTAAACAAGAAAATCCTTTTAAAGTAACTGTTTTGAAGCAACCAAAAGACAGGGAAAACCATAGACTTCTTTGGAAAATACTCTTACTAAAGCACACTTTTCAGACAACAATCTAGAAATCCTAAGACTACCTTCAGAAAGTAGAAAACATATAAGAGAACAAAGGGTAGCCTAAGATCAGGTAAGGACTTTAAACCTATCCTGCTTTTGGCATACTCTCAAGGATATTTTCAAAGCAACTGTTGGAGATAAACTAGAGGACAGGGCTAACCATAGACTTATCTAGTTCAAATTTACTTAGCAGACTTTTCAAGAACTTTCAAAGACAATATCTCATGTTGTACTCAGGAAACATGGGCTCACCAACACATCACTGGTTATACTCTATTGAATTATCTTCAAAGCACAATTAGAAGAAAACATAAAGATAAATCTTATCAATGAGAATTAGGGTACCTTTTACAGTAAATCCGAATCTAAATTTGTTGTTCTTTATCAGAGAAAGTGGACAGTATGAAAACATAAGAAAAACAACAATTATAGTAAGAAAAACATCACCATTGACATAAACTAGGATCCCATAAATCAGCATGTGTATTTGATGTTCAAACTAGTTACAAACTTCAAGTCCAGTAGGTCTTTACAGCTTCAAACTTCTCTTCTCAGCCTATCTTTCTTCAATCACTAACAGAGGTTTAGTAGCTTCAGTAACTATTTACATTCAACAAGTATTCAACCAACAACAATACTGGGCTCCTCATATGATATATATAGGTAAATTGAGGAGGTGGAGTGAAAGGAAGGTATAACTATTCAATTAATATAGAGTAAATGCTTCTCGACCTTTGGGAGGCCTAATGGAGAAGATATCTAATGTCTTAACTCTGTTAATTGATTTTTACATTAACTTTCATCTACTTCAGACACTTTTGTTGACTTTTGAGGCTTTTGGTAGGCTGGCAATTACTTTCTAAGCTGTCTTTGGCAAATATCTCTGACTGTGCATTAACTTTGTAGGCTTTTGAGTAAATAGGCCTATAGGTGGCATCTTTAGTCTTTAGGGGAGTAAATAACCTTGACGATCTGGCAATTAAGGCTGTCTTTTGCTTATTTTTCATGCTTTGTGGCTTCAAACACTTATTAGGCCTTTAATATAGCTTTAGGCCTCCTTTAATCATATTTATTCTTTTATCACTGTGCTTTATCCTTTAACCGTGGATTTAAGCTTCAAAACTTCATACTTTGCGTTTTAATCCTTTCTCTTTAATCTTTAATTTCTTCTAATCTTCGTTTCTTTGTCCGATTTGATGTACAGGTGGCCTGTGCTGGAGGGTCCTGCTATGTAATCAATGTCCATGAAACATTTATTAAAACTTTGAAATTCGAACCCTTTATCCCTTTTTCATTCAATCGGGCCTTTGAGGATCATCACCCTCGGCCCTATATATCTGGCCTCCATAAAACTTGCAAACAAACAATCAAACATTTATATAATCCTGTGCATTGGAAAAGCTGCATTTCAGGGTTTAGGAGGTGTGGGAGGAGCATTGAGGGAGGGGATGTGCATGGAAAGATAGGTTTCCATAGTCAGATTGGGAGGAAAGGGAGAAAATTTGAATAATGGCGCGGAATGAGGGAAAGTGGTTTTACAAAAATCGGAGGTGGTTTTCACACGGGGTCAGAGTGGTAAACAATTTTCCGCAAATCGAACGCGATATGTTTCAGGCGTTGACACCTTTCCAGGCCAATACTGCCTGTTTTACGTTGATTTGGGCCGTTAACCATTTCTGGCAAATTGCGCGCGAAAATGAACATGAACTATTGGATCTGGGGGAGCCAGATCCACAGTGAAGATGAAGCGCAATCGGGGAAGATGCACGACAGAGGAAAATGGTGGAGGACAAGTGGCAAGAAAGGATTAGACAGCAGGAGGAGAGTGGAAGGTGGGCCAACAAGGTGTTTATCGGTGGGAAAGTGTGATGGCCATCAGATCAAATATGATCGACGATGACTATTAGCTAGCGAGGGGGTGAAGGGATAAGAGATGGTCGAGAGGATGGATGGTGGGAGGGGTGATGATCGTCATTAGATCAATTGCGATCAATGGTGGAGATTATGTCGGGCAATGAATGAGTAAAATAGTTCAGGGAATGAGAATAGAGAGTAGGAAGGCCTGATTTCCGTTAGATTGGTTAGATCAATGGCTAGGATCGGTTTTAGAAGAAAACAAAGGCGCGAAGTTTGAAATAACAAAGGAAGGGAGCTTAAGTGGAGCGGAAGTGTAGTTCTATGGGGGATAGGATAGGACTGAGGATTAGGATGAGAGGGTTTTAGGCTTTAGCGGACGGTTGCAGCGCTAGGTTGTATGAAATAGAAGGGGGTAGGGCTTGAACTAGAAAAGGGGCTTAAGGCCTATTTTCACAATAGTCGGACTTAGGCCTAAAACAAAGGTTTCTTGGCCTTTTTTTATTGTTCCAATAAGAATGGAAAGAGGGTTTTTAACCAAGTAAAGGGTTTTATAATGGTTAAAAAGGGTTTTTATGAGAAAATGAGGAAAAATAAAGGGGAAATGAGGATAGGTGAGATAATGAGTGAAATGGAGGGATTTGGAGGAAATTTGTGAAGAGGGAATAATGTAGAAGAGGATTGATAACAATTTTCTTTGGATATCAACAAGAATTTTTGTGGAACTTTAAATGAAGGTTATCAGTGGAATGGATTTCTTGAGGATAAAGATAACAAAGAGTCTTCAAGAAGTCATATTTTTCATGAAATTTGTTTCTTGAAGGCTAAAGACCTTTTTAGGCATCTTTGAATATGTCAAAATTATGGATGGCTAATAGAACCATTAAGTTCTGACATTGAAGTGTGCAATATAGGAACAAAATTAAAGCCTAAGATGATAAAACTTTCAAAAGCCTTACCTAAAGAAGAAAAATTCAAATACATAGCCCTGTTAAGGAATTTCAAGATGTATTTGCATCGAGTTATGAGGACTTAAAATCCTATGACATTAGCATAATACAACACAAAATACATATAAAAGAAGATAAAAAACCTTTCAAACAGAAGCTTAGAAGAATCAATCCAGTTTTGATGCTTTTAATTGATAAAGAGGTTAAGAGAATTTATGACACCCAGATAATTTCACCAATCAGATATTCTGATTGGGTTTCAAACCTAGTTCCCACTAGGAAGAAGACAGGGGAGATTAGACTGTGTGTTGATTTCCGGAATTTAAATAAAGTGTTGTTAAAAGACAAATACCATCTCCCCAAGATGGATCATATTTTACAGAGGGTGGTTGGTTCTTCCGAAATTTCATTACTTGATGGATTCTCTTGATATAACCAGATTTTAGTTCAATAAGAAGACCAACCTAAGACTTCTTTTAATACTCCTTGGGGCACTTTCATGTATGTGAAAATGCCTTTTGGATTAATGAATGCAGGAGCCACTTTTCAAAGAGCTATAGCTATAGATTTTTCTAAATAAATTCATGAATTCCTTGTGATATATGTAGATGATATTACTATATTTTCAAAGACTGACAATGAACATATAGATCATGTCAGACAAGTATTTATCAAATGCAATAAATTTGGCATTTCTTTAAATCCTAAAAAGACTCTATTTTTACTAGAAGAAGGTAAAATATTAGGACATATCATATCTAAAGAGGGAATTAAGATAGACCCAGCTAGAATAGAGGCCATTCTAAATATTAGTCATCCTAAGAAGATTAAATAATTGCAAGCTTTATTGGGTAAAATCAATTTTCTAAGAAGATTCATCTCAAACCTAGTAGAAATAATTAGAGAGCTCAATAACATGCTGAAAAAAGACTCAGTACTTAAATGGACTATGGAGGCCAAAAAATCATTTGAATCAATCAAACAAGCCTTGAAAAAAACATCAGTCCTTATAAGTCATGATTTCAAAAATGATTTCATTATTTTTTCCTTTGCTTTAGAACATACTATTGTTGCAGTCTTATTGTAGAAAAATGGTGAGGGCTATGAGCAGCCCATTGCTTTTTTTAGAAAATCACTTAGAGATGGGACTTTAAAGTATAACATAATGGAAAAGCAGGCACTAGCTTTAGTGAAAGCTATCAAAGACTTTAAAGTGTACATCCTTTATTCACATATCATTGCTTATGTTCCAAATTCAATTGTGAAGGACATTCTAATTCAGAATGGGCCTAATGGTGAAAGAGGAAAACAGATTGCCACCATGAATATGACATCGAAATTAAGCCCACCAAACTCATTAAAAGTCAAGGTTTAGCCAAACTTATGGCTGAATCAAATTGCATGCTTTAGATATTAATTTTATTGCCAAAATAGATGATCAAGAAGATATGGCGACTCTAGAGATCAGTGAAGCATTTTCAGACTCACAATGGTATCCATATGTTATATTTTTATTACTAAATTTACAAGCTCCTCTTGGATTATCACGAAATAAAGATATATTTTTAAAGTTAAAGGCAATGAAGTTTTGTATCATAGACAATACACTGTTTTGGAAATATCATGGTGGAATTTTATTGAATTGTTTGCTTAAAGAAGAAGCTAATAAAGTTTTGGAAGAGTTTCATGCAGGTGGTTGTGGAGGACATCTTTATTGGAAAACTACTGTAGATAAAATCTTGAGAGCTAGTTTTTATTGGCCTACATTTTTTGCAGATGTGAAAAAGTATGTGACCTCCTGTCACAAGTACCAAATTTTTTAAGGAAAGAAAAAACTGCTACCTATACCACTTAAACGTATCTCTATAGAAGTGTCTTTTCAACAATGGGGTCTTGACTTCATTAGTGAAATTCACCCTCCATCCTCAGTCCAACACAAGTGGATCTTGATAGCCACAGACTATTTTACTAAGTGGATAGAAGCCATACCTTCTAGGCGAGCCACTGATACTGTCACAATATCATTTTTAGAAAACAACATACTCTCAAGATTTGGATGTCCCCAAAACATCATCACTAATAATGCAGTTGCATTCAAGTCCAAAAATATGATTTAATTTTGTAATAAATACCACATTAATCTTGGCCATTCTACTGCTTATTACCCTCAAGGTAATGGCCTTGTTGAATCCTCCAATAAAAGCCTTGTAAATATCATCAAGAAGTTACTAGAAGACAATAACAAAACTTGGAACAAAAGGTTATTGAATTCCTTATGGGCACATAGAATTACCACAAATAAATCTATTGGTACATCCCCTTACCAGCTTGTTTATGTGATGGATGATTTTTTTCCATCTTCTTTAGGAGTACCAGTAATGAAGATAATCCAAGAACTATAGGTTGAAAGCAATGATATCCAAAGAATAATAAACCAAACCATATACTTGCAACAAACCAGGGAAGAGGTCTATGTCAAGTCTCAAGTTGTTCAAGAAAATATTAAAAAGATATTTGACAAGAAGAATAAGCAAGTTGATTTTTATATAGGTAAAAAAGTTCTTAAGTGGGATTCCAGGAGAGAAGAGAAAGGTAAACATGGGAAATTTGATTTCTTATGGAAAGGCCCTTATGTCATTTATGGATATAGAGGTAACAATGAATTATTTTTGAAGGAGTTGGATGGATCAGATCTTCTTGGTGGACCTATCAATGGTAGAATGCTAAATCATTACTATTCCTCAGAATAACAGTAGTTAACTTTGTTTAATTTACTAATTGTACATAACGTTGCAGATTTTATATTGGATTGGATGTTTTTCTAACAAAGTTGAAGCCCAAAGAGAAGTCCCTAACCTTTTAAGGATAAAATATCATAAGTATGAATAATGTAGAGCTCAGTAAACAGTTTCAAGGCCAGCACAGTCAAAATTCAAAGGCTACTAGTCTCAAAGTTCTTGACATTTCACCAGGAAATGACATCCCCATGTGGAGTCACTGTTAGGGTCCTATAATAATAGGATTCATAATTTTGAATTTACTTTGATTAGTCTTGTAATATGGACATACTTTTCTTTCTGAAAATTGTTTTCCCATATCAGAAAAATGAAAAAATGTAAAGAGGGTAAAAGTCCTAAAAGAAAAATCAAAGGAATTGAAAGAAAAAATATAAAAAAGAATATAAAATTGGACCCCAAAAGATATAAAAAATAAAACATGAAAATGAATCAAATCCAAATACCACTACTATTTACTTTTACTGCAAAATAAACATTGTGTGCAGCTTATTAAAATGCCACAATCCATGAAGGTTAAACAACTTAATCTTAACTTCTCATGCTTTAAATTTCTTGTTATTAGATAGAGAATAAAGATCTAGCAAAATAGTTTAATCTTGGCAGATCAGTAGTTAGGTAGAGAATAATAAGGAGATGAACAACTTAATCTAAGCCCTTGGAATAAATAAGGATATAATTAGTTAGTTTTTTGTTTTAAAAGAAAAATGAACAAGGGTTTTCAAGCTCAAATTCACCCATGAAAAAGAAGTAAAAATGTTAGGGTAGCAAATGGGTAGGCAAAAGTAGTTTTTACAATCATGGATAAGCAAAAAAATTCGTCATTTCAGTCACTAACTTCCTTCAAAAATATCATCCCCTTGTAAAAATACTTCATCCCCTGCATTTTCATTCTTTCCCATTCATTTTTACCTTTTTTCCATTATCATCCATTTTCCTTTGCAAAATCCCCTTTTCCTAAGTTTAAAACACATTTTACTTAAGAAAAGTAAAACCCTTTAAGTAATTCCCCTTATATCCAAAACATCCAAAAAACCCAAAAAAATACTTTATCCTAAGTACAAATGTTTAAAAATTATGTTGGGACCCATTATGAAGAAATCTACTTCCAACATCAGATTTTACACTATACTTTGGGTATTTTGACGTCCCACTGATACATCATAATTTTAACACTAACCTAAGCTATTAACTCCATGTATATACCTTCTAGCCCGTATTAAGTTAATTCATTTATATATTATTTCCCAACAATATTTTAATTTTAACCTCTGTTCTATTTTCCCACATGTTATATAACCCTTCATCCCATAGGTCCAAACTATTTAACATGGCTTATATACCGGTCCCACTATATATTATTCCTACCAGTTTTAATATTACACTTATCATCATTCCATTTGTTAATACATTATTGTCCGCCTATCATTTTAAACCACATTTATATGTATTAAACCTTAGTTTTAATGCATATTTAACCTCCCACTTCATTGAAATGTCAGGCCCCACACCATCTTACCTTGCATATTTATCACATCATCATAACTATTCGATTTCTATCTGCTAGATCCGACGACAGTTATCCCTTGCCACACATTTCTCAGTGCAATGGTTAACCGACCCCAAAGCTTGCGATAAGTGTGGTTTTTTTCCTTTCTCTCCCCTCTATGTGTTTTGATAATATTGGATCACATCAATCTAAATAATTTAGCTTACCACCTTTGAATCCTGCGAAAACCGCTTGGCATTTTTTCCCTCCCCTGCACCCAAACCATCCGCTTGTTTGAAATGACCCTGGAAACAATGCATTCACTATTGAATGAAAATGTTTATAAACCACCCAAATGCACTCTTTTATCCTTTCTGTTACCATTTTCACGAAGAAGAAGTATTGAAGACCAAAAAGACTACCGCCGACTCTATTTTTAAGCCTAAACAAAATTCACCAATTTGACTATTATAAACAGTGAAGAAGAAATTCGAGCACCTATAAAGACCAACAAAAGCTTCTGAAAGCTTTCTAAAACCCCAGAAACCCTTCTGCACAGAAAAAATTCAATTTTCCCTGGTATTCTTCAGAAGAACAGACTTATTCATCGATATAAAAGAGTATTACAGATAATCGAATGATTTAGGAGCCTCTAAAACTAAAGAAAAGCTTATTTTCTTTCTATATCATTTATTTTGTAAACCCTATAAATCCTTTCACAAATTCTGAAACCCTGGACTATTAAAAATCACAAACTAAGTAAACTAAAGAAGATTAAGTCATCAACAAACCTGAGACCTACAAAGCCTTCTGTGACCCACAAACCCTTTCCCACAGTACTTGGGCATCCTCTTTGCATAAAATTGATGTCTTGAGATTGTTTTTATCATGGAAAGTGCATTATAAACCCTAGATATATTTTGTAGAAACTCTAAGGTCTTCAAGTTGCTATTTTTTTTACAGATATTATAGCTTGGTTAATTGAATGAGTTTAAAACCTTTTGAAGACAATAGATAACCCCTGTTATATCCAAATCCTTCTACAAACTGTCATAATTTCGAGAGGTGTTCTTACAGGCCTAAATCATTGTTTTTAAAGGTCAAAAGGGTATTGAAATTGATAAGTTAAGCAAACCTATGGCTTCCAAAAAAATTCTAGAAGTCAATCCTCTAGAACCCCCTGTTGTATATGTAGAGCACATTCCACTAGTAGATATAGACTTCACGATTACAGATACAGTTAAAAATTTCAACCTTCTTGAGCTCCACTATTGGAGCCAAGAAAAATCCCTAGATAAGGCTAATGAAGTGTTTATCTGGGAGTCAAACTTGCCAAAATATGTTGTTCCTCATACTTATCAATGCCCAGAAGTAATCAGAATTTTTCAGTCATGCTATTTTCCAGATCAGAGAGACATCATAAATCCTAAAAAAGAAGCTTTGTTTACCATTACAGTTGAATCTATCAAACAGATGCTTCAGATAAAACCTGGGCCAAATGAAGTCCCTTTGTCTATTGAAGCCCTCATTCAGTTATACTTGGATCTGGACTTCCCCAAGTGGTTCCAGATTTTTTAGACCTTCATGCCTTCTTATGTGGAAATTCCAAAGCTAAATCCTCCATACTCTTCTACTAAATTCTCTGAAAGGACAAGACATATTATTTCCATGTTGTCTTTCATTCTTGGATACTTTACAGATGAGTATGCTGATGTTGCAGTGCTTGGTTTCTTGTCTACTTTTACACCAAGTCAGCCTCGTGCTACCATCTTTAACTTTTCCCAATATATTGCTGATAGTATCCATGACCAATTGGTCAAAATGCCTACTGAAGGTGCTTTTAAGTATTCTTCATTCGTATTTCACATGTTCCTATATTTTTTAGTCTGAGAAGTTTAATATAAGCCTTCAGAATCTTGATGTGGAAGGAAATCCACAATTAGTCATCTTTTGTACTTCCTTGATGAGTTAAAATGAGGAAAGATGCAAGTGAGTTCACCTATGAAGATTTTAAAGATTCATTCATTCATCCCATAGTCAATTTACTGAACAACAGTGTAAATCCCATAATTAGTAATGAAATCAAGAAGGTTTTGCAATTGTCTGAGCATAATAGGACAGGTGATTGGTACTTGTACCAAAAAAACACTGAAATAAGAGTTTATGGATCAAGTCTTATCCCTTATAAACTGCCCAAATAACTCCCTATGAGGTTATTTGCCCTAGAATACATAAGGTAGATTCTAAATTCAGATGCAGTCAATTTCTTAATAGGAAATAAGAAAACACAGTTCAATTTGAAGAACGAGGTTCGCCCATTTATTTGTAATAATAGAGAAGCAGGTCCTGAAGTAGAAAAATAGTTGCAAGAGTTCAAATTCAGTCCTAGTTTCCTTTGGTATTATGATCCCCCTAGTGTTATTCGTAAAATGATATTTAAATGCAATTTAACTCCATATGTACATGAAAAGAGGCCAGAGATTGAGAAATTCTCAAACCAATCTGAATGGTTAGAGAATACACTAGTAGAGGCATAGAATAAAAGTGATACTAGTCAAAATTTGCAAACTCTAGCCCAAGAAGACAGAAATGTGAAGAGAAATAGAGAGGAAGGATATTATACAGCTGAGACTACAACAGAGACTAAATTCAAATTAAGATATAGTAAAAAGCCAAAGCTAAATCTTGCCAATAAAGAAAATGAAACAGTAGCAGTGATTGATACAGAAATTGCAGAAAATGACAATGCACCTTCTACAAGAATTGAAGAGGAACAACAACCCACAACTTCTAAGACACATCTAATTCAGAAACAACCCAGTATAGAAGTTTCTTGATCTAAGAAAACAACAGAAAAGGACATGGATATAAAAGAAATATAAAAATAAATCAAAGCTAGAAATTAAGAAATTAAGACAGAAACATATTCTCAGTATTTGAAACAAACTATAGGCATACATAATAGGCTACTTTCAGCCTTTGACTACAAAAATAAAAATATGGAGATGTCATTTCTTCAGCCTACAATTTTGACTCCTAAATCATCTTCAAATTACAAAAAGATATATTTTGAACTTCGAGTCCATGATATTCATCCTTCAAATCAAATTGAATTTCATAAGCAGGAAGGGGATATGATTTATTCTACACTGACCACTACGGCCATGAGCGCACAAAAACTACAAAACACCCTGCTAAATGTCATAGAAAAACTCAAATTGGAGAAGGCATCTTCACAGGAAAAGGACACTAGAATCAAATCCTTGGAAGAGCTAGTAATTGAGGTAGGATATGATCCCCAAAATGTAAAAGTTGCAGAAGAATTAATCAAAAAAAAAAATGCAGACATTGCTGCATTAAGGAAAAAACTAAAGCTACCCCCTACAGAGCATCCTCAAGCCAAGAAGGTCTTACAGGAAACCAATCAGAAAGATGAGATGATGAGTCTCATTTTACAGTTAACAGCTTATATAAAGGAAACGGGAATTGAAATGGACAAGTTGGTCCAGGAGAAAGAGGCCAACAAAGTAGAGGAAGTTCCTGCCATTGTCATCCCTGTAGTTACAACAATTGTACCTTCTACTTTGGAAAAATCACTGGCTCCTAATGTTCCAATGGCCACAACACATCCAGTTATTTCATCTACAACTTCAGTTACAGAATCTTCAACAACAACAACACAACATTCCAATGAAGCAAGAAAATTAGTAAAGGCTATGTAAGATATAACTATTCAGACCAATGAGACAAATAAAATAAAAGAACAGCTCAAAAATATTGAAGATGCTAAGAAACTTGCTCAAATAAATGCTAATAATGAAGAACAAAAAGCCAACAGATTGAATGAGGAACTGAAAAAGTTGGAAAAAGAACTAACTTTGAAGAAACCAATGTCACATTTCAAGAAGAAGTTATGATCCAATATCATTGAAGAAGTCAGTGATATTTGGCCATCCATACAGGTCATATATGAGCAAAAACACTTGGTGAAATTAGTAAGAGAAGCAATCCAGAAGATTAAAGAAGAGCTTGGTAAGAAACCTGAAGAAGCTCTAGAAATCATCAAGTTTATTAATTCCAAAAATAGACAAGAGCTGGAAGATATTGGAATTAATGATAGAATAGAGACCATCCTAGAAGTTAGGAAGGTTATCTCTAAGAAGAATCTGATGATACAGTAAGAGGAGAAGTGCCAAAATATGGAGATTGTTATCACAAGGTTCATGATCAAGTTTGATGTTCTAAGGCAAAAAGGCCTTCCCAATCCTCTAGTTATTAATGAAGCAAGATGACTATGATAAAAAGATAAGATATTTTTCCAAATAGCAAGTAAAAAATTCAGCCTTACAGTGAATCCCAATAGGGAAGGTGCTCTACAAAAAAGTTTAAAATTTGTTTTACTTATAGTATGGAGTAAAACACTTATTTGTGAAAGGGCCAACATTCTCAAAGTATGTTGAAGCTTATGAAAACTTCAGAAGGATGATGAAGATAAAACTACCAGAGGCAGAATTCTGGGAAAAATTGACTGATCTACTATAAAATCAAATTGCAGTAAGCACAAAGAAGTGAAAGTAAAAAGCATAGTTTGTTGTTGTTACATCAGCATTTAAAGTTTTATAGAGAAAGAGTATCACTGAAAGAGTATCAAGATAAAGAGAATCAGATGAAAGTGTACCAGTTGAAAGGTTAAAGTCAAAATCAGAGAAAAAATGAATTTTCCAGCATGAAAGACACCTCATTGTCCAGCTAGAGTATTCATTGAACAGAAAAGAGATAAAACAATGACAAAATCAAGACAGTAAACCATTTATTTCAATAAAAAAGGAACAACTAGCATTTGTTAAAAAGCTGTCACTATCTTCTTGCATGAAGAAATTTCCTTTCCATGAATAATTCCTAAGTTTGTTCTAAGATATTTTGTATGATTTTTTGTATAAATACTTCTCGTTTGGATGTATTGAGGGTGGATGAATTGCTGAACATTTCTGTAGTTGTACTATTTTGAACCTAAGGGTTTTTGTACCAATTTCAACTCAGCAGACTGGATTAGGGAAATAAAGCATCATATTATAGGATTCATGTGTTGGGCTACTACAGTGAAGTATTTTCACTTGTTACTTTGTCAATTCCTTATTTTTTTCATCAATACTTGAATGTTATTCTAAATCTAAATGATAAATCAAGAATTGTTATTTTAGAACATGTTAATAACACTCTGTTTTGACTGATTATCATTTATATGTTTTCCACTGATATATAGATTAGGGAACCCTTAATTTCTCCCTAGTTTCGATTGACCTCTCCCTTTTCACTCATAATCCGGATTTAAGAACCCTTAATTGCTCTTTTATCCCGATTAAAATCATTTTCACCATCAGCCTTGAAGATCTGAAGTGACTCAACTATCTTGCCCTGTAAAAATTTATCTTTAGAGCTTGATCCTACTATGATTGCATGACACATTGACTCCATTATCCCAATGGATTACAGACCTACATCTATCCATCTATGTAAGTGATTTGACCACCAAATAAAATAAAAAACCCAAAACCCATTTACCGTACATAGCTAGTCTAAAATCAAATAAAATCAACAAAGATAAATCATATAGAGAGAGCCCTCTCTGACCATTAAGAAGGCTAGATCCTAAGGCTTAAAAGTAGGTTTGTGGTTACCTCTAATATTACTTAAACACAAAATAAAAATTCTCACAAATTTTTGAGAATTATTGGTGTGATCATTAGGGAAATTTTGAGGTCTAAAATGGGCCTCCTAAGGAAATCATAAAATAATAGTTAAACCAATAAAATAATATTTATGAGTTTGAAATTCACTTTTTGCACCACAATCAATGTAATCATAGTTAAATTCAATTCAAAAGTTGTACCAAAATAAAATTAATAAAAAAATTGTATTGATGTGACTGTTATTGCCTAAATCTACCTCAGGTTGAAAGAAGGCAGAGTTCATGGTAACATCAAACCACGCTCAGTCTGGTAGCTAGCCCTACCAGAATAGGAGATGGCTCTCTCCGGGTCAATCTTAGTGAAAAGTAATCGATGGGCTTGAGATGACTGAAATAAAAGCTAATTTTAGGCTAGGTATATAAGTAAAGGAGTTTGAGTTTGATTTTGGGGGGTTTTGTTGGATCAAAGGGAAAGGCAGTTTTGGGTGCAGGGATAAGGCCTAGTTTTTGCAGAGTTCTGATTAGGGAGAGGAAGGAAAGTGTTTTGATGCTTTAGATTTATTGAACGGATGGACCAGACTGGTGGGAAGCTGAAGAGGGCAGGAGGGTCTCAAGATTCCTCCTCAAACAGATGAAGACATGTAAAATTAAGCGAAACTAAAGGCAAAGCAAAGCAAGCTACTGAATTCTACCTTTAACAATGATTTGCTTAATTTAAGAAGAAATGAGTAGGTAAATGGCACACATAAAAATCAGTGAACTTACAAATACATGAAGGAAAACACCATCAAAACACAGAGCCACAAGGATCCCAAAGAGGGCTGCAAGCCCTGGTCTATTCCTTTGCCAAAATTGCATAATGAATGTACAATGAAGTGCTGAGCAATCCCAAATGTCCAAACCTGAAAATGACTGAGAAAATACATAATATACACAATCATAACTCCTCCCCATGCCTCTATGGTTTGAGCTCATCATTCTAGGAGCTGTTTCAACCATATATAAACTAGGAACTGAAAAATAGGCAATGAAAACAACCTGCCTATATATGCTAGGAAACTGATCCATTCACTCACATTTCACCTTTTGGTGAATGAATCTTCTAGAAAAAGTAAAAATGTGCAAAAATTACATCACATTTATGAAATTACATCAATATAGATCAAAATTTACATCAAAAAGTAAAACTAGCCAAAACTAGGCGAAATTCTGAGCTGTGGAGTGAAAAATAGGCCAAAATCCTCTATGCGTCGCGCCCAAAATCTCTATGCATAGCACAAGTTTGGAGCTGATTTTGACGCCCTTCCAAAAGTCCAAATTGAGCTCATGATAGCTCGTTGGAAAGAACTACCTGTCTACTTTCCAACCCAAGTGGAATTACTAGATTTGGTGTCCATTTGTTCCTCAAAAGTTCCATCTCCCAAGATTGGTTCCTGTGTGTGCAAAAAGAGGCAGAAAGGCCATTTTCAAGGTATTTTTGACCCTTTAGGCCACCCAGAACTTGATGAAATTCTTAGGTAATTCCTGAGAATGCATAAATTTTCATAAAAAATCTAGAAATACCAATTTTTCCTCCAGAGGATCTCCCAATCGTAAGCGCGCGCAAGGTGGTGCTACACGTCGGGCAGAAAAACCTGTTTTGTGACCAAAAAATTCAAAAATGACAAAAGTTTCTCCAAATTCCTTGAAATTTCGACTGAAGGTCCCCCATCAAGCACCATGCTCAGCCAAAGAAGCTTCGACCAAGATTTGGAGTCGATCATGCCTTTTACGCCTCCTCAGTGGCCTTCTCAGCCTCGCTTTCAGGATCTTGATTTTCGCTTTGCAAACATGTGTGCGTGCCCAATAGTGGTTCTTCATGTGTCAGAGCATGTTATTCTCTTTGTTTTATTTCTCCAATAGCTTCTCAAGATGCACGTTGACCCTCTCGAGCCAAGTCTCTCTATCGACTTCAATCTCCCGCTCGATAGGTGTCATCTCGGATGGGCTTCTGCGGGCAGCTTGCCGGTTCTCGCGGATGTTTTGTAACTCCATGATCGTCTGCTGATCCTCCAACTGCTTATTCCAATGATATAGATAGTTAATGATCCATTGAGCTCTCTACAATTTGTCAGTCAATGTGTTGATCTCAATTTTCTGTTCCTGAATGATCTCTCTCAGTTTTGAGTTTGGAGAGCTCACGTCCACATCAATCAATGTAAAATCAGTATCCTGACCTCCTGAAGGGCCTTCCTCCTGCATAGGCCTCTTTCCATTGTCTTGTATCTATACCTGTGCTGATGACGATGGCAACGAGACCTCTTCCACCCCGGGTGGAGATAGTACTCGTCGGGCTGCTGCAAACGATGCTCTCGTTCCTCTCTGATAAGTAACAAATACTGGCACACCGATGATAGGCTCTGTCTCGGGACCTTCAAACTGATGTGAAGGCTCACCTGCATCGTGAAAAATCTCCGGAGGAGGCTGAGGGGCTATAAAGAAGTCACGGGAAATGAACTCTTCCCATGCAATGCCCTGCAATCCAAGTTGATGTACCACAATCATCTTGATGAGCACATAATGAAAAATGATGTTGTGCTGCTGCTCAGGAGTCTTCTTCTACACAAGAGTAGTCATCATCTCTATGTTTCGGCACATGAAATATGGAATGTTTATCATCCTCACCCTCGTGAAATGCATCGATAGTTTAATGTGGTATGCATAGAGGCATGAGAATCAGCCTTCACAACTAAAGTACCTGATAATGAGTCTCATCAATGGCGCATAGGATTCTTTCAGAAACCGGAATGGGAATACCCTGCTGAGCTGCCTCAGATAGCCACGCCTAATGTATGGCTCGTAATGAACTCTATCCACCTGTTGTATTTTGTTCCACTCCTCACCTACATTCGGTATTCTTGTTGCCTGAGAAATGGTTTCTGGTGTCGAGGTGAAATTTACACCAGCGAGGGTAACCTGACCATCTCACAAATGTAAAACAAACAACCAAGCCAACTCATAATGATTTCGAATCTAAGAAATCCTCTCACAATACTAATAGCATGGCAGCTCTCGGAAACATGCCATGGCAAGTGGGCAGGCCTCCAACTGAGTCAATGAGGTGGGCTCCTCCCACACACGTTTGCCTCCTTTTCAAGGCCTTCTCGGTGTATGAAGATCTGTGGTAGAATCACTGTCTTGCTCATATGATGATTCAGTGTCCGTCATGGTGTTTGCAAGTCTATGTCAAGTGTATGCTTGTTTTGTTGAAAATGATAAATGAGGACTTGGTGTCTTTGTCTCCAAGTGCCAAATGTGTGCCAAAGGGAAATGAGGAACTGTGAGGAATATTGAACAATGGGGAAAAGTGGAGTTTGTTAAGTGAAATTAAGGTGTGCTAACAGTCACTTGACTATTGGGAATTGGGGATTTTGGGAATTTATAAGTCAAATGAGAGAGGGAGAGTGATAAGGAATAGTAGAGTTTAGGGATAGGAAAAATGGGAACAAGGGATATAAGTGGTTTTGGGACGGAGGGGAATAGGGGAGGGACTGTGATAATTGCAAAATAGTGAAGGGAGTAAACCAATGGGGAATGTAATGTTTGGCACAAAATTGTTTTTAAACCACCAAATCACAACCCTAAGGAGCAGTTCTTTGACAAAATGGTAGGGTTTACAATTTTGATATTACAAATCCTCCAACCAAACTTAAAACCACACCAAACAAAAGCTAATAGCATTTCAAAGTCATCACAAACTTAGTCAGTGCATGAGAGTTTGAATCGTTTTAAATTTGTGGAACTGTGGCAAAGTATTTTGTGTGTATCGGCTCTGTGCATCTCGCACAAAACCCAGTGTGCCGCGCCAGTTGTAATTTACACGGTGAAAAACGTCTGTGTGCGTCGCATCCACTGTGTGCGCCGCGACCTCCACCAAATGCACCGCGCAGGCAATTCACCACAGTCTTGGCTTCTAAAACCCTGTTTTCGCTCCTCCACACTTGAGTCAGCTCAATGCCATCTCTTGGTGTCCAAATGAATTTTTAAAAACACAAAATATATTTTATGGCTTGGAATTTGATCTTTGCTTCTTAAAAACCCACTTTGTAATGTTTTGGCTTTCTCACTTTTCACTCTCTAATACAAACTCTGTTTTTTGTTTCCATTTTGAATTTTTTGACTGAAATGAAGAAACTCCTGTCTATTTTTGTAGGGATGATTGGCATTGGATTTCAGAAAAGGATGACCAGGGCTATGCCTGAAGTACTTCATGGCTGATAAAATTTAAAAATTACAAAGGATGAAATTACATTTATTACAAAAAAATAAATTTGACGATTTCTTCTTCAAAACAGAGTTTTGAAGAAGAATCATTCTCAGAATTATTGATGATGAAAATTTTGGAATGAAAACTTATTAGAAACATCCTCATGTACCTGCTAGAATTATTTGACATTTTTGAAGACGAAACCCTAGACCTAATGACTGATATGACTCTTTGCTGACCAAAAGGCCATCCATGACTATGAATGGCTGTAAAATTGACTTTGATGAATTTTGATGAACTTTAATGATCAGACAAAAACCAGCAGATATATGACATGAGAGAAAATGAGAAACAAGACCATTCCGTTAGATAATCTATGCTTCTTATGGAATGCAACTGATTGGATGAATGAAACACCTAAAATGAAATGCAACAAAGAGTTTTTGATCACTGATGGAGGTGTGAATATACCGACTCTAACATTGGCTCCAATGGGGATGGTAGCTCCTGGGAGGTGCAAAGAACTACAGATTTCTGGGAGAGTAGGAAGTGCGTTCGTCCATTGGGCTATGGAGTCCATTATTTTGACAAATCCACACAAGACTTTTGAATCAATTTATTTGACTGAAAATTTGACTCAAACCGACTCAACTTTGACACTGAAATGACTGAACAAAACCAACTCGACAAACTAAAACCAAAACTGCAATCCATCTTCAGAATTATAGCCTTCACTTCGGGCCCCAAACTGAAGAAAAGATCACAGTGCACACTTGCGATGAAACTAAAATAAATGATATGTACAATGACAATGTGATCAGCAGAAAAAATCTCAAAAATGATACCACTTGAGCATCCGACCATTGACCAGCCCTCCTGGAAAATCTTCCCCATTCATCTCCTTCAGAAGAAAAGCATTCTGACCTCGATATGCAGCAATTTTAAAGGGTCCTTTCCAGAGATTTTTGAACTTACCGTGCTTACCTTTGTCCTCATTTCTAGCATCCCATTTTAGTACCACTTCTTCCAATTGAAATTTGTCTGCCTTTGCTTTCCTGTCATAGATTTTCTTGATTCTCTCCTGCAGCTTGAATGTATTTTGAAAAACTTCTTCCCTCATCTGCTGCAAATGGATCATTTTATTTATTCTTCTCTGCATATGATCTTCTTCACTGCCAGCTTCCTGTAGAAGTTTGACCACCGGAACCGCAAGAGAGGTAGGAAATACCGTATCAACTCCATAAAATAACTCAAAGGGGGACATACCAATGGATTTCTTCTGACTCACTCAATCTTCCCATAGTGCATTGACTAGCTTCTTATGCCAACTCTTCTTGTTTATTTCCAGCAACTTTTTAATGATGTTGACCAAAGATTTGTTGGAAGACTCTGCCAATCCGTTGCCTTGCGGATGATAGGAGGTTGAGTGTCCCAAGATGATTTTATATTTGTCACAAAACTCAATCATATATTTTTATTTGAAAGCTGCTGCGTTATCAGTGATCAATTTATTCGGGCAACAAAAATGAGACAAAATGTTGTTCTCAAGGAAAGAAATGATTACCGAATCCATAGCTTTCCTGGTGGGAACTGCTTCAACCCATTTCGTGAAATAATCTGTTGCTGTTAGGATCCATCTATGTTGTCCTGAAGAAGTAGGATGAATTTCGCCAATGAAATCCAAACCCCACTGCTGAAACGGAGCACTCACCTCAATAGGCTTAAGCAGCAAAGGCTATGATTTATGTCTTCCTTCAAAAATCTGACACTCGTGGCAACTTTTGACAGTCTTATACACATCAGCAAACAATGTCGGCTAGTAGTATCCTACTCTCAAAATCTTATTGGCCGTTGTTTTCCAAAAAAGGTGACCACCACAATCTCCTTTGTGAAAATCCTCCATAACCCGCTTTGCTTCTTCTTCCACCAAACAATTTAGCAAAACACCACCGGGATCTTTCCAATAAAGCGAATTATTCAACACACAAAACTTAGCAGCCTTCAATTTCAAAGTTCTAATTTTTTTTCTAGCCATACCGGGTGGTGGTGACAAATTTTGAAGCACATATACAATATCTGAATACCAAGGAGAAGTCACAAATATTTCTGATACCTAAACTGATGAACTTTCCTCATTATCTTCAGACATAGCAGCAATAAGATTGATTTCCAAAGCGTGAAAATTCAATTCAGTCATTAACTTTGCCAGCCCTTGTCCTTTGATAAGCTTTGTAGGCTTTATCTCCACATCATACTCCAACAAGGCAGCGATCCATCTACCTCGTCTCCCTTCCGGATCTGTTTGCACTAGAACATCCTTTACAGCAACGTTAGGAACATAAGCAATAATATGAGAATGCAAAATATATACTTGAAAATCTTTCAACGCCTTCACAAGAGCAAGAGCTTGCTTTTCAATTACGTTATATTTCAGGGCTGTATCTCTTATAGTATGACTGAAAAAATCAATTGGTTTTTCATGTCCATCTCTTTTCTGCATTAATGCTGCTTCCATAGTATGCTCCGAAGCAAAAGAGAACAAAATAAAATCTTGAGTGTAATCCGGGTTGATCAAAACCGGAGCTGATGAAAGAACCAACTTCACTAGATTGAAAGACTTAACTGCCTCTTCACTCCACTTTACTACACTATCCTTCTTAAGCATGTCTGTAATCTCTCTTAGATGTTCAACAAGGTTAGGCACAAAGCGGCGTAAGAAATTCATCTTACCATTAAAATATTGAATCTCCTTCTTATTCCGGGGAAGATCAATTTTCTGAATTGCTTCAACTCGAGTTGGGTCAATACGGATGCCATATTTTGAAATAATGTGACCAGGTAGTTTGCCCTCATCCATGGCAAACAAACTCTTATTCGGATTAAGTGACACACCATACTTTCTACATCGCTGAAAAAAAAAATTCAAATGGTAAAGATGCTCTTCATTAGAATTGGAAAATACTGTCAAATCATCAAGATACACAACTAGGAAAACATCTTTCTCATTCGCAAATGCCATATCCATTGCACACTGAAATGTCGCACCAGCATTCTTCAAACTGAAAGGCATTTTGGCATAATGGAAAGTTTCCCACGGAGTGGTGAATGTAGTTTTGTCTCTATCATCCTCATGGACCAAAATTTGGTTATACCCGGAATAACCATCAAGTAGAGACATACGAGATGCTCCAACTAATCGCTGCAATATGTGATCCATTTTGGGCAATGGATAATTGTCTTTCAAAGAAACCTTGCTCAAATTCCAAAAATCAATGCACAATCAAATCTCACCTGTCTTTTTGCGTACAGGCACCAAATTGGAAATCCAATCTGAAAATCTTATAGGAACAATGATACCATCCTTGTAGAGTCTATTCACCTCCTTTTCAATCGAGGGTAGCAACTTCGGATTTATCCTTCTCAACTTCTGCCTGAAGGGCTTCTGATTTGGCTTAATAGGAATGGTGTGCTGAATTATATTGGTATCATACGTCTTTAAATCTGAATAATCCCAAGCAAAAGCATCAGCAAAAGAAGACAACAAATTAACATATTTTTCCTTTACCTCCGGTGGCAATGATTTGGATAACTTCACCATATTTGGATTTTCAGCTGTTCCAATGTTCACGTCTTCAAATCCATTTTCAGTTGGTCACAAGGTTGGATTTTTAGCTACGTCATCCTGATCAAAGAGCTCTTCTAAAGGTATCAAACCCTTAGGAATGACATTATATTTCAGCTGCAACACTTCCATCTGATTTATTTTCACATCAGCCTCACCATCATCATATTCCATGTCAATTTAAGTATCTTTGAATTTACCTTTGTTCTGCAAAAATTCATCAATCTCATCATCATCTTGGAATACTTGCCAAAACCTTTGATTATCCGCGACAGTTGGACGATGTTTCACATGGATTTCGAACTTGTTACTTGAGTTCATTGGGATCTTCAAATTACTAGCTGCCTTGGCAAGAGCATCTGCAATACCATTTTGAATGCGAGGGATACAAGTCAAAGTATAATCTAAAAATAACTTCAATATATCAAGAACAACATTTCGATAAGCCCATATCCGAAGATGCTTAGCTTGATACTCACCCTTCACTTGCTTAATTACCAACTCAGAGTCGCCATAGACTGCAATACTCTTAGCATTCAACTTCCTAAGTATTTTCAGACCAGCAATCAAAGCTTCGTATTCTGCCTCATTATTCGAACAATCAAATGCTAATTTGTAAGAAAAAACTCTCACATTACTAGGTACCTTGTTTGGGGCAGAAAAAGGACTACGAACCCAAATTCCAATTCCAGCACCATCACTCCCAATGGCACCATCGAAATCCATAGTCCATAAACCTTCTTCATCTTCTTCCAAGTGCTGAAATTTCGTTTGCTCTGTTATTTCTGCTTGCTATCCCTCAACTTTCTGCTGCTGTCGGAAGGCTGATTGCTCAGAAGAACTCTCAAGTTCTTGTCTTTCTTTCATCAAAACTTCTCTGAAATTTTCTGTGATCTCTGGAATGTCCTCTACTTCAACTAACTGACTATCTACATCATTGAAACTATCTGAATACAAAACAAAAGACTCTAAATCTGTATGTACATAATTAATCAGATGATTTACCGGTTTCTCCTTGCTGGTGATCATATACTTCATCTTCTGTTCCCGATATATTTTTCTCATCTGACCGAATAAAGGAATGGTATCATAGGAGAAATCAAGCTGTATGGTTCCCTTCAACTTCGCTCCCCAAGATCTGGAAAGAAGCATGCCAAATCTAGGAGAAATGTCTGCCACAACCACATCCATCAAAACATTCTTCGCTCGAATCTGATCTAAACTTACCACCAAATCTTTAATAATCCCAATGCATCTTAATTTGCTGGCATCAAAAGAATACATATCATGATACTTCCGAGTGATGTCCAATTCCAATTTCTCCATAATCGCCTTCGGCATGAGATTGTGAGAAGCTCCAGAATCAAACATGGCATTATGTAACACAAAATCATGCAGTCTAAGGCTGATATAAAAAGGAGGCACATCACTATCGGGAGACTCACCATCCAATGATGTTCCAAATATCAATTCAGGTTGATCATCCTCCACATTCACCATATCAGACATTGGATCGAAATTCAAAATTTTAGATACTTGACCCTTGTAGCTGCTATTTTTCATTAACTCAGTCAGGAATGGAAACTTTCAACTTAACAATCTCACTCTCTAAGTTAAAAGCTGAAGTTTTTTCTACCTCTTTAGCTGGAGCATCCTTCTTTTCAGCTTTCTCCCTCGATACAATTGGCTGATTTGATCTTTCAATTGCTGATAGAGGCTTGCTTGTAGTGGGATCAGCTACATCTTTTCCCTTCTTTTGTGCAATGGGTGCATCATTCTTTGGTGCTGAAACTTCTTCTCTTTTGGATTGGATTGATAGGCACATCTCTGTTTCTAAGTGAATATTGTTTCTGCTGGGCTGACAAAGCATTCATATAACCTCTTTGATACTCATTCGACTCTTCTTCAAGAGTTGTCTCATTTTCCAAGATAAAATCCTCATCCCTTTGTACAGCTGAACTTTTTGTAAACTCCTCATCTTCAGTGATAAAGTTTGGCATGTCATCAGGTGTAAAAAAATGATTTTCTTCTCCAATTACATTGTCTTCATCATTTGATTCAGGGCCAACAAAATTATGTTGTAAAGGAGTCTTTACCTGCTGTTGTGGCAGTGGTTCTTGTGCTCGCTGCTCTCATTGTTTGATCCTGAATTGAGGTTGCTGCTGTCCACGAAAATTGGGATTTCTGATCTGTGGTTCGGGCTTATCAAGTGTCATTCATTCAAACATCTTCTCCACTTTGCGAAGTAATTGATCTGAAGTAGAAGCTTCTTCCTTTATCGCAACTTTCTTCTCTACTGTCAATCTAGCTCTCTTATCATTCAAATTTTCTTCCACACTCACCGCAATTTTATGCATATCCTCCAAAGTGGGCGGATCTCTTTCCCGTAATGAATAGGCCATGTCCGGATCAAAACCATCCAGGAATTTTAACAAAGCTGACTTCTTAGATGGCCTTAAATCATCAGGAATTGCATTATAAACCACATTAAATCTGATACAATAATCTGGACGGACTCACCAGGATTGCGCTTGATCTTGGTATATTCAGAAGTGATTTGAAGAGGATCTTTCTTTATTTCCCACCAATCTAAAAATTGTCTCTGAAGCTCGGCCAATGTAGCAATACTTCTGGGCTGCAAAGCTCTGAACCACTTACGTACTTCACCTCCAAAAGTTTTCACAAACAATCTCATGGTGACATTTTCTTCATCAATTTCATGGAGGTCAAAGAAGTCTGCCATTCTATCAATATGATGTTGAGCAGGAAAACTCTGAGGAGTTCCATCAAACAATGGGATCTTACTCTGATGATCAGCAGGCATGGCATCCAAGTTCTGTGGCAAGACAAGAGGTGCAAATCTAGCGGCCATTGCTCTTGGTGGATTTATAATCTGTCTTGGAGAAATAGGTGGAGTAGGAGTAGTAGATGTACGAGGTGTATGTGGTGGGGAAGGAGGAGAAACTACTGTAGATTGCTGATCAAATATTGATGGTTGCACGGGAATGGTAGGAATGAAAGGAGGCTCGGTGTGAACTTGTGAATCAGAAGTAACTGCTGATGGACCATGAGTTTCAGAAGCAGATTCGATAAAATCAAGAATATTTGTTGCCACAATAGAGTTTTGAATGTTCAAGATGTAACTATCAATGGATCTATTAGCTTGTTCAACCTCAAGATACTTGATAAACTCGGGATTTATGACAGTAGAACCAGTAGCACTTTCAGACTTAGTTTCAAACAATGAGAACTCAAATTGCTCGTCAAACTCAATATCTTCAAGGAATTCAAATACAGCAGGGCATGAATGAGATTTAAACAAAGGGATCACGGGACTTTCTCGACGGAGGATTCTTGAAATCAGATTGGGATTCTCATACACTAGAGGTGGATCGGGATCCGGATTTTCTCTTGTATGTCTTCTGGAAGCCAGTGTGTTGGATTAATTTCGAAATCAAAGGGACAAAACCAACTTGTTCAGCCTATCAAATTCCAGAATCATCACCCGAAATTCCATAACGATCTGATATACTGGGGTAATTCACAAGTCAAGTGTCACGTTCACAAGCTAGACTAGATATTGACTGAAGCAACGTTTATCTACTTCTGCTAATGCAAAGCAAAAGCGTTTCGAAGGCTACCTGGCATAATTTCAGGCTTCGTCTGTAGCTTATGAAACAAATAACACCAAAAATCAAACCATTTATCTTCCCTAGTATGGTTTACACTATGTTATTGCCTAAATCTGTCTCAGGCTGAAAGAAGGCAGAGTTCAGGGTAACATCAAATCACGCTCAGTCTGGTAGCTAGCCCTACCAGAATAGGAGAGGGCTCTCTCCGGGTCAATCTTAGCGAAAATTAATCGATAGGGCTTGAGATGACTGAAATAAAAGCTAATTTTAGGCTAGGTATATAGGTAAAGGAGTTTGATTTTGATTTTGGGGGGTTTTGTTGGATCAAAGGGAAAGGCAGTTTTGGGTGCGGGGATAAGGCCTAGTTTTTGCAGAGTTCTAATTGGGGCGAGGAAGGCAAGTGTTTTGATGCTTTATATTGATTGAACGGATGGATCATACTGGTGGGAAGCTAAAGAGGGAAATAGGGTCTCAAGAGTCCTCCTCAAATAGATGAAAACATGTAAAATTAAGAGAAACTAAAGGCAGAGCAAAGCAAGCTACTGAATTCTACCTTTAACACTAATTTGCTTAATTTAAGAAGAAATGAGCAGGAAAATGGCACACATAAACATCAGTGAACTTAAAAATGCATGAAGGAAAACACCATCAAAACACAGAGCCACAAGGATCCCGAAGAGGGCTGCAAACCCTAGTCTATTCCTTTGCCAAAATTGCAGAATGAATGTACAATGAAGTGCTGAGCAATCCCAAATGTCCAACCCTGAAAATGACTGAGAAAATACATAATATACACAAGCATAAATCCTCCCCATGCCTCTAGGGGTTGAGCTCATCATTCTAGGAGTTGTTTCAACCATATCTAAACTAGGAACTGAAAAATAGGCAATGAAAACAACTTGCCTCTATATGCTAGGAAACTGATCCATTCACTCACATTTCACCTTTTGGTGAATGAATCTTCTAGAAAAAGTAAAAATGTGCCAAAATTACATCATGGTTATAAAATTACATCAATATAGATCAAGAGTTACATCAAAAAGTAAAACTGGCCAAAACTAGGCGAAATTCTGAGCTGTTGAGTGAAAAATAGGCCAAAATCCTCTATGCGTCGCGCCCAAAATATCTATGCGTAGCACAAGTTTGGATCTGATTTTGAGGCCCTTACCGAAGTCCAAATTGAGCTCATGATAGCTCGTTGGAAAGACCTACCTGTCTACTTTCCAATCCAAGTGGAAATACTAGATTTGGTGTTCATTTTCCCCTCCCAAAGTTCAATCTCCTAAGACTGGTTCCTGTGTGTGCAAAAAGTGGCAGAAAGGCCATTTTCAAGGTGTTTTTGACCCTTTAGGCCACCCAGAACTTGATGAAATTCTTAGGCCATTCTTGAGCATGCATAAATTTTCATAAAAAATCCATAAATACCAATTTTTCCTCCAGAGGATCTACCAATCATAAGCGCACACAAGGTGGCGCTACGCGTCGAGCAGAAAAACCTGTTTTGTGACCAAAAAATTCAAAAATGACAAAATTTTCTCCAAATTCCTTGAAATTTGGACTGAAGGTCCCTCATCAAGTACCATGCTTAGCCAAATAATCTTCAGCCAATATTTGGAGTCAATCATGCCTTTTGTGCCTCCTCAGTGCCCTTCTCAGCCTCGCTTTTAGGATCTTGATTTTCGCTTTGCAAACATGTGTGTGTGCCCAATAGTGGTTCTTCATGTATCGAAGCATGTTATTCTCTTTGTTTGATTTCTCCAACAGCTTCTCAAGATTCATTTTTACCCTCTCGAGCCAAGTCTCTCTATCGGCCTCAGTCTCCAGCTCGATAGGTGTCATCTCGGATGGGCTTCTGCGGGCAGCTTGTCGGTTCTCGCGGATGTTTTGTAACTCCATGATCGTCTGTTGATCCTCCAACTGCTTATTCCACTGCTCCGGATATTTAATGATCCATTGAGCTCTCTGAAATTTTTTGGTCAATGTGCTGATCTCAGTTTTCTGTTCCTGAATGATCTCTCTCAGTTTTGAGTTTGGAGAGCTCACGTCCACATCAATCAATGTAAAATCAGTATCCTGACCTCCTAAAGGGCCTTCCTCCTACATAGGCCTCTTTCCTCTATCCTGTACCTATACCTGTGCTGATGAAGATGGCAATGAGACCCCTTCTACCCCGGGTGGAGATAGTACTCGTCGGGCTACTGCAAACAATGCTCTCATGCCTCTCTGATAAGTAACAAATACTGGCACACAGATGATAGGCTCTGTCTCAGGACCTTCAAACTGATGTGAATGCTCACCTTCATCATGAAAAATCTCTGGAGGAGGCTGAGGGGCTGTAAATAAGTCACGGGAAATGAACTCTTCCCATGCAATGCCCTGCAATCCAAGCTGATGTACCACAATCATCTTGATGAGCGCATAATGATAAATGTTGTTGTGCTGCTGCTCAGGAGTCTTCTTCTACACAAGAGTAGTCATCCTCTCTATGTTTCAGCACATGAAATATGGAATATTCATCATCCTCACCCTCGTAAAATGCATTAATAGTCTAATGTGGTATGCATAGAGGCGTGAGAATCGGCCTTCACAACTGAAGTACCTGATAATGAGTCTCATCAATGGCGCATAGGATTCTTTCAGAAACCGGAATGGGAATACCCTGCTGAGCTGCCTCAGATAGCCAAGCCTATAGTATGGCTCGTAATGAACTCTATCCACTTGCTTTCATAACTTCTTTCTTGTTTACTCCTCACCTACATTGGTATTCCCCATTGCACAGCTGGGTTTCGTGGTGTCAAGGTGGCAATTTTTGTGAGGGTAACTTTGACCATCTGATATCAAAACAAACAAACAGATCATGTTAATGATGTCGAATCTGAGCAATCCTCTCACAATACTGATAGCATGATTGCTCTCAGAAACAAGCCATGGCAAGTGGGCAGGCCTCCAACTGAGTCAAAGAGGTGGGTTCCTCCCTCACATGTTTACCTCCTTTTCGAGGCCTTCTCGGTGCATGAAGCTTTGTGGTAGAATCACTGTCTTGCTCATAGGATGAATCTGTGTATGTCATAGTGTTTACAAGTCTATACCAAATGTATGTTTGGTTTGTTAAAAATGAGAAAAGAGAACTTGTTGTTTTTGTCTCCAAGTGCCAAATGTGTGCCAACGGGAAATGAGGGACTGTGAGGAATATGGAACAGTGGGAAAAGTGGAGTTTTTTAAGTGAAATTAAGGTGTGCTAACAGTCACTTGACTGTTGGGAATTGGGGATTTTGGGAATTTATAAGTGAAATGAGAGAGGGAGAGTGATAAGGAATAGTAGAGTTTAGGGATAGGGAAAATGGGAACAAGGGATATAAGTGGTTTTGGGATGGAGGGGAATAGGGGAGGGACTGTGATAATTGCAAAATCGTGAAGGGAGTAAACCAATGGGGAATGTAATGTTTGGCACAAAATTGTTTTTAAACCACCAAATCACAACCCTAAGGAGCAGTTCTTTGACAAAATG
This sequence comes from Pinus albicaulis, assembly GCA_034641835.2. Taxonomy (NCBI): domain Eukaryota; kingdom Viridiplantae; phylum Streptophyta; class Pinopsida; order Pinales; family Pinaceae; genus Pinus; species Pinus albicaulis. Next base: position 1,939,232,782 of record CM076575.1, read on the forward strand.
ATAGGGTTTACAATTTTGATATTACAAACCCTCCAACCAAACTTGAAACCACACCAAAAAAAAACTAATAGCATTTCAAAGTCATCACAAACTTACTCGGAGCATGAGAGTTTGAATCGTTTTAAATTTGTGGAACTGTGGCAAAGTATTTTATGTTTTTCGGCCCTCTGTGTTGCGCACAAAACCCAGTGCGCCGTGACAGCTGAGTGCACCGCGCCAGTTGTAATTTACACGGTGAAAAATGTCTGTGTGTGTTGCGTCCACTTTGTGCGCCGCGACCTCCACCCAATGCGCTGCGCAGGAAATTCACCACAGTCTCGGCTTCTAAAACCTTGGTTTCGCTCCTCCACACTTGAGTCGGCTCAATGCCATCTCTTGGTGTCCAAATGAATTTTTCAAAACACAAAATATCTTTTATGGCTTGGAATTTGATCTTTGCTTGTTAAAAACCCACTTTGTAATGTTTTGGCTTTGGCACTTTTCACTCTCTAATACAAACTCTGTTTTTTGTTTCCATTTTGACTTTTTTGACTAAAATGACGAAACTCCTGACTATTTCTTGCAAGGATGATTCGCATTGGATTTCGGCAAAGGATGACCAGGGCTGTGCCTGAAGTACTTCATGGCTGAAAAACTTTAAAATTTACAAAGAATGAAATTACATTTATTACAAAAAAATAAATTTGACGATTTCTTGTTCAAAATAGAGTTTTGAAGAAGAATCATTCTCAGCATTATTGATGATGAAAATTTTGGAATGAAAACTTATTAGAAACATCCTCATGTACCTGTTAGCATTATTAGAAATTTTTGAAGACGAAACCCTAGACCTAATGACTGATATGACTCTTTGCTGACCAAAAGACCATCCATGACTATGAATGATTGTAAAATTGACTATGATGAATTTTGATGAACTTTAATGATCAGACACAAACCAGCAGATACATGACATGAGGGAAAATGAGAGACAAGACCCTTTCGTCAGATAATATATGCTTCTAATGGAATGCAACTGATTGGATGAATGAGACACCTAAAATTAAATGCAACAAAGAGTTTTTGATCACTGACAGAGGTATGACTATATCGACTCTAACAGTGACTATAAATAAGAATGAACTTTTCAAGAAAAAGTCATTATCATTGAAGAACTAATGCATTTGTCCTTTGTACTTATAGATATTAACTTATAATTAATTTGAATTTGTAATATTAAATAAAATGAGATGAATATATAATTTAAAAGTAAATATATGAAAATATGCAAATATAATATTTGTTGAACAGTGTGTAAAGACATGAAGATTGTGTAGGGATATGCATTGTTTCTTTCAAAATATATGAAATGAAAATAATAATATTTTATTCAAAAAGTGTGAAATGACATTTATTATGAGTACTTTACTTTTTGACTTTAAAGTACTTAGAGCACTACCATGGTTATCTATGAATTTTTATCCACCATTGAGAATGTGACAAGTAAGTACCTTTAACTCAAACAATTCCACCTCAAACATTAGGGATGATGTCATACCATAAAATGTGATTGGTTCTCATAAAGTGAATTTTGATTGTACATTTTCCTTAGGAGGCCCATTTTAGACCTCAAAATTCCCTAATGAACACCAGCTCCAACAGGCCCCCAACAAAAAATTATGACTCGTACCGAGTCTCAATGGTGGTGCACCATCAATATTTTTTCTAATGCCATTCAAGGCATCCTTCAATGGGTTCATTTATTTGGTGAAATATTTATGAAATTCGGTTACGTCTCTGAGTAGCATCTCTCTCACCTTTTTAGCTGCTCTCTACTCCAGTCCTCTCTGTGCCTTGTGAAGAATTTGTAACTTCAGCTATGAAGTTTTTTAAAGATGACTAGCCTCATATTCCAATGGTTTTATCCTTGGTGCAAGTAGCTTCTCCTTTATACACATCACAACAACCTTCTCCTACAAATACTTACCCTCATTGAGACGGTTAATCTGTTGCATTGGTGCTAAGGTCTTCGCACCGACCTTAATTTGATCCATCTGTTCAAGTTTCTCATCGACTTTGGCTTCGATCTTCTACACCTGAGGGTCCTCCTACAATGAGACCATACATTGAGAGCCTCCCCAAATATAGTTAGAGACTCCTATATGCGGGACTCTATTTGCTCTATGGTAGCTTTCAACTCTGTTGTGTGTTTCTCTCTAATATCTGGTGGAGTGGTAGGATACAATTGCAACTGTAGCTCGACGATATTCATATCCATCTCTATTTGGAATTCATCAAATTTAGCCTTTGAATATTTGACTGTTGTGGCCAGCTTGGCCACTTTTTCCTCTATCATAGCAGTAGCCTCAATCTCGAGCTCTAGTAGCTTGCTACATGCTTTCAAGATTTATTCTTCCAACTTCTAGCACTATGTTGCCTCAGCCTCATGTTCTTGCATAGAAATATGTTTCTCTATAGCCATGCTCTTTCATTACTCTTAGGTGTCCCAAATTATCAAAATGGCATGTTTTTATTTGATATTTAGATCCTCATCTATATCCTGTTGAAACTCATGCAAGGCCTGCAAAGGCATCGTCGCAAGATTCAATGCTATTTTTTTCCATCGAGTCGGCTACTTCATATGCTCATATTTGCCAAAATGAAACATGCTTGGAGGAATAGAAACTGAATGGGTATATGTAGACAATGCTAAACCTTCCATAGCTATACCTTCTCTAGTGTCTTCTCCGAATGGTGGGAGAATGCTCACTTGTAGCACGCTCACTTGCACTTGCAAATACGACAAAATTGTTTGGACATCTTCAAGTACTTTCTTGTACTACTCTTTGATGTTACCCCAAAATTCCTCATTGACTTGCCACATAGCCTCCTCGATCTCGTCATTGTTCCCCTTAGTGATTACCATGTATATTGGACCAGCGGATTTGTCGAACATAACCTTATTTCATGCACCACCCTTCTGTGGTTTCCTTCTCTTAGTGATAAACGGGGAGGAGGGGTAAGATGGATCTATGCCCAGATCACCGCAAGGAATTTCATCCCCCCTGTCTCTAGAATGTATGCTTCAGTGTCCTTCTTCCCTGTTGGCGAAGTGGGATTTTCCCCACTCGTTCCTACCTTCTTCGTGCCTTACTACAGTGGAGTTAACCAATAATATTTCCATCACTTGATGATGGTTTTGACGTATTATTCTTTGACTATATATGAGAGCTTGTACCATACCTCAGCGAGGTCCTTCTTCGCCTATATGTGGGTATGGTGGAAATCCATTTTTAACTCTGCAATATGTCAATTTGTTTTCACAATCCTTGCTTACAGCCAGGGATTTTGGTTGATCGTTGTCCTTAGGTTCAACTCTACTCTGACCCCAAAAAACATGTTAGATATAACCCTCGACGGTTATGTTGAATGCCATAGTGAAGCATATGGGGCTACTTCACAGAGATTAAGGTCCACAAATGAAGTTGCGACCCATCAGGTTCCCTCCATGCCATCAAGGAAATTAGAAGCAAGAACCATGCATAGTGGAACTACTTGCCTTCTTCTTGTGTGAACTTGCAATCTTTGAGGAACTCCTGACATAAATATCCAACCCAATTGTATACCACTCTCTTGGTTCACTCTAGAGCTAAAGAAATAACAGGTGCATAATCCTCCTCCCCATGGATCTTCCTCATGATTTTTCCCGCAAGGATGTGTGCGACAAAATCCACAGTTATGTTAGAAATAAAGTTAATGAGATAGCCTGTGGTCCCTTTGTTTAGATCATGCTCCTTTTTCATCTTATCCGCCAATTGCTTGTCTTGGATTTTACCCACAAAAGCCTCTGCAGGGTCCAATACTTGACAAGGAAGGCTTGTAATTCTCTCGATCAACATCTTCGTAATGGGGATATTCTTCCCAAGCCATAAGTAATCATCGTGCACCAAGACCAGCGATTGGCACACACAGATGGTATTGATGGAACTTCTCCCAATGTGCGGTACATACAACATGTTGAGTATCCTTTCCTATTAGATACCCTTTATCCATTTCATCAGCTCTAATCGCACGAGTACACCTTGAGATGGTTGCTGGCACAAATACCAGCTAGATTCAAGCTCTGGGAAGTTTCTTTTGTCATTGAAATCCCAGTACTCCATTCTCAAATAGGGCACCTTAGCCATTAAATCACCTTCAACTAGCACTTCGTTGAATTAGTGGAGTGAACACCTTATAATTTACTGCGTCAGGGTCCTTCATTATTTTCTTAGCCTCTGGCTTATAGGTCATGATGTAAGGAGGAAACCTGGAGAGAGGCACAACCTCATATGTGTCAATTTCCTCTGGTTCTTCTTCCTCTTCTACTTCCTCTTCATCTGCTTCAACCTCCATAGATTTTTCCTTTTGCCGATCCTGACCCCCCTAACTCCGTTGTTCATCTGTGAGTTTCTTTCGGGGCAAAGACCACACCGCTGGTTTCTTAGGCTTCTGAGACAAAAATGCACCTATAGTCTTCTGTCCTCTTGGTGATGTTGGCAATATGATCAGAGTGTTGTCCTTGATGGCAACCCACTTGATAGAGTGTTGTCCTTGAATGGCAACCCACTTGATGAAGATGATGGCAACCTACTTGATGAAGTTGTTCTTGATGGAATATGTCTTGATGATATTGTTAAATGATGTAAATATGATGTATCTACAGTGAGTATAGAAGGTAATGAAGAAAGGAATTCAGTATGTGCTAGATCTATGATGAAAAGAGTATGTCTCAAGGCATATGCGGAATTGTCTAGGAGAAGTCGCGTATGCACGCAAGAAATAACGTGACAAGTCGCGTATGGGCAAAAGCGCTCATAAAGTAAAAAACCAGGGGTAACCACCATGGTATTGACCCATTGTATTGAGTAATGTTTCGTCTATATGACCCCGTTCAGGAATACCATCAGAAGTAATGTTGTTTTGGCTCATGGTATTGAAAAAGGGTAAACATATATAAAGAGAAGAAATTCATTGTGCAAATGATGAGTGTGGGTGCAAGACGTCTAAGCTTGAATGAATACTTCTCTCTGAAGTATATCTGAATGGAAAGGGTTATAGTTGAATGATAGATCTGAATGCATGATGCACCAATGAAGAAAATGATGAAGAAGGGTATCTAGATCTGAAATATATTTGTACTTGGTAGATCTGTTTATGGAATGATTAGATCTGAGATGAGGCAAACATCTGTCTGAAGTAAAAGGTAAAATCTGTGTGATGTATCTGTTATGAAGAATTGCAATGACCTAAATGTCTGAAGAACCATACGCTAGTTTGCCGCAGAGGAAGCGCGTATATACGCGGGTTTGCTGAAGAGAAAGCGCGTATGGGCAGAGAAATTAGTTCTGTAATATCTACAGAAGTATATGCGGGTTTGTATGGTCTAAGGCGCGTATATACACAGGATCAGTGAAAGAAAAGCGCGTATGATAAACTAGGGTTTGCTGAAATTGAGAGATGTCTGATCTGTTTTGCTATCTTGCTGATATCTGTTTCTGATGTGTTACTGCTATCTGTCTATGATGATCTGGGTTGTTCAAAGATTGGTTATGCTGCTATAGAGAAAGTGGTTGGTTTGATGAATGTTCCTTGAGCTTAATTGTGTGGGTTGGATCCAGTGTAAAAATTGATGAAACGTGGTCCATAAAGGTGCTGAAGGTTGTAGCCTTCAGTCAGGGGGTTGTAGCTCCCTTCCAGGTAAGGCTGGTAAATGAGATCAGGGGGTCGGAGCTCCCTTCCATGGGAGGCTAGTAAACGAGTCAGGGGGTTGTAGCTCCCTTCCAGGAAAGGCTGGTAAACGAGCGCAGGTGGTGCCTGCGTGCTGGTAGGAGGCTGTGCCAGCACATATGTTGTAAGATGTTTTTCTTTATAATAAAATATTGAAGGCTGAGCAACGGCAGCGGTGGTTTTCTCCCGACTTGGGTTTCCACCTAAAATTCCTGGTGTTCATGTGTGGTGCTTATGTGTGATGGTTTATTCTGTTCTTGCTACACATGTTTACTGTTTATTGAACATCTAATGAATGAATGATGGAATGATATAAGTGTAGAATTAATGGCATAATTAGATCTCTGTGTATACGTGAGTTTCATAAAGAGTATCCGCGTATATACGCGAGTATGTATCAGGAAAGTAGCGTATGGGTTTTAGAAGTAAGAAAAAGTGAAAGTTTTGAGTATGCCCTAAATACTGATTCACACCCCCCCCCCCTCTCAGTATTTTTCCCAACAATTGGTATCAGAGCAGGTTCTTCTGCAGAAGCTTGATCGCTTGAAGGAGATCCGTAGCAATGGGAAGTCATGAAGGAGTAATGTCTATAAAGCCACCTCTATTCAATGGAAGCAATTTGTTATTCTGGAAGGTACGAACAAAATCATATCTGCAAAGTCTTGGTGCAGAAGTATGGGAAATCGTGGAAGAAGGCTATCAATATCCGGCAAGTATTCCTATTGACGCGGCTGAAAGGAAGAAGTATGAAATCAATGCCAAAGCAGTCAATGTCCTATTAGGAAGCATGTCTGAATCAGAATTTTCTAAAGTGATGCAGCTAAAATCAGCAAAAGAAATATGGGACAAAATCATTCTAAGCTATGAAGGAGATACAAAGGTAAAAAGTGCAAAACTTCAAACTCTCAGAATTGAATATGAAAATTTAAGGATGCATAGTGATGAAAATATTGCCAGTTTCTTTTTACGTCTAGATGATATTGTAAATTGAATGAGAAATTTGGGTGAAACCATAGCCGATACTACTCTGGTGGAAAAAGTCTTAAGATCTTTGACTTCAAAATTTGACTCTAAAGTTTCAACTATTGAAGAAAGGCAAGATCTGCAAACTCTTACTGTTGTTCAATTACATGGTATCCTGACTGCTTTTGAAATGAGACGAGGTCCTTCTCAAATCAAAGAAGCTGCTTTTAAGGCGTCTGCAAAAGGAAAAGAAAAGGAAGTTGTCAAGGAATCCAGCTATATATCTGAAGAAGAAGAAGAAGCAAATTTTCTGAGAAGACTCAAACTAGGAACCGGAAGATTCAAAGGTAAGCTTCCTTTCAAATGTTTGATTGTGGAAGAGTTGGTCATTATGCTGCAAAGTGTCCTTATAAAGAAACATCTGCTAAAGGAAAAGAAGTATCAAGAAGGAATAAGAATCGATCTAGCACAAGAAAAAGTTATTATATTAATGAAGACAGTGATGGGTTATCTGATAGTGAGGAAGAATGTGAACAAGATATTAGACTGCTCATGGCAAAAGAATCTAGAGAAGAAAAGGATACTTTTGTGGATGCTATAGAAGACAATGATTTTCTTGAAGAAAACAATCAACTCAAAGTAAGCCTAGAAGAAAAGAACATAATCATAGAGACTCTTGAAAATCAGCTTGAAGCAAAGGAAAAACGCATTGAGGAATTTGAGTGTGAAGTAGTAAGTCTAAGGAAAGATAATGAGAAAGTGAAGACTCTCAATCTTAGATTTGCTAAAGGTTCAGAAACCTTAGATGAGATTATCAAGATACAACGGTCTCCTCTTATAAAAATAGGTCTTGGATATACTGGGGAATCTTCCCAGACTTCAGCACCAGATTATCTGAAGGCAGCCACAACTAGTTCTCTACATTTAGCCACTCAGCAAGGGAACAAAGGATCTTTACAGATAAAGCATGATCATCTCAAATCAAGGAAGACTAACAGGGATATCTTTCAAAGAAGCTACAACCAACAGGTAAATTCAAATATAAGATTTCATGATCGCAGAAATTTCTACTTCAATGGACAATGTTTCTTATGTCACAATTTTGGTCATAAAGTTGTTCAATGTGTTGCATATAAAACCATCATGACAAGAGAAGCAAGAAAGAAAAGGATGAATATTGAACCAAAGAAGAACACCTATAACAACTTTTCTCCTCTTCAAAACGAAGTTGAATGTACTTATTGCAATAACTTTGGTCATGAAGAATCCGAATGCAGGAGCAAGGTCCAGCCAAAAGAACATGTTCCCTCAAGCTCTAAAGTGTGGAAAAAGAAAGAAATACATGTTTAAAATTGTGGGATACCATTATTTGCAGAAGGTGAAGAAAATCAATGGTACATTGATAGTGGGTGCTCAAGACACATGACAGGTGACAAAAGCAAACTCCTTACATATAATGCTCTAGAAAAGGAAAAGAAAGTTACATTTGGAAATGATACTCCCGCTGTAATTAAAGGAAAAGGGTCAGTATTTCTAAAAGAAAAGGTGAAGGCTAATGATGTCATGTATGTGGATGGATTAAGGCATAACTTGTTAAGTGTAAGTCAAATGTGTGATCAAGGAACATAAGTGGTCTTTAGTTCAAAAGAATGTGTGGTTCATGATCTTGATATAGGTAAAATCATTATAAAAGGAAAAAGAAATCCCAGCAACCTGTATGTACTGAACGACATAGATCAATGTTACTTGAGCAAGTCTTCAGAAAATTGGCTATGGCATAGAAGGCTGGGGCATCTGAGCTTCTCTCAAATCAACAAAGCAAGCAGACTTCAAGCTGTTCGTGATCTTCCGAATATTAATCTACCAGAAAGTATCATATGCAAATATTGTCAATTCGGTAAGCAGACCAGAGTACGATTCAATGCCAAAGAAGGATCTTCAAGTAAGCCTCTTGAACTCATTCATACTGACATCTGTGGACCTATGAGGAAAAAGTCACTACGTGGGGAAGAATACTATATTTTATTTATTGATGACTACTCTAGAATGTGTTGGATCGGGTTCATTAAACACAAAGATGAAGCATTTGAAAAATTTCAGATCTTCAAAGCATTGGTAGAAAATGAATTAGATCTAAAAATCAAGTGTCTTAGATCCGATCGAGGAGGAGAATATACATCAAATGAATTCTTTGAATTTTGTGAACAACATGGCATAAAAAGACAGTTCTCTGTAGCAGGCACTCCACAACAAAATGGCATAGCAGAAAGAATGAATAGAACAATTCAACAAATGGCTAGAGCTATGCTCGATGATTCTGGAACTCCTGACATGTTCTAGGGTGAAGTAGCACATACAGCAGCTAACATTCTCAATAAGGCTCATGTTCGGGAAATAGTGACAAAACTCCATATGAACTCTGGTATGGTAATTCTCCATCTGTGAAGCATTTTAGAGTTTTTGGAAGTAAATGCTTTATCAAAAATAATGATGAAAAGCTTGGCAAGTTTGAACCTAGATCCGATGAAGGGATATTTCTTGGTTACTCCTCTACAAGCAGAGCATACAAATGTTACAATAAAAGGCTTCAAAAGATTGTTGAATGTATTGATGTTGTTGTTGATGAGTCTTCTGCAGCTCCTAAAGAAGAAAAACAAATAACAAAACAAGATGATGGTGATTGTTGTCCTTCTACATCAAATAGAAATGATATAGACAGTGGGTCCAATGAAGAACCTGAAAATGATTTATCTGAAAAGGCTCCATCCAGATATATTCAAAAGAATCATCCTGAATCTCAAATCTTGGGAGACAAGGAATCAGGTGTACAAACAAGGAGGACTCTTGTGGGATCTTCTAGCCATCTGGCACTTCTATCCACAATTGAACCACACAATGTCAATCAAGCTAGCAAAGATGAATGTTGGAAGCAAGCCATGAATGAAGAACTTGATCAGATTGAAAAGAATGACACTTGGGAATTGGTACCAAGACCACATGATAAAAATGTCATTGGAACTAAATGGATATTCAAGAACAAGTTAAATGAGAATGGGGATGTTGTAAGAAACAAAGCTAGACTGGTCTGCAAAGGGTATACTCAACAAGAAGGTATAGAATTTGAAGAAACTTTTGCTCCTGTAGCTAGACTTGAAGCCATAATAATGTTTCTTTCTTTTTCAAGTTTTCAACAAATCAAATTTTATCAAATGGATGTTAAATCTGCATTTCTCAATGGTGATCTAGAAGAAGAAGTTTATATAGAACAACCGGAAGGATTCATTTTGGGAATTGATGAAAACCTTGTTTGTAGACTTAAAAAGGCTCTGTATGGTCTCAAACAAGCTCCAAGGGCATGGTATTATCGTCTTGACAAATATCTTCATCAACAAGGGTTTTCAAAAGGGTCGGCTGATAGCAACTTATACACAAAATTTGAAAATGATAAACTATTGATTGTGATTGTATATGTTGATGATATCATTTTTGGGAGTAACGAAGAATCTATGAGTAAGAAATTTTCTTCTGTTATGCAGCAAGAATTTGAAATGTCCTTACTTGGAGAACTAACATTCTTTCTTGGCTTACAAGTACATCAAACTGCAGATGGTATATTCTTATCACAAGCAAAATATCTCAAGCAAATTCTGAAGAAGTATGGCATGGAAGAATGCAAGCCTGTAAGTACACCAATGATAACCGGATGCAATCTTAGTTCTCATGATGATTCTCCCATGGTGAATCAACCAGAGTACAGATCAATGATAGGAAGTCTACTTTATCTCACTGGGACTAGACCAGACATTATGCATGCAGTTGGGATTGTTGGACGATTCCAAGCTAATCCAAAAGAGTCTCACCTTCAGGCTGTCAAAAGAATATTCAAGTATCTACAAGGAACTCAAGACTTTGGCCTATGGTATCCAAAGAATGCTGATCTTACTCTTCATGCTTACACTAATGTAGATTGGGCAGGAAATTTTGATGATCGGAAAAGCACGAGTGGTGGTGCATTCTATATGGGACCCCGATTGGTATCTTGGCTCAGCAAGAAGCAAAATTCTATTGCATTATCTACAGCAGAAGCAGAATATGTGGCTGCCGAATCTTGTTGCACTCAACTCCTTTGGATGATGCAAACCTTGCAAGATTTCCAAATCAAATGTACACCTCCTGTCCCCATTAAGTGTGATAATACAAGTGCCATCAGTATCTCAAAGAATCCGGTTATGCATTCAAAGACCAAGCACATTCCCATCAAGTATCACTTCTTACGTGAACAAGTGCTTCAACAAAAGGTGAAGTTGGAGTATGTTACTTCCAAGGAACAAGTTGTTGATATCTTTACCAAACCTCTGCCCAGGGAAGCGTTCGAGTATCTAAGACAGAAACTGGGAGTAGTCTCTGCTAGTCAAAAGAACAAATCTGCTTAAATTCAGAAGATTAAATTGAATACGCGGTTTTGATGAAACACAGTCGCGTATATACGCGAGTATATTAACATACATCCGTGTATGGATAATTGCTGACAATTTTTTGTTGGGGGTCAGCATTTTTCAGTACTTTTTGGTTATTCTAGTTATAAGCATTTCTGACAGAGCATCTGATATGAAGAAGACAGGTACAGGAAGGAAAAATTCAGGGGGAGATGAAGGAATGTGAAAATTTCTATACTTCACTTTCCATACGCGGGTTCGATGAACAAAAGTCGCGTATACACGCGAGTTCCAGCAGACACAGTCGTGTATGAATTAATGATAAGAGAATTGGGATGACAGCTGAAGATCAGGAGTAGAGGTTCAGGGGGAGCATCAGTCTGACTGCTAATGATTGTATTGTTAGCATTTTTCCGGTTATACTCATGCTAATGAAATGATACATGGTTTCTTATGTTGAATATTATGGATGAGTCCTGTTTGCTTTTTGATGAAGAGTATTCGTTGCTGAGATGAAAGTCTTATAATTCAGAGATAAGGACAGATCATGCAGATATTGTTGTCGATGACTTGCTGTTGAAGGTGTTCAGGTTGCACAAGCTAAGGAGGAGCCTTGGTCATATGGAAAGGATGTTCGGATGCACATTTTCAGGGGGAGCCCTAGCCTTGCTAAGTATAATGCATTGTTGGCATTATGATGGTTCTGATATATGATCTCTCTTGAGGTATTTCTAGTATTGGTCATGAAAAGTCATATTTGTAATTTGATGAAAAGGTCATGTTGAGACCTATGATGTAAAATTGTAATATTCAGTCATGTAAAGACTTGTTCATTTTGTAAACCCACTTTGTTGGGTAATTGATTCAAAATATGTAAACCCACTTGGTTGGGTAGCTGAGTCAAAATGTGTAAACCCACTTGGTTGGGTACTTGAGTCTCATATGTAAATCCACTTGGTTGGATCTTTGATGTAAGTATGAGTCTTTGGTGATAGGAAGGTCATAGAGTCATGTACTTCATTGAAAAATATGTTTGAAGATTCATCATGAGCTCAGGGGGAGCTTGGTCACTTTAGTGTACATCAGATCTGCAGAACGCTTCCTTCTACATGAAAAAAAAAAAAAAACCTTGTTTTGGTTTTGATCCTCCCTTTGCCCTTGATGTCAAAGGGGGAGAGTGACATGGTGTTTGAATAAAGGAAACGAATGGTGTCAAAGAATGGGGAGAGTGACATGGTGTCATTGTATTTTTAATGTATCTAGTTGTTGTAGTGATCAAACACCATCGTGGTTTCCATCAAGTCCAAAGGGGGAGATTGTTGGCAATATGATCAGAGTGTTGTCCTTGATGGCAACCCACTTGATAGAGTGTTGTCCTTGAATGGCAACCCACTTGATGAAGATGATGGAAACCTACTTGATGAAGTTGTTCTTGATGGAATATGTCTTGATGATCTTGTTAAATGATGTAAATCTGATGTATCTACAGTGAGTACAGAAGGTAATGAAGAAAGGAATTCAGTATGTGCTAGATCTATGATGAAAAGAGTATGTCTCAAGGCATACGCGGAATTGTCTAGGAGAAGTCGCGTATGCACACGAGAAATAACGTGACAAGTCGCGTATGGGCAAAAGCGCTCATAAAGTAAAAAACCAGGGGTAACCACCATGGTATTAACCCATTGTATTGAGTAATGTTTCGTCTATATGACCCCGTCCAGGAATACCATCGGAAGTAATGTGGTTTTGGCTCATGGTATTGAAAAAGGGTAAACATATATAAAGAGAAGAAATTCATTGTGCAAATGATGAGTGTGGGTGCAAGACGTCTGAGCTTGAATGAATACTTCTCTCTGAAGTATATCTGAATGGAAAGGGTTATAGTTGAATGATAGATCTGAATGCATGATGCACCAATGTAGAAAATGATGAAGAGGGGTATCTAGATATGAAATATATTTGTACTTGCTAGATCTGTTTATGGAATGATTAGATCTGAGATGAGGCGAACATCTGTCTGAAGTAAAAGGTAAAATCTGTGTGATGTATCTGTTATGAAGAATTGCAATGACCTAAATGTCTGAAGAACCATACGCTAGTTCGCCGCAGAGGAAGCGCATATATACGCGGGTTTGATAAAGAGAAAGTGTGTATTGGCAGAGAAATTAGTTTTGTAATATCTACATAAGTATACGCGGGTTTGTATGGTCTAAGGTGCGTATATACGCAGGATCAGTGAAAGAAAAGCGCGTATGATAAACTAGGGTTTGCTGAAATTGAGAGATGTCTGATCTGTTCTGCTATCTTGTTGATATCTGTTTCTGATGTGTTACTGCTATCTGTCTATGATGATCTGGGTTGTTCAAAGATTGGTTATGCTGCTATAGAGCAAGTGGTTGGTTTGATGAATTTTCCTTGAGCTTAATTGTGTGGGTTGGATCCAGTGTGAAAATTGATGAAACGTGGTCCATAAAGGTGCTGAAGGTTGTAGCCTTCAGTCAGGGGGTTGTAGCTCCCTTCCAGGTAAGGCTGGTAAACGAGATCAGGGGGTCGGAGCTCCCTTCCAGGAGAGGCTGGTAAACGAGTCAGGGGGTTGTAGCTCCCTTCCAGGAAAGGCTGGTAAACGAGCACAGGTGGGTGCCTGCGTGCTAGTAGGAGGCTGCACCAGCACATATGTTGTAAGATGTTTTTCTTTATAATAAAATATTGAAGGCTGAGCAACGGCAGCGGTGGTTTTCTCCCGACTTGGGTTTCCACCTAAAAATCCTGGTGTTCATGTGTGGTGCTTATGTGTGATGGTTTATTCTGTTCTTGTTGCACATGTTTACTGTTTATTGAACATCTGATGAATAAATGATGGAATGATATAAGTGTAGAATTAATGGCATAATTAGATCTCTGTGTATACGCCAGTTTCATAAAGAGTATCCGCGTATATACACGAGTATGTATCAGGAAAGTAGCGTATGGGTTTTAAAAGTAAGAAAAAGTGAAATTTTTTGAGTATGCCCTAAATACTGATTCACCCCCCCCCCCCACCCCCCCCTCTCAGCATTTTTCCCAACAGGTGACCTTTGCCCTATGGTTTTTACTAGTGGTGCAACCGTCTTGATGTACCCTAAGCCTCGCTAGATAAATTATCGCTCGATCTCTTTGAAAACATTCTCAGATGTGCAACAACTTGCTTGACTCTCTTGCAAACATCAATTCTCTTTGAGCGTGAAAAGTGTTCAAATTGCGGGTGGGATCCTTGATTTATAGAAATTTTAAAATTCAAACCTCATCATCATCCTTAGACGCTCCTCATAAATGCTAATTTGGCATCATATTTGGTCAAATATGCTGATTAATTGTGGTTGTTACAATCCTTCTAACAACCAAGTCATTGTCCAATTAATTTTTACTGTTCCAACGGTCGTATTTTGAACGAACTCTGCAAGACTTGCCCTTTCAGCACAATCTTACCCCCCTCAGTGCAGTAACCTCCAACTGCACTTGCAATCAATCTTCGACAAAGTACTTCAACTGTTCTGAATCCATCCTTCACTGTGATAGGGTTGTGTATGTTCTTCATGAGATCTGCATATTTCCTCCCCCAACATAGTCTTGGGAACCATGTCTCTCCAAAATAATTGTGGGAAACTTTCGCAAGTATTTTCCCACTACGCAACCCGATCTGGTTGTATTAGAGTCCTGGTTTCCTTAGTAATCTGGAATACAACTAATTCACTTCTTAAATAGCTTCCTTAATGCATTCCCATCCATCCGTGAAGCTATATGTCAATAAGAACCCTTCGACCATCTCATCCCAATCCATCATTCCATGGCACAGTTCAGTTTCAATATACCATTGCTAAGGTATCGTCTCCAAAGAATGAAATAACATGTCCACCCATTTTGGTTGATATTCTGCTCCCCAAGCTGAAGCCCAATGAGCTAAGAGCTTCCACAAATCCTTCTCCCCATCATACTTCTTCGAAATTCTTGTGTCAACCTGACCAAACCTTATTCTTATCAATTTGTAGAACTCCAACCAACCTCATAGACTTTCTCTGTGTGCACCCAACCATCAGGCTGGAGTGGACCTTAATGTGATGTCCAGAGCTTCATACCTTTGTTCCTCTGACACTTTCTGCTCAAATTCTTCCAAGAACAAGGCAAAATTCCTCATTCCATCATAAAAGGGAAATTCACACACTTCTGACTTGACATAAGGCAAATATTTTTTAACCTTGTTACAACGCTTCATGGTTACTTCATGCAATCTATTCTACCAGTGCACCAACTCTTCATCAGAATCAACCATGCATGAACTATCATTCTCCCAACATATTCTTCCATTTCTAGTGGGATTAATACAGTATTGTTCTTGGGAAGTAAGCTGATAAATCTAATCAATCACAACATCACCATAGCCACGCTGGAAATTTTTAGTGTAGCACACACCTACAAAGAGATACAGTGGCACAAAAACTCATGCCATCATCTTCAAATACTATCTGCTTATTCTTCAGGTTTATTATAACATCCATGTCATAAGTGCAGTCAAAACATAACAACACGGGGTATGATTACTATCATCAACGATCTTGATTACCTCAAAGTAAACAAACACACTTGCACCACTAATATTTATGTTAATTCCCTATAAGTGCCCCATAGGGATGATCTTCTATTGATTTTACATCCTCGGCTGAATAGGTGACCATTGCAACTTAATCCTTCCCATCGACTCACATGTCTGCTTTCGCAGAACCTTGGCATTTGATCCTAGAGCTAGAATGACTCGGTTCATCTTATAATCTCCAATCTGCGCAGTTAATCGCATCACCCGATTAGTTCTATTATTTTTCTTGTACACTTTATTTACCACGTGCTATTCCATTTGCAGCCTTTCCTTGCCAACGCATTTATCTAAGGAAAAAAAACTATTTTTTTCCTTTATCGGGCCTAGACTGAGGCTCAAAGTGGCTACACAATCCAACAAAAACCACTATTACCAGCCCTTTCCACAACAATATTCTTGCACAGACCGAAGTCACACCAGAGGCAATATAGGGGGATTCTATAACAAAGTTTCTACACCCAGAGGGATAGAGGATAGTGGGTTTAGGGATTTTCCTTTCTATCAGAGCTCCGAAGGTCATATATATAAATATTAGTAGTGATGTTCAACACAATTGTTGAACTTACTCATAGACTCAGTGATCTTACTTATTCATGCATTAAACATAGTAAATAATAATAAAAGAGACTACATTATTCAATTACATAAAAAAACCTTATTCAACATAGATATTCATAAATACTAATAAAAAACAAACACATCATTATAACTCATATTTTCTCAATATTTCATTCATTAATAGGCAGATCTATCTCATACATCCATTTTCCACCCTACGCAAACAGTTGCAAGGGCACACACACACATCTATAGTCTTTCCTAAGGTCTCCATGCACATAGCTGCAAGAGCCTTTTCTTCTAACCCAAAACATAGATAGTAACTTAGTCTAACATCCAAATGAATTACAAAATATATCTCATTCATAAACTACCTATGAATTCTATCTAAACTCCTTATATAGATTTCACTTTTATAATACCATGGTCCAAAACCATGGACGGAGTCCATCGTTCAAAAAAAGTCCTATCCTGTTACATAATTAAGGGGATTTTGACGCACCCAAGAGCCCCTAAGAAAAAAAATATACTTTGCGCTACGTGCTTCGCACCTCGATTTGTGGAGTGTTTACTTCGTGGGTGATCCCAACTCCAACAATTTTTAGCAGTTCTCCTCATCACGAACTTCTTTCTTTCAATGAATACAAGCAATATTTTATTGCCCTTTCCTTGTTTTCATTTCCTTCTTTTCATGGTTTTATTTTTCATACATTCCTTTGTTTCAAGAATAATGCCTTTCACACTAGCCACATCAAGAGTAGTGGGTTCAATCCGCAACAAATAATGTCAGAGATAATTATGTAAAGAACTAATATATTTCACCAAAGTATTAGGTGAACCTAAATTAATATCCAATTCGAAAGCTTGATTCCTCACATCCTCTATGAATATTTGAACAGTCTGGCCTTTACCTTGCTCAAATGTTTCCATTCAATTACAGATTTCTATTTTTAACCCAATGGATAAAACTGTATTTTTAAAGTGGAAAGAAATTCAAACCAAGAATAAAGGATTTTACCCATATGCTTGCTATATTTCTAAATTTTTCTCTCCCACAATATTAGAGGTGTGCCTACTAGTTGAAGATATTCTAACTGGATCTTTTCCTTATCCTCTTCGATCTATCATATTCTACAATATACATCAATCTGTCTAATCCAATTGTTTAGCTTTTCTGCATTATATTATCCATTAAACATGGGAAAATCAAACATTAAATCCAAATTTATAAAAGGATTTTTTGAAGCATTTCTATGTTTTCTACTAGAATGATGAGAATGATATCATGAAGAAGAAGAACACTCACTTGATGATGGATATGGAGGCTCAGGCGGTTCTCCTCCATTTCCTTGATTTACTGAAGCATTGTTATCTTCTCTATTCCTTCTTCTTCCACTCTCTTCTTGTTTTTTTCAAATTTATACGTTATTTTCCATGGTGCATAATGGTTTTTCAAAATTTATGTCATTCTCAGTGCGAACATCATCATTTTCCATTTTCCATCTTCATGCTGCGCATCCAATATCTAGGTCAAAAGACTTAAGTTATCCTTCACCCTTTTTTATCTTGGACCTAGTTATCATTCACACCCAGGATTTACATCAGCAAGAGGACCACACTGATACCATACTTGATATGATAAGACATTGATACCAAAATTATCCAACATATTTTCTTCGATGATGTTTTCAGAATGTCATGAAAGAGCATGTAAAATCCATGAATCTAAACACTTAAAGAAGACGAAACATAAAGGAGACAATAAATATAAAATAAAATAAAAATTGATAATGGAGTTTGTCCATTATGGTCTACGTCTCTAGGCCCTACTTCAATAGTTGGGTGGTTACTTCATTCATCTCATAAAAAATAAATTCTAGAACATGGTAAATACATTATTATAGCTTTGTTTCTCAAGCTACATGAAATTTGACTGCTCAAAACACAATAATCACAACATAAATAGGTTTGTTTCATCCTCTTGAGACTTTTAACTGTAAACATGGCCCAGTTACGAAAGATGCAATGTTATCTCAAACTTTGTGCCCAGGAATTAATGAATAACAAGAGTTTATTCCATGACCCATGAGATCCACAACTCAAATGAAAAATAAAAACAACAACATTAATGTCCTTGAAAAGTTATGAGTAATTTGAGTATAAACCTGACCCCATTCTTACACTATTAGTTCTATCCCTTCACAAAATATTTTGGATTAAATTTTTTTGCATAGGAATATTATTGGAATATTCCCCTGGAATATTCCTCCTTTTGAACCACACTATCAAGATTACGGTTTGAGGTTCTAGGCTCGATATATATTTCACTACGTTGGTGTCAAAAATCTTAGTTATACTCAGCCCTTAGCTTATAAGTCCACTCAGTTTCCAATCAAATGAAATAATTGTGAGTTTAAATAAGTTATGAGAACGTCAATTTTCTAGCCATGAGTTGGCAACCCCAATTGGCATAATTAAATTGGGCCATTGGTTATATGGGTGGTCAAGGATTCCAACCCTACCAACCCCATGTGCTATAAAACAAACAACATAGTTGCGAACCATCCACTGTGTAATGACAATAATTGTTATATATATTTGGAAACCACCATCATTATTACTTGTTGACTGTTAGTTATTGTTAACCATAATCCATTAAATTCAAACCATTATATATATATATATATATATATATATATCTATGTGTGTGTGTGTGGGGGGCGGGGGGGGGGGTTATAAACGATGGCCTACCTCCATTCCATATGTATGTTCGATTGAAAACCATGGGATATGGTTAATTTGACAACTAGTCTTATCCTTTCTTTGTTTATATATATATATATATATATATATTTTACAACTTTTGTTTTATTTGGGGCATTTTAATATACAATTTTTTTATATGGCTTTTGTAACCATATTATAAAATTAACCAACCCAATGACCTAGTGACAAGTGTCCATGGTTGGTTGAGCCTTATTATCCACTATCTTACTACCACATTACATGTGGGCCCCACCTATATTTCTCACTAGGATTCGATGTGGCACATTATGGGCACCTCTTTTTTATTTTCCCTTTCAAACATCATGTTGTGATAAGTTGGTCATACATACCTGGATTGAGGCTTTTTTTTTATTGGTTGGAAAGCTTGCAAAAAGCTCTTGGATGTGGTCCTAGTTTTGCTGAGATTCAAGGACTTTGATTTTTTAAGGCATTAGGGATCCACCTAGATGAAGTAGTTTCTGGAACTAGTTCTTCACATTACTTAATTCTATAATAGATTATCTGTACAAAGAAATTTTTGTTAACGGGAGTTCGGAAATAACTCGATGTGATGTCATGCTCCACTTCCCTCTTGGGTGGTAACTATTTAGGTTCTTGGAACACATCCTTCTATGGCTGTATAAAATCTTCTCGTTGTTGTTTATGTTTCTTATTACACCAATCCATGGATTCCTTGCCTTTTACTAAATCTTATAAAAAATTATTTTATCTTTAAATAAAAAAAACATACTTTTTATTGGAATTGATCAATTATTTTCTTGGTTGACACTTACAAGTGATATTTTTTACTTTCCCTTGTCTGCATTGATGGTGAATTATTTTCCATCCTTGAGGAGCCAATAATAGTTGGATCTCTACATAAAAGTTTCATGTATCATGTACATATAGGAACTCTCAAACATTACTCCACATACATCAACGGGAACCACATCTAGTTCTACTTCATCAATAAAATAAACACTGATGGAAAATCTAATTTTGCACTATTTTGTTACTTTCAACTTTGCATCCTTATTTACCCATCTCAGTGGATATGGGATCAGATCATCATGAAAATATAATCCCAATTATTCCACAAGCTATATTGCAATAATATTCACTTGTGATCCTGAGTCAAACAGAGCATCAATCTTGGTCTTCTCGACTTGTGTCTTTATATGGAAGAATTTGGTCATTTCTCTTTCCTCATGTTGTTGAAAGATACACATATTCTCCTCATTTTGAATTTTTGTACCGATAATATTATCATCCACATCTGAGCTAATTTCAACCTAGTTTTTTGAATCAGTGGCCATGATATTCTTCTTTTCATTATGTTTCTTTTTTGATATTTAGGTTAAGCTCTAGATGCAACTTCCAACACTTCTCCTTTGTATGGCCATCAATGTTATCATGATTTCTTGGATATTTGCACTATTTTGTTGAGGATACCATATTGTTATATTTACCCCCTTTCTTCTTCATCTTCTCCTCAATAGAATCATTTTTTTTCTCATTCTACTTCAATCCATTTTATTACACTTTCTTCAGGCCTATGTTCCCGAGGTACAGTGTGTGTGCACAAGCATCATCCACTAATTTGGTCTCGAAAAACATCACTTACTCTCTCAAATGGAAATATAGACTCCCCAAATACTTGAAGAGTACATCCAGGTTCTTTATGGAGATAACCAACCTTATGGTTATATTTTTGAACTTTGTGGTACACTCTTGAACACTTTTCCCCAAATGTTTCCTGAAGTAGTGTTACTAGATCAACCGATCCTCTACATACCGAATAAGGTAAACTAGTGACTTAATGAGGGAATTTAAGTCCTCCCACTTAATCGATATAGGCTCTCCCTTGAACCTCAGGGTCTCTATATGGATTCCCCACCAAGTTAGGGCATGTCCCTCTAATTTGGTAGTGCAAATGAAATATTCTATTCTTCCACAAATTGATAGTCACTGAAATACCCTTTAAGTTATTGCAACAATTTATTTAGCTTCATAGTGGTGATATTTCCATAGTACAACTTGATATCAACAATTTCTTCCATTTTGAACAAAGGTTGTGATTAATTCATGACACTCAAATTGGGTTAATCTTTTATGGGTTCTTTCTTTGGTTGATTCTCTATTCCTTCATGATCTTTTGATCCCCTTTTGATTTCTCCTCTACATTTTAACACCCATCTTCTTCAAATATCCAAATATTATTATTCAAGGCCACCATGAGGAGATTTAATTTATGATTTATGTCAATAAATTGTTGTTATAACCTTGAAAACCTCTCCATTTTAGGATTGTCAGGGTTATTCATAGATTCATTGGCCATGATTGTGGTTTTTTGAATTTTTTCCCAATCGCTATAGATTGCGTGAAAATATCCACAATAGACACAAAGAAACCTAATTTGATACTAATATAATCCGTAAATTGTGGTGGATATTCCATTAGATAGTTCGTCAAAATATATGTGATGAAATTTTATTTAAATTATGAAATTCTATAATATTGCAATTTATTAGATTTTCTCATTTGTATATTTACTGTTAAAAATCAATGCATGAAAATTTAAAATTTTGGAAAAAATAGAGAATATTGAAATAAATCTCACACAAATTTGACCCACAATATGACTCGGGAAACTCTTTTGGGAGAAAAGCCTAACTGGAAGGTGAGCTCGGTTCACTCTCTTTCTATGAATGGTAATATGGAAACAAGTACAAATAACTATGACATGTGGCATGTGGGCTTCTACATTGAAAAAATATTATTTCTGTGCTCTACTTCCTATCCCTCTAAGCTACAAATACACTTGAAATAATTGAACATGTTTTCCTCTTAGTGACCTAGTTATAACACAACCCGATAGCCTACTAGTTGTTAGGTTTTACTACCTTAAATTTTAACCTGACTTATAAAATAAAATATTCTAGAGTCCTCTACATCACAATCACATGGATAGCCCATTTTTCATGAATAATGGGGGTTGATGTGGCATCCTGTCCAATTATGGTGGAGAATACAGGAAGGTCAACCTTTGAGTGAAATAAATTTCACACCAAAAGTCTCATTGGCATGATTATTGTTCCATTGCAAAGGTATTTGTGTGTAGAGTATGAAATGAATGTGCAAAACTAAAGTATCAAAGCTTTACCCCCCAAAAAAAATTTCTTTCAACGCTAAAAATTCTCTCAAAAGGATTCAACCCCAATATTCAATAATATGCAAGGTTTTCAAAATAGATTGTGAGAAAAGTAATGATCCAACTTTTTGTTGGAATACAGGTTCTATGTGAAAACAATCTTATACATAGGGACTGAAAACCATGGAATTATCCTTTCAAAAAATGACAAGAATCTGGTACTGAATATTGCAGAATCCATGACCCTGCAACCGCGAAGGATAGTAGAAATATTCTTTGGTTCACCTTTGTACATATCACTTGAGATTATGCAATCTCGGAAGAGTGAGAGTCATGCAAGAAGTCATGAAGGTTTCATATTTTAAGATGACTGGGAGAACGAAACCTCTTCTTCTCCAGAAAAGTTCCCTAAAACAAAGGATTTTAACAAAATATTGAGTAATAGAAGGCAGGACCAATTCAAATGTCTCTTTGAAGAGGAATTGGATATGGATAAATATTTTAATAAGCAGGATATATCTATGTTTGTTGGATGAAGCGTGGTAGAAATAATGATAATAATGGATTATCTAGAACTTCTAGAGGTAATGGGGTCTCTGCAATAGGCAGCCAAAGAGAAGGTGACTTTTTGAACAAAAGAGGCTCTAAATCCTCTGGTATCGAAGCATTAAATATTAGTGATGACGAAGATGAGTCTAAATATGAAGAAGAATATGATGAATTTGATTTATTGAAGCCTATGGGGCACAAGTAGTCAATGTTGAGTCCTGTTGAAAAAGCATATAAAAAAAAAGTAGTGTGAAGGTTATTGGGGATGCTAATTATTTGAGCCAATCAAGATTTTACCAACACAATATCTCACCATTGACACTCAAGGCAACCAAAAAAGTTGGATATGAGTGTATGAACATTGTGCAAGAATCAACTCTTACACCTATTCTCAAAGGCAAGGATGTGTTGGCCAAGGCTAAAACTTGCACCAGTAAGATAGTAGAATTTATGTTTCCTGCTATTGAGGTGATAGTGAAGTCACCATTCCTCCAAGATCATAAAAGGTTTCTTATTCTTGTTCTTGTCATTTGTCCCACTAGGGAACTTGCAAGTCAAGTTGTTGTCGAGTCCAATGTTTTGTTTAAATTCCATGCAAATATTGGTGTAAAATCAGTTAGTGGGGGCACTAAATTACCAAGAGAATAGAAATGGCTACAAAAAAATCCTTGCCAAATATTATTGGCCACTCCTGGAAGGCTTTAGGACCATATAGAGAATACCTGAGTTGTCTCAAGTCATTTAATGGGTGTGAAAGTTATCGTACTTTGATGAAGTCGACCATTTGTTAGATATGGGGTTCCATAGGGATATTGATAAGATAATTGTTGGTGTGCCTAAAGAGAGGACAACTATTTTAAGTTACAGTTCTAGATTAAGACTGTTTCCTGTATTGATTTAAAACAATATGATGAGTTTATTAATACAGTTGAAGAGGGTAGTGACGAAACTCACTCAAAGGCTTTTTAGTCATCAGTTATTCCTTCACATGAAACCAAAGTATAATAAATAATATAATAACCAATCTAAAATCTTAGCCAAACATATTTAATTCAAAGAATAATAAATAATATAATAACCACCTTTATTATAATAAAGTATAATAATAAGTTATAATAATATACTTTTATTATAATATTCTCCAATCCTTAGCCAAACAAATTTAAGCCATGAGTTGAAAGCACTTTAAAGTTGAATAGAAAATTCGTAAGTTTACAGACCACATGCACATTAAATTCCAAACCATTAGTATCTTAGAGGCTCAAGTTCCTTCTAAAAATTCCTAATCACATCACTCAAATTCTTGAAGAAAAGTCACCAGTGCACTTAGTTGATGGTCTACACTAGAAGAAAGTACAAGGAAAAAGGAGAAGAGAGAGGAGGGCTCAAAGATAAGATGAATATACATGACAGATTGTAGAAGAGAGGGTAAAGGAATCCAATCATTACCTGAAAGGAGGCTAACCAGATTAGATGGTTTGTAGGATATCTAACTTAGAATCAAGGAGAGTACAAAATTGCTCAACCAGATAATGGATTTCATGTCCCTACAACAACACTTTGTAAATATCTGAAGTAGTAATCGAACTTGGCAGTGCCAAATTTCCTTCTATGTGGAGGAACCAACCATATTACTATAGAATCAATGCTAGAAAACTCCTCTTTCATCGAACAATGTCTGATTAAAGTAGATATGATGTTAACAATCAGAATTTTGAGCGAAATATGAATATCAAAAGGCTTGATAATTGAATTTATAATTTATAAATATATACTGAATGTCAAACATGCCTCTCCCTTGGCATTTTGTTGTAAATGCTCTTTGGCCACTTCCTGGACTAGTCTCCACCCAAATAATCACTTCCTCCTTTGTAGTGAGATCCACCATGAGGCCTCAGGCAGGTAGTCCTATTTCCAAGATACCTTTGCAATGTTGTTGTTCCAGAACCCACATAAGCAATCAAATGAGGTTACCCATGCCCTTATGTTAGGTAGTCTTCCAGGCAACAACACAATATCATAAGTCACCTAACATGATGATGACATGGAAATATGAGTATCTGACACGAGATACAACAACCTTGGGAAGATATTATTAAATTTTTAGATCATTTTTATTAAATTTAAAAGGGTCACTTGCTCAGTATTTTTGTCTTTACTATTTAGGTTGTTTTACATTTATTAGGTTTGTTGTTCAGAGTCTGAAGTACATGCTAGATGGGGAAAGAATCAAACTTTGTAAGTATCTTTGTGATGTTGTTTTTGTTGTTGTCCCTTTTATTTTTGTCAAGACTATACCTAGACCAGAAGTGTTTTTAGCTTATTGTTGAATTTCCCATTGCTGAACAGTTATCAATGCATCTATCTTATGGATGGGCACTGACTACATGAGGCAACACTTTCACTTACAAGCCAAAAAAAGTCTTGTGAGAGAAAGCTACTTGATCCAAGTGAAAATGATGAATTTTGTTTGGAGTGTCGGTATGGAGGTGATCTTATCCTTTGTGATGGATGTCCCAAAGCCTTTCACACAGTTGAGAATCTTAATCTATAATTGATCTCTTATATTCTCTTATTTTTTCTTTTGAAGAGAAGGATTGTTATGTCCTAACTATTGCCTATAATTTTGGTTTACTGTATTTTGGTTAGATTACCTGGAAAGTATGCTTACGTATCTGAATGCTAATGAATCTGGCTATATTTTTCTCTATACAAAATCCTAATGAATCTTGGTATAGGTTTATGCATACAAACTACTAATGAATCTGGTTATACCCAAGTGAAGTGAATCTTTGGAAATAGTGGTTTATATGATTCAAATTTGTGACGGTTGGGCCATGTTAGCGACGGAAATAGCTGTCAGTAGTGCCACCTTATTCATTGCTAGCCTGACACTAGTCTTAGCCTTGCGTTGTTTGGGTCATAACAGAGAGGCTTTGCACTAGGGCACTAAATTTTGAAGTAACAATTAAATAAAATAACAAATTGATACACATGGAAAAACCACTTGAATTAAGATAAAGTTTGACTAAATAAAAACCTAAATGAACATATCCTAACAAATCAAAATCACAAACCAAGAGAGGATCCATGACTAACAAAGACCCCAATCAGTGTACATATACCATAAGGTATCTAAATTAACAAAGAGACCCAAATTAATTGGCCAAAACATCCATTGTAGCCAAACATGCAACTACGGACAAATCCAAAAATGGTACCTAAAAAGGCAATACACATCAAATGGAAAACAACATTTTTTCATCTATACTAAGGCAAGAGAATCTAAAGGAGACACCTAAACACACCATGATCTATCACTAAAATAGATAGGAGGACCTTCATGTAGGGTTAAGGTGGGTTGTTTATTGGAAACAAACCATAAAATATCCCACAACAACCATTAGGGGAATTTTGAGGTCTAAAATGGGCCTCCTAAGGAAATTATAAAATAATAGAGGAAATAATAAAATAAAATTTGATTACATCATCAAATTTTAGAGGGAAAAAAGGAAAAACTACTTTTTCAACTCTTATTTTCAACTTATCTCCCAAATTTTTTACTCACATTTCAAACGAGAGTACCTATTGGATGCAAAATTTAATTCCTCATCCAAGGAGTACCCATGTTGCATACTTTCGATGGATCCTACTACATGAAAAATGAGAAATACATGAAAATGTGATTGCAATCACGCTTTTTTATGTATTTTTCATTTTTTCGTGTAGCAGGGTCCATCAAAAGTATGCAACATGGGTACTCCTTGGATGAGGAATTAAATTCTGCATCCAACGAGTACTCCCATTCGAAATTTGAGTAAAAAAATTGGGAGACAAGTTGAAAATACGAGTTGAAAAAGTAGTTTTATTATTTTATTATTTTTTAATCTTTTTACCCTTTTACTTAAAAATTGGCGAATCACCTCCCATGGTTGACATCATCATCTTGAATTCTATTGGTTCTTATAAAGTTTATTTTTTTTGTACATTTTTCTTAGGAGGCCCATTTTACACCTCAAAATTCCCCTAATGATTTGAAAGGATGTGTATGGCCATACAAAGTACAAAGCCATGCACAACAAATAGAACTCCTAAATAGAAAAATTTCCACACATAAGTAGACATGAAAGGAAAGGATTCAACAAAATATTACTTTGAAAACCTATCAATCATTGTTAAAAACTAAAGACACTTAGAAAACAAATATCAATAAAATTTTCGAAGAAAAATTTGATCATCAACTTGTATCAGATAAATTTAGACACACAAGGACCAATTCAAGAAGAATGAAAATGGACCTATGTGAATCCTTCTATATAACTAAGGAACATGATGTAGGGGCATTAGACACTAGCCAACAATGTAGGAGGATTGTCCACATGTTGTGGCTAGGAGAGTTCAAAATTATTCTGGAATGTAACAGCAAGGTGTCAACACCTTAGCTGACTGTTGTACTTAGAGCAGTTAGAGTTAGTTCAGTAACTGTAGAAGTCAAATAGTTTCATTCATGTTAGTCTAGTTGCTTTCTTTTGATAGCATATTATGTAATTAGGCTTTTATGTTATGAATAAAAATGGTCCTCATAGAGGAACCGAAGAGTCATGTAGTGAACTATAAATTGTAACCTCGGGTACATTGGAAGGGGGGAATTTGCAGTGAATTATTAATTTGAGAAGCATTGTTCTCTGTCGAACGAAATTCAGGCATTTTGGTCCATCTGTGTGTGTTATTTCTCTGAAGAGTTCATTCTTCGAATTGAGAACTCTGTGCATCATACTGTGTTAAATCTCCTTGTTTATCTCTGTCTACCTTGAATTCATGTTCTCCGAATGAATTAACTGTGTTTGAGTTGTATAAGGTGCTTGGAGTAGGGTTCTGTTAGAAGAGTCGTGAATCTCTGTGGAAGGCATGAACCTTTGTCTAAGTGATAACCCTTGTTGTATAGAATTCGAAGATTCGTTAGAATCTCTATTTTCTGGAGTAAAAGAGAATTGTTTTATTGCTAGCAGAGTAATATCTGTGGGACTTAACCATTGAGTTAGAGCGAGGAATTAAGTCAAAGAACTATGTTAACCATAGTAAGAAACTGAGTTAACTACTGTTAAATTACCTAGAGTAGGTTTGTGAACCCAATACCACCTTCATCGCGCTGCTTTTGGGCTGGAGGCAAAAAAACTCGCAAAACAACGCAATCCAATACATTTATGCCACGTTAGCAGTCCAAAACCGCCCATATCACGTTTCTTTGGAATGCTAACCTTCTGCTGGGGAAAAAACATGATATCGATGAGGAACATTCGATCTGGAGCCCAATGGATCTGAGGACAATCGCACAAATAGTTGCATGGGTGATAAGTTAAGGTACGGTCCATTGTTTTGTGTCGAAAACTACTCATTTAATAAGTTGGTATGTGGGGCCCATGGTGCATATGTTATCAATGTCGCGTTGGTAAAGTTAATGACTTAAATGTATAAGGGTTCTATTATAAGCTGAGGTTGGCATTTGGGAAAAAGGGTCAAACCATGGTATAATGTTAAGTGTTAAGTTTTGAAGTTAAATGTGCCTTATCATCTTAAGGTTAAGACTTAGAAGGTTGAACGTTGGGCTATTAACCTTTGGATATAATATAAAAGGATGGTTTTTCAAACATGATTAAAGTGATTTATTAAAAATACCAAGGTTTATAATAAAGGGAGAGATATAGTCTCGACGCACTATTAAAAGAAATAAAGGTCTTAGTTTATTGAGTTATATAAGGGCTGTGTATTATGTTGGGTTATATGAAGGCTGTCAAATGTATTCATTAATCAATTTCCATGAAATTGATAAATGAAATTGAAGAAGAATTTAAGAAGGCTCCCTTATCTAATGAAAATTATAGAGTCCAGATAGAGGCCAGCTCTCCTTAACGCTTGGATTCAATTTTATTGCTATCATTTCTGGTATCAGAGCTGTTTTTGAGATATTTTTGCAAAGAATTCTGACATGGCTATCCGAGTTTCTAGAGGTGCTGGTAGAAGGAGAGGCAGGCCTATTGCCAATGCAGAAGTATTGGAGACCTTGCAGAGGGTCCAAGCCAGATTGGATGCGATGGAATTGGGACACCCAAGAGACCCTGAGGATGTCAGTGAACCTGAACCTGAAGAAGAAGCAGGAGAGAACATTGAGATTCCTCCTAAGTTGAGACTCTTTAAGTCTGTTCTAGGGTCTACATTCAAGCCAAAACTTAAAGTGTCAAGTTTTGCAGGAGGATTTAATCCAGAGGAGTTGATAGACTGGATTAATGAGATGAACAAGTGCTTCGATTATGAAGAAATAGGTGAAGAAAAAAAGGTCAAGTTTTCAGTAACAAAGCTGAAGGGACATGCTGCACTTTGGCAAGATGGAGTGCAAGCAGAAAGAACGAGAGCTGGTAAACAACCCATCAAAAGTTGGACCAGAATGGTGGAAAAACTAAGAGGTAAGTTCTTTCCTAGTGATTATCAGCTAACATTTTTTAGACAAAAGCAGAACCTGAGACAAAGACTGCTGACAGTTAAAGAATACACAGAAGAATTTTACAGAGTGAGTGTAAGAGCTGGACAATTCCAGGACACACTGGAGAAGGTTTCCAGATATGTGAATGGTCTCAAGATGGAGATCCAAGATGAGATAGGTATTCTGTCTCAAAGACAGTTAAAGAGGCTTATCAAATGGCCTTGAAAGCTGAAGAGAAACTCCTGAGAAAGCAGTCTGCCAAAGGAAGAGGAACTTTCCATGGAAAGGGAATTCAGGGTGGTAGAGGAAGGTCTACAACACCTAGAGATGGAGCTAGCAGCATCTCACCTCAGAATGAATCCACAGAGAGTGATGCAAGGGGCAGGCGGGGTTCCTATAGAGGAAGAGGAGGCAGAGGCTGAGGAAGAGAAGTGAGGTGTTATAGATGTCACGTGGTGGGAAATATACACTATGAATGCCCAGAGAATGTGGGCACAGGTCAAAGAAATGCTATTTTTGCTCAGGCTGGAGAAGAGGCAGCAAGGTTGTCTGAAACTGAAGAGGCAATTCTGCCAGAGAAGGGAGAATCTTTGGTGGTCAATAAGGTCCTGTTGAAACAAGCAAAAGAAGTTGTTGAACCAGCTTAGAGGAAAAATTTGTTCAGGAGTGTATGCAAAGTCCAAGGGAAATGCTGTTAGTTGGTCATTGATAGTGGCAACACAGACAATTTGGTCTCTATAGAGGTGATAGAGAAATTAAAGCTGAAGACAAGGGAACATCCTACACCCTACAAGGTGTCATGGTTGCATAAAGGACACCAGCTGATTGTGAAGGAGTAGTGTGAGATATAGTTGCAGATGGGCAACTAAAAAGACAAATTCATGTGTGATGTGATGCCCATGGATGTGTGTCACATACTGCTAGGCAGACCTTGGCAGTATGACAGAGCAGCAATGCATGATGGTAAGAAGAACACTTACAAGTTCTTCAAGGATGGAGTGCATCACACATTGATACCTATGGAGGAAGGAGAACCATCAAGCAGAAAGGCTGATCCAAAGACCTTGTTGCTGAGTGGTGTTAGCGCTCAAATCTACCTTATGCTGAAATAAGGTAAAACTCAAGGCTACATCAAACCACGCTCAGCCTCGTAGCTAGCCCTACGAGGACAGGAGAGGGCTCTCTCCGAGTCTATCTCGGCAAAGGATTTTCAAAGGGGCTGAGATGACTTATAATGAACAATGAATACTGATTTTAGGCTAGTAAAGAGATAGGAAAGTTTAATTTTGATTTTTTGGGTTTTCGTTGGAGAAATGGGAAAAAACAATTTTGGGTCCGGGGATAAGGCCAGATCTTTGCAGAATTCGAGTTGGGGCGAGGTAGGCAATAGTCTTGATGCTTTTGATCGAGTATATAGATGGATCAGAACGACAAGGAGCTGAAGAGGGCAAGGGAGAACATGGATCCTCTCCAAACAGGCGAAAACATGTAAAACTAAACAAATTCAAAGGCAGAGCACTGAAATCAATGGATTCAACCTCATTTACTCATTCATTTAGTTTTAGAAGCATAAGAAGGGAATGGCATACATTAAACATGAAAGAAATTACAATAAACTGAGAGAAAACACCATCAAGAACTGAAAGCCACAAGAATCCCAACAGGTGCTGCAAAACCTCTAATCTTTCCTTAGCCAAAATATGAAAAATATGTACAATAGTGTGCCAAAATCTTCCCAAGAGTCCAACCTGTAGAATGTCTAAAAAATTACATCATATAGACCTCCTAACCCCTTCCCACACCTCTAGGGGTCGAATTCCTCCTTCTAGGAGCAGTTCCAACTAATTCTAAACAAAGAACTAGAAAATAGGCATCTAAACAACTTGCCTCTAAAAGGGAGGAAACTGATTCTTACATCTGATTTTTACTTTTTAAGGAGTGAATCATCTAGAAGAGGTAAAAGTGAGTCAAAGTTACATGCCAACCATCAATTTACATCATGATAACTCAAAAATTTCATCCACAAGCAAAAATGGTTCAACTGGCCGAAATTCTGAGCTGGAAGGTGAAAAATTGACCAAAAATCCATATGCGTAGCGCCCCTGAGCCATACGCGTAGCGCGCCTTTCAGCCTGATTTTGGGACACTTCCCAGAATCCAAATTGAGCTCATGATAGCTCGTTGGAAAGCCCTAGATGTTGGCTATCCAACCCAAGTGGAATTTCCCAATTTGGAGCTCATTTTCCCCTCAAAATATTCATTCTCCCAGAAGTACTTCCTGCTGGTGCAAAAGGTGGCAGCAAGGTGGTTTTCATGGTGTTTTTGGGCCTTTTGACCATCCAGAACCTGATGAAATGCTTCAGAAATGCTTGAGAATGAATAAATTACCATGAGAAACCCAGAAATATAAATTTTTCCTTCAGCAAGTGTCCCAAACAAAAGCGATCACGTCGACGCGCTACTCGTATAGCTGAAAAATCTGTTTTGAGACCAAAATATTTCAAAATGACAAAAATTTCTCTGAATTTGCTCAAATTCAGAGCGAAGACCCTCCATCATGTATCATGCCCAGCTAATGAAGCCTCGGCCAAAATCCAGAGTGGATCAGGCCTTTTCCGCCATTTTAGTGCTTCGCTCAACCTCCTCTTCAGAATCTTCATTTTTGCCTTGCAGACGTGCATGCGGGCCCAATAATGACCTTTCATGTGACGAAGCATGTCTTTGTATCTGTTTTCTTTTTCCAACAACTTCTCTAGGTGAATTTTAACACGTGTGAGGCAAGCATCTCGATCGATTGGTGTCATGTCGTCGGGTCTCTTCCGGGCCAATTGTCGATTTTCACGGATTCGCCGCAGCTCATAAAGTGTGTGCTCATCCTCTAGCTGTTTGTTACACTGCTCCAGGTAGTTTATCACCCACTGAGCCATCTGCAATTTCTCTTTCAGCGTGTCACTCTCGGCCTTTTTCTCCTGGATGATCTCTTTCAGCTTCGAGCTAGGAGAGCTCGCATCAACATCAATGATCGTGAAATCAGTGTCCCGGCCTCCTGATGGGCCCTCATCATGCATGGGCCTCTTTCCCCTATCCTGAAACTGTACCTATGCTGAAGAAGAAGGCGAAACCCCTTCCACATCATGTGGAGATAATACTCGCTCTGCTGATGGAGTCAACGAGACCCCTTCCACCTCGGGTGGAGATAATACTCGTCGTGTAGCTGCAAATAAGGCCCTGTGGCCTCGCTGGTATGTCACGTACAATGGAGCGCTGATATGCTTGATCTCAGGAATGTCAGGCTGGTGTGAAGGCTCTCCCGCATCATGAACTACCTCGGGAAGTGGCTGTGGTGCTGTAAATAAGTCACGAGAGATAAAATCCTCCCAAGTGATGCCCTGTTGTGTCAACTGATGTACCACTACAATCTTGATCAGCGCGTAATGATATATACTTCTATGCTGCTGTGCTGGGGCCTTCTTCTGTACAAAAATAATCATCCTCTCTATGTTGCGATACATGAAGTACGGAATTTTCATCATACGTACCCTCGTGAAGTGCATCAACAAACGGACATGGTACGCATAGAGACGCGAGAATCTGCCCTCGCAACTGAAATACCGAATGAAAAACCCTGCTCAGGTGCCTCATATACCTAGGTTTGATGTATGACTCATAGTGGAATTTCTCTAACTGCTGACGTTTGTTCCATTCCTCTCCTATATTTGGTATGTCGGTGGCCTGAGCAATAGTCACTAGTGACAGAATGAAATCTACTCCGGCGAGGTTTACACGGCCATCATGTAAATGTAGAACAAATAAACGAGCTAGTTCACGATGATGTTGGGTTTGTGAAATCATCTCACAGTATTGGAAACATGACTGACACTGAAAACAATCCATTGCAAGCGGGCAAGCCTGCAATTGAGCCAAAGAAGTAGGCTCCTCCCTGAGATGCTTACCACCTTTGCCACCTTTGTGAGACCTCTGTGGCACATTACCCTCTGCTGTCGAATCACTGTCATACTCTTGCTCATAAACTGAATCTGTCTCTGACATGGCTTTGAAAACAAGATGTCTACAATATGGATGCTGATATAGGTGTAGTGAAGTCAAAAGTTTCAATGTATGCTCAAAACCCAAATATGTTACACATGCACCAAAGCATCATAAGAAAATAAGCCACAGTGGTAATAGCTTTGTTTAGTGGATTGGCATAAAAATAGTCTCTGTTTTGATCACAAGTGAATTTGACAAATGAGAAAAAAGTGTAATGTAGTGTGCAGCCTTTGTAATGCTAAATTTGTCATAGGGGAAAAAAAAGTATGAGACTGTGTTTTTCAATGGGAAATGGGACACAATGTGACAATGACCACAGTGAAACAAATAGCCATGACAGTGGTAATATAATGATGATGACATCAGTGGTAAAATGATAAACTGAGAGCGTGAGGGCAGTGACACTTTGACAATAGATGCATAGGTATATATATCAACCATACAAGTTGGGAAAATCTTCACAAAGCCATCAATATGTATTTAAAACCCTAAGGAATAAATCTGCTATGAACATAGGGTTTCACCTCTCCACATCAAATACACTAATTTCCCCACTTCAAAACACCACAATCCTGTTAAAAAATCAGTGAGCCATGATTAAAAACCTACTTGCAAGTTGATGGAGCCGTTGTGACATCAAACCAGCCGCATGAGCAAAAACATTTGGCTCTGTGACTGTCTGTGTAGCGCACCTACCCAACGCGTAGCGCACACCATACGCATAGCGCCCGTGTTCTTTTGCAAAGACTGGGGAAGCTATATGCGTAGCGCCCCTTATACGGGTAGCGCGCCTCCTGTATGGGTAGCGCGCACCTTCAATCCAGTCCACGGCTATGAAAAACACGACTTCAGCCTTCAACAACACAAGCTCGATTTCTGCCTTGAGGATTCGTGCAAATGAAATTGTTTACCATGATTTATATGTGAAGAAAATATCTCATCAAATCAGATTTGATTTTAAATTTATTCCATGACCTTTTATAATGTTTGGCACTTTGACATTCGATCATTTAATACAATGCTTTTCTTTGGCTCTTTCATTACTTTTCTAAATTTTGGACTGATGATACTTTGTTGTCTTTTGCAGGGATTTGGCATTTTGGCTTTGGAAAAGATCAGAGGCTTGCTCTGGAACTTTCTTACAATGAAACAAATACAAAATTATTACAACAATGAAAATTGACAATTTCTAGTTCCAAAACAGAGTTTTGGACTAGAAATGTCTTCAAATGCTTTCTGAGAATAAAAATGGGAAATAGAAATCTTTTGAAACCAACCTTATGGCCTGCGGGCTTTTATTACATGTATGCAAAGGACTGAAAACCCTAGACTCTAGGACTAAAGACTCTTTTTAATGAAACTAATCATTTATGACCATGAATGCAATGACCATGAAATTCAGTGATTTTGGAGGAATTTTAATTAGCCCTGCAGGTACAAGCATGAGGAAACACAAGAAAACCAGACCCCCTCGTCAGTCAATGGCATGCTCCTAGCGAAATGCAACGAAGTGGAATGAGCGAGACACCTAAGAATGATATGCAAAAAGCGAAATGATCTCTGACGGAGGGCTGTAAGGACCGACTCTAACAAGTGGGAAAGAGTATCTACAACAGATTGAAGAAGAAGAGGTAAGTTTTGCTTTAGTCTACAAACCTAAAGTAGTGCTTACTTCTACAAAGATTTCTGATTTTCCATTTGAAATCCAAGAGATGCTGGACAGTTATTGTGACATTGTTGTGGATGATTTACATGATGAGCTACCACCTGTGAGAAAAATTAGTCATCAGATAGATTTTATCCCAGGATCGAATCTACCAAACAAAGCATCCTACAGAATGATTCCCACAGAGAATGAAGAAATTAGGAAGCAAGTGCAGGAATTGGTTGACAAAGTTCTGATCATAGAGAGTTTGAGCCCATGTGCAGTACCTGCAGTACTGAGTCCAAAGAAGGATGGAGGTTGGAGAATGTGCACTGATTCAAGGGCCATCAACAAAATAACCATCAGGTATAGATTTCCTCTGCCCAGAGTTGAAGATTTAATGGACTATTTGAGTGGTGCAAAATATTTTTCAAAATTATATTTAAAAAGTGGATATCATCAGATTAGAATAAAGGAGGGTGATGAATGGAAAACTACCTTTAAAACAAATTAAGGATTATATGAGTGGTTGGTAATGCCTTTTGGTTTATCAAATGCACCTATTACATTTATGAGGCTCATGAATGAAGTGTTAAGAGAATTTATTGGTAATTTTGTGATAGTGTATCTGAATGACATATTAGTTTTCAGCAAAACGAAAGAAGAGCATTTAAGGCATCTTAATTATGTCTTGAAGAAGTTACACCAAGAGAAGCTACTGATAAACTTAAAGAAATTCTCATTCATGAAAGAAGAGTTGGTGTATTTGGGTTTTGTTGTTTCTGCTGAAGGGTTGAAGATGGACCCAAAAAAGGTTAAGGCAATTGTGGAGTGGCCTTCACCAAGGAATGTTTTTGAGGTAAGAATTTTCCATGGACTTGATAGTTTTTATAGAAAATTCATCATGAATTTCAGCAAGATTAATGCACCCATCATTGAAACAATAAAGAAATCCAAACAGCCTTTTGAATGGACTACTGAAGCAAAAAGGAATTTTAAGATTTTGAAACAAAAAATTACTGAGAAGCCTGTTCTGGTTTTGCCTGATTTTAATAAGCCATTTCAAGTGAAGTGTGATGCCAGCGGAGAAGCCATTGGAGATGTGTTGAGTCAAGATGATAGGCCTGTAGCATATTTCAGTGAGAAGTTTAATGACACCAGAAGGAAGTATTCCTCTTATGAAAAGGAATTTTATGCAATTGTGCAGGCATTGAAAAAGTGGAGGCATTATTTAATGTATAAGGAGTTTGTGCTATACATAGATAACCATGCTTTGCAATATATTATGCAGCAGCCTAAGTTGAAGCATAAACATGCCAAATGGGTTGAAGATCTCCAGAGTTTTAATTTTTTTTTTGAAACATATAAGTGGCCAAGCAAATAAAGTAGTTGATGCTTTGAGTAGGAGAAACTTGCTTGTTCAAGAAAACTAGTTTGAAGTTGTAGGATTCGATTTTCTTAAGGATATTTATAAGACAGATTCAGATTTTAAAGAAGCATTTGAAGCATGCTGTAACCCTGTTTTGACAGATAGAAGCCAGTGGTTGGATTATTTCTTACAGGAAGACTTATTGTTCAGAAGAAACCAATTGTGTGTACCAAAATGTTCCATGAGGAAGAATTTAATCAAGGAGAAGCATAGTGGTGGACTTGCTGGACACTTTGGTATTGATAAAACTTATAAGTAGCTGATTAATTTCTATTATTGGCCCAATATAAGAACTGAAGTGGAAAAATTTGTGAAGAATTGCAGAATTTGTCAATATGCAAAAGGAAGAAGCCAGAATGCAGGATGGTACATTCCATTTCCTATTCCAGACAGGCCTTGGGACATGGTGAGTATGGATTTTGTTTTGGGATTGACCAAGACCTAGAGAGGGAATGATGCAATCTTTGTTGTAGTTGATATATTTTCCAATATGGCACATTTTATTCCATGTTATAAAACTAGTGATGTCACTCATGTTGCTAACTTGTTCTTCAAATAAGTTGTTAGATTACATGGGTTTCCCAAGAGTATTGTTTCAGATAGAGATACTAGATTTGTGGGCCATTTTTGGAGGAAATTGTGGAAGAAACTTGGTACTAAACTAAGTTTCATCTCAACTTATCATCCTCAGACTGATGGGCAAACTGAGACAGTAAATAGGAGTCTGGGAAATATTTTGAGAAGTCTTGCAGGAGAGCATCCCAAACAATGGCACCATATTTTTCCATAGGAAGAATATGCATACAATGATTCACCAAAAAGAAGTAAAGGACAAAGCCCATTCCATATTTTCTATGGAATGCATCCCAGAAGAATATCTGAGTTAAGAAACTTGGGAAAGGAAGAGTTGAGGAGTGCTGATGGTGAAGAATTTTCTTTAGAGATCCAAGCAATACATGAGTAGGTAAAGCAGCAGTTACAATGCAGCAGCATCAAATACAAGGGCAGAGTAGATTTGAGCTGAAGAGAGGTCAATTTTGAAGTTGGAGATTTCTTCTTGGCACACTTGAGGAAGGAAAGATTCCCAAAGAAGCAGTATAACAAATTGAAGTTCAAAAATATTGGACCATGCAAGATACTTAGGAAATTTTCTGCTAATTCTTATGAGATTGAATTGCCTCCTGATGTTGGGATATCACGTATTTTTAATGTTGCGGATTTGTACAAGTATGAAGATGATGGCACAGATGAAGGACCAGCAGACAAAGAACAGATTGAATGGGTAAAGCAGTTACCTCCAGAACAACCATTGCAGCCAGAGAAGATATTGGACAAGAGATTATTCAAGAGGACTAAAGGACAAGAGTGTTTCTAGTATTTGATCAAGTGGAGGGACCATCCAGATGAAGATTCCACTTGGATGAATGAAGTGATGTTGCAGAAGATAGGCAGTTCTGTAAAAGAGCTCATGGACAGGAGTCCATGAAGAAAATTTCCCTTGAGAATCTGATGTAGGGGCATTAGACACTAGCCAACAATGTAGGAGGATTGTCCACATGTTGTGGCTAGGAGAGTTCAAAATTATTCTGGAATGTAACATCAAGGTTTCAGCACCTTAGCTGACTGTTGTACTTAGAGAAGTTAGAGTTAGTTCAGTAACTATAGAAGTTGAATAGGTTCATTTGTGTCAGTCTAGTTTCTTTCTGTTCATAGCATATTATGTAATTAGGCTTTTATGTTAAGAATAAAAATGGTCCTCAGAGAGGAACCGAAGAGTCATGTAGTGAACTATAAATTGTAACCCCGGGTACATTGGAAGGGGGGATTTTGCAGTGAATTATTAATTTGAGAAGAATTGTTCTCTGTTGAACGAAATTCAGGGATTTTGGTCCATCTGTGTGTGTTATTTCTCTGAAGAGTTCATTCTTCGAATTGAGAACTCTGTGCATCATACTGTGTTAAAGCTCCTTGTTTATCTCTGTCTACCTTGAATTCATGTTCTCTGAATGAATTAACTGTGTTTGAGTTTTATAAGGTGCTTGGAGTAGGGTTCTGTTAGAAGAGTCATGAATCTCTGTGGAAGGCGTGAACCTTTGTCCAAGTGATAACACTTGTTGTATAGAATGCAAAGATTCGTTAGAATCTTTGTTTGTTGGAGTAAAAGAGCATTTTTTTATTGCCGACAGAGTAATATCTGTGGGACTTAACCATTTAGTTAGAGTGAGGAATTAAGTCGAAGAACTGTGTTAACCATAGTAAGAAACCGAGTTAAGTACTGTGCAATTACCTGGAGTGGTTTTGTGAACCCAATACCACCTTCATCGCACTGCTTTTCGGTCGGAGGAAAAAAAACTCACAAAACAATGCGATCCAATACATTTGTGCCACGTTAGTAATCCAAAACTGCCCATATCGTGTTTCTTTAGAATGCTAACCTTGTGCCGGGGAAAAAACGTGATATCGATGAGGAGCATTCGATCTGGAGCCCAATGGATCCAACGGCAATCGTGAAAATAGTTGCATGGGTGATAAGTTAAGGTATGTTCCATGCTTTTGTGTCAAAAACCACTCATTTAATAAGGTTGTATGTAGGGCCCACGGTGCATATGTTATCAATGTCGTGTTGGTAAAGTTAATGATTTAAATGTATAAGGGTTCTACTATAAGCTGAGGTTGGCATTTGGGAAAAAGGGTCGAACCATGGTATAATGTTAAGTGTTAAGGTTTGAAGTTAAATGCGCCTTATCATCTTAAGGTTAAGACTTAAAAGGTTGAACGTCAGGCTATTAACCTTTGGATACAATATACAAGGATGGGTTTTCAAACATGATTAAAGTGCTTTATTAAAAAGACCAAGTTTTATAATAAAGAGAGAGATATAGTCTCTGTGCACTATTAAAAGAAATAAAGGTCTTAGTTTATTGAGTTATATAAGGGTTGTCTATTATGTTGGGTTATATGAAGGCTGTCAAATGTATTCATTAATCAATTTCCATGAAATTGATAAATGAAATTGAAGAAGAATTTAAGAAGGCTCCCTTAGCTAATGAAAATTACAGAGTTTAGATAGAGGCCAGCTCTCCTTAGCGCCTGGATTCAATTTGATTTCTATCAGAACACTGCTCTAATATTCACCCAAATTACCCACTAACAAATAAACAAAGCATAACTCAAGCTAATGAAGATAAGACGGCTTAATATGTGCTAAAATATATAAAAATTCATTTCATACTTATGTTTAGAAAGCTTAGATGATCAGTGTTCAAAAACATTTTAGTGGTATGTTGAAATGAAGATGTATCATGTAAATGTCATTTTACAAAGTGTAATCCACGTTAACATGTTAAGAAATAACAAAGAGACAATCCAAACAAATATTAAAGGGCTATATTATGCATCTATTTTTTGTACAAAAAACTAACTAAAAAAAATAACAAAGATCAAAGCAATGGAATAAAATCATTGTGGAAAGAAATATGAAAAATGTCCTCATTTTTTTCATATCAAATATGCTCCAAGTATGGGCACAAACATGAGAGTTGAATTTTCAACTCTCTAGTCTCTTGTCAATGTGGTCAACCAAAAATATGTCCAAAAACTAAATATTTTGGGGGATTCAAAACTTGTTATGGATTGAGTCTGCAACAAAGTCAACATAGTGGCCCCTCATTTGGCTCAATTTTTGCAAGGTATGAAACAAGTATACAACAAGTTGGATTGGTTCTCTTGTGGTTATATATACCATGAAATCAATACCCTAGCAGACAAGATCTCCAAGGAGGCTCTCCAACTTATTCCACAAGAGCTAAAATACTAAGAGTATACGAATAATAATTTTGTGGGGGTTTTGACCTTTCATATCTAGTTTTTTGTCTCACTTGTTGCTATATTTTGTGATTATATATGTAAACAATCCAATGATATTATCCAAAAGGTGATAGAGACTTTTTTGGCTTTTAAAAGCTCACATAATATATAATTGGAACAAACTTTTATTACTATAAATTAATCAATTACTTCTACATACCACTAAGCACCTTGAACATTAAGCACACTAAGAAGCTCAACAATTGGGTTCTGATAACATTTCCAAAGATCCAAAATTGACAAAGAACAATTTAATGAGTATTGATTAGTCAAAATTACCATGTGGATCTACTACTCATGTCGAAATCATGGTATATTGGATTAGGTGTGGGTTGCACTTGCATTTGAAAGAGTGAACACAACATGGATAAAGAACATTTAATACTCTAGGAACCTTGAAAATGGGGTTCTAATAACATGGCCAAAAATCCAAAATTGACAAAGTACAATTTAATGAGCAATGATTAGTCAAAAGTACAATGTTGATCAATGACTCGTGGCGAAATGGTGCTATATTGGACTAGGCGAGCATTGTAATGGCATTGGAAAGAGTGAATACAATGTGAATAAAGAGTCACTTGGAGAAGGAATACAAGGAATCGTAGCCTTGGTTGCATGTATAGGAATGGTCCAACACACAAGTAGAAGCATTTGGGACACCATAAAAATTGGAAACTAATTTTTTCTAAGAGACATCCAAAAGCACATTTTTTTAATAGGGAAAATCTTAAAAATCGTGCTTTTGGAAAATGCATCCTTCACATTAGGGAAAATTTTCCATATACATTTCCTAGAGAGATATGTAGAGAAATGTTTCTTCAATCGTCCCAAAAAAGGGAAAAATAAAAAACCTTTTTGGGAAAATGCATTTCCCTCTATGTTTCACCAAATTTCCCAGAAGAGACATGTGGAAAAATGTTTCTTGGAGCATCCTACAAGAAAAATACACCTTGGTAACATGGGAAACATGGAGGTTCCCCATCCCACCCTAAGGGACACATCCCTGTAGAAAAGTGGTTTTTTCATTCATTTAGTGGCATTTTTGAGTCATTGTTGCTCATTTTTTTATGAACATAGAGTTTCTCATATACTGCTATATTGAATGGTAAGCATGTGTCAAATCCATATAAAAAGAGGAGGGTATTTGGATAGAATCAAGGCCAAGGCCTGACAATTGGGACTAAACTCTCATAGTTGCAATATAAGCATGTGGACAATAGCACAGTGGAAATTCATTATAATACAGAGACCTTGCAAAACAATATTTTCCTCATGATCAGAGAGGCTTTGGTATTTAACTTGCACTAAGAATAGCAGGTATTGTCATATATCGGTGAGGTACATCTATAGTACCTCATTTACAAATAATTCGAAAAGTATGCCTTGGAAAGATTACTTTTATTTTAACAATCAAATAACTTCTATAACAATTATTGTTGACTAGTGTAAAAGCATAACTCTGAAAGAATGGAAAGGTGATGTGGGCTATATCTAACAAGCAGAAATCAAGAACTAAATAATTAGGAAGTGATTTTAGCACAAATCATGGTGTAAAGTGACCAATATTAAACTTTTCCCACTTCATACCATCACACTAGTGTGTTGTAGCAAAAAATTGGTACTCCTGAAGGTATAACTACGAAAATGTAAAAGAAAATATTCATGGTTCAAAATTTTCAGTTTCAACCATAAATATGAATTTAAAACACATTTTTGGATAAGAAAGTACATACCTGTTCAAATGTTGATAAAATTTTTAGAAACTGCAATGCTGATCCAACATCATTTGATGAAAATTCTATGCCTGCAATCAACTACATTGGCTTCCCTTGAGGGAAAATTCAAGGATTTGCATGTGTAGGAATTTACCTCAAAAATACCTTGACACTTGAGTAAATCAGCAACAGAAGCAAAACTTGTAGCCTTAAGTGCATGGACAAGAATTACAGTAGGAGCACAACCTTTCTTTTTCCTGCAATAATGAATTCAACAACTTTATTCTTGGAAATCTCAGACAATATCAAAACCTGATTGAAAATTTGAGCTATAAAAAGCAATGTAAAAATTAGAATGTTTTTGCCTAGGTGCATTTCTATATTCAAGTTTACATGAAAATACTGCAATTGTAGATACTTCTGCACTTTGGACACTTCCACTTCTCAGATTTAGCAACCTATTCAACTTTTTTTTGGAAGAGCTTCTTAGGGAGGACATTTTTTTTTTTTTTTTTCGTATGTTTGCTTAAGTCATGATATTTGTCACTTTTGAGATGAGACATAGTTTCCTTTTTAAGGGTTTTCTTTAGAATCATCACAGTTTCACCCTCACTGCATTTCGTGCCATGAGTTTCCTTAAATGGGCTCCTTTTGTCCTCGACCTCTACTTCATTGCCACCGGTTACAACACTTGTAATAGCATTGTCATTCTAAGCTAGAGAAATAGAAATTTTTCCTCTTGACCTTTTATATCATCATTATAGAAACCTAAAGATTCGATCTCCTGCATTGACATAAACCAGAAAGCATGCATAGAACATCAAGAAAAAGCAATTGCACTGCAGAAATGAGACATCTTACAAGAAAATCAAAACAGATGAATATGACAGCTAGTCCACCTTGTAACGAAACGTAAGAGTATTATCATACATATCAATTTCTAAAGGAGATTCAGAGAGTGCCTACACATAGGGTAGGAAGAATGCAAGGTCAACCACTTATCAATGCATTCCATGTGGAATACATGATTACAGTTGGGTTGCATTTGTAGCTTTTCTCCTTC
The DNA here is from genome assembly GCA_034641835.2 of Pinus albicaulis. Lineage (NCBI taxonomy): Eukaryota > Viridiplantae > Streptophyta > Pinopsida > Pinales > Pinaceae > Pinus > Pinus albicaulis. The sequence goes on from CM076575.1 coordinate 1,939,275,827, forward strand.
TTCAAATTTGTCCAAGAAGATGGAGCAGCCAGTGGCCAATATCGGTGACAACTTAAAAGCTAAAGTGTAAACAACTGTCAGTAGTGATTTCATGCCCGCCTTCTTTAGTTTAGTGTTGGCTAGATGGATTGCAACCTGATCGGATGTGTCAACCCCCATTCGTCTTCAATAGTAACCCACACAGCGAATGAACAAGAGGAGGCCAAGTAAACAGATGAGAGCACAAACCATAACTGCGAGAATGACAACTAGATCATATGCATGTTTAGAAGTCAAACCGATAGAGATTGCATTTTAATAAAAAATAATTGGGGACATTGTAAATATCACATCTACTGAGGAACCACTTCAAACATTACATAAGCCCTTTACAACAGCTTCAACGAAATGAAAAAACAATGCCTTTTGGTCAGTCCTTGGTTAAACTATACAATAGTTGAGATTAAACATATTGACTTGGGTTACCAATTCCATCTATTTGATTACTTTAAGCTTATATGTTTATGTCTCAAAACTACATTACTACCTAAAGGAAGAAGTTTCCAATTTATAAGAAAATATCTAAATTTTTGACCCAAAGAAATGCAGTAGAATTTCACATCACTTTGTCACAATATATTTTAATGAAGAAAAATCTAGAGAACACTACCATGAATTGCTACTCTTTTTGCTATGCTAATATAATGTTCCATTTGTTGTGGAAAAATATAATAAGTAATTTAGCTATATTTTTCCATAGTTCTCTACTCACATACATTGAAAACCCATGGTTTTTGGGAATTATTAGCAAGAAAAGCTATAATTATGTACTAGTCTTTCTAGACTGAGACAAATTTTACATACGCTGCAATATCATATTACTATCCTTTCAATAGCAATAGTTAAAGATTCCTTGCATCAATGTCAACTAGGAGTTGGGAATCCGACATATATCTCTCATCTATCCCTCACTCAATGACCCCCTTTAAGAAAACATGATAAAATTACTTTTAAGCATTATCATGAACCTTTTCACTCTTGTGGAAAAGCTGCCTTATCTTATAGAATTACAAAAAATGAATTATGATACAAGGCTTCACATTGTCTTCCAACCCATGCTGGAAGAGAAAACATATGTCATGCACTATCATCCACTTTTGTTGTGCTACTTTTCTGTTGACATGCCCATTTTCAATGGAAATGGCATATTTTCACATATGGAAACATAATTGTGCTCCTGGAATGTTTCTCTTGGAAAATAAACCACTTATTAGTATTGTTGTCACACTCAAATTAATAATATAGATTTGAAATTCTCAATAAGGAGGGAAGACTATTATAAACCACTTATCAGTCTTGTTGTCACACTCAAATTAATAGTATAGAGTTGAAATTATCAATAAAGAGGGAAGACTATTATAAGGCACTTGGTCCTTGGCTCTAGCTAGAAAATGCCTACTAAATAGTTTGATATGTGTACATGTTTTTACCAGGTAATAGTGAAAAATAAGAAGATACAGACATTACAAAGGACTTTGATTCTACTTTCATATTCCTACAATTTCGCCCATCTAACCCCAATTGTTTTTATTGTTTATTTGTATACCAAGAAAGTTTTGTCAAAGGTGATAGAGTTAAAAATATTTGATGACCTAAACTAAACCAGTTCTACAAAATTTCCGTAGGAATGATTGTGTTATCCTAGACCCACAAAGCCTACCAAACACAATAAAAAAAAGTAATGCCAATACCTGCCTATCGGCCCATCAGACAAGATTTTATCAATTGGATCACCAATAATCGTTGCATGAACACAGTCCATTCTTAAAATGTTGGAAGCGGTTGGGATCCCTCACAATGATTTCCCAGCCTACAATCTTCGAAATGAGCTTGGTTGCATTGTGGCAATTGCCACACACATAGAGGTTATTTTTTATTCGAATTAATTTCCCTAGGGGTGCGTTGATAAGTCCAAATGCAAGGGCCAACTTTTCACTATGGCTGTGAAGGATCTCTTCCTTCTCATCTTCATTTACATCAAACAACAAAAATTCAGTATCAGGAACATACTCTACTAACTCGATCTCCTTAGCCAAGCTCGCTACCTTCTCATACATATGTTTAGATTGTGGGTTCAATTTTCCTCCCACAAGGAATGTGTGCGCTTTATTTTTAACCTCAATCCAGTTGCATCCTGCTGGTTTTTTCAAACCCTTATCTTTCATTACTACTCTCACTTTTTCCAATTCTTGCCACTTGTTAGTTGCAGCATAAATATTTGATAAAAACAAATAATTTCAAGGATTATTAGCCTCTAAATAAAATAGGAAGTTTGCAACACATTCGGCTAAATTTATATCACCATGAGCTCTACTGCCACTGAGAAAAGCCCCAAACACAGCAACATTAGGTTCTATTGGCATCATTTTTATAATATTGTGTGCCTCATCTAGGAATCCTTCATGCCCAAGTAGGTCAGCCATACATGCATAATGCTCTACCCTTGGCCTAATGCCATAATGCTGACCCATGCTATGAAAGTATTTGTTTCTTTCATTCACCAAGCCCGCGTGATTACATGCATACAACACAACAAGAAATGTAATTTGGTTAGGTTTATTACCTGATAATAACATTTGATGATACAGACTGAAAGCACTATCTCCTTACCCCTACATCGCATACCCTTTAATCATTGCATTCCACACAACCAAATCAGAGTTGGAACTACCCTTGTTGGGTTGGGAATTAGACCGTCGAAATTTCTCTTCACCCCCTAGAGAAGGTGTCAGGAGAGAAGCTAATAAATTCCTACTACCTAACAACTGAGATTTTAAAAATCTCATTTTTCTGGATTCGACCTTAAAACCTCAACAATTTTGTAAAAAATATGTCTGATTCCTGAAATTCGATGACGAAAGAGTATTAGGAAAGAGAAAACAAGTCATAACAGCAAGGCTAGAATGAACTATAAAGGAAAGAGAAAACAAGTCCATGTGAGCCAAGGTGAAATACAATACTAGGGACTCCATTACAAACAATTACTGTGGCCGGTTTTCTTTGGGTGATTTCGTAGCACAACCATTTTTCAAAAGAAAGATACATAGAAATCATAATATATATGGACATATAAAGAGCTTCACTTCAATGTGGAAACGAAAATAATGGGCATGGGCAGTTAGATCCAAAAGAAGCAAAATCTTACTTGCTGAAGTAAAGATTTGCATGGGAAAGAGGCTTTGACTGCCACTCCCTATCTCTCTATTTCAATCTAAGAGCCACTTCATTGTTGGTAAAAAAGCATGAGAGCTACTTCGTTGCTGGTAAAAAAGTAGCGAGAGATGACCAAAAAAAAGTGATGTGTTTTGGGTGTTGAATCTTTGGTTAAACTGAGAGGGGGGGTGAATCAGTTTAACACAAGCTTTGGCTTTTTAACAATTCATCAAACTTATTTACAACTTAATATGTGAACAGTCTTACAATGTAACAACAAGTATTAAATTAATGTGACATCAACCTTATTGTGGGAGTAGCAAACAAATAAACAGATTGAGTGGATCATATCAACATGTAAGCACAACACATAGAGATAGCAGATGTAAGTGGAAACCCATAAAGGGAGAAAACCACATCTTATTATTGTTGTGATGCAAAGGCAAGCTCCAACTCTCTCTCACCACTGTTTTTCTACATGCACCAACCTACAGGAGGCTCCAACCTCAGTCAGCTACAACTGATAGCTATCAAGCTTCAACTTGATAGGGAAGCTCCAACTTCCTCAATTTATCTAAATAAATGTTTGCAGATTTACCTCAGATATCAGCTTTGTTTTGTAGCATCTCTTTCTGCTCCTCTCTTCCTTATCTTCTTTGCCTCAATCTTCTATACTCTGCATTCTCTATCCTTACTCTCTCTAACATCTTTATGCATTCAAGTTGATATTATATATAGACTTCATTACATGACTATCTGTATTCCACAAAGAATTTGGAGTGAACAACCATGACTCTTTGACTTCTATCTTCTCATTCCTTTGTCCAACTCATTTTAAAATTATAAAAATATGTACAAATTTCCATGTTACAGTGGGATTTTTTCTTTTCCTTAGGATACTTGCCTTTGCATCACAAACAATAAAAAAATTGAACATTTACATTTTCAGTTTCAATATATAAACTTCACTCAGCCCTTGGCTTGCTAGTTTTGTCCTTTCTGTAGCAGTCATGCAGTTGTCCTGCATCTTTGTTCACTGTCATCTGCACATTCCACCTGTTCATTGTACTTTTGAATCCCTTTGTTGCACATCTCTTCAACTCTGCAATCTTTGTTTACCTCTGTCAGGTCCATATTCTCCAAATTCACTGTAGTTGTGTATCTGCTGCATATATACCCGTTTTATGATACAGGGTAAATTAATTATGTGAAATCTCTTCTTACCAATCCTTACCATGAAGACCTCTCCACCGTTAATAACTGATTAGGAACCCATAGCTGCAGCACTCATGCATATAATATGCTCTCATATATAAAGAACCCAATCAACCCGGCTTTCAACTCTTCTGTATGCACCTATTTCAAATTTGTGGTAAATGCCCATTTCATGAATGCAGTCATTACATACAAAAGCTGTCTAATTAAAATTATGGTGAAAAGCCATAGCCAAATTCATTTCTCCCACTCTTAATCGAAGGCTAACTTTACTTTCACATTTTTAGTTACATCAAGACAAATTTTACTTAGCCCATTTTTGGTTTTTGGCTTTGCTGGCTTTGTCTTTTCTTTGACTGTGTCTGTTCAAACTTTGTACGAATAATCTTTGCAATGGTTCAAACCATAACAATAAAATGCACATAATCACAACAACTCGATATATATAGTGCTCAGCACTTGACCTTCATATGTGTACAACATTCGCACCTTAATTAAATCTTGACTTTGGATTAAACAAGGCAATAGGCCATAAGGTCCGCCGGTTCCACTAAACATATAACATACCTTGGCGTTATGTTTCCTTCTCATCCGATGGTGGAGAGCACGTTGCCTTGCCCCATGTGATCCGACAAATATCACTTAGCTTAGATGCATGAGTGATAATGTGTGATGAGAGCAGTTTCTCCAGACCGCTTGAGGCCACGTGTCAGGAAGTCAATGGAATCGCTCCAAATTCTTGAATACCGCTCACCCTACGAAGGCGGTGTGATCAAAACCAGAAACCTGCCTTTATTGTTCACTCCTGCAAGGTTCCACGTCCTTCTGTGATCCGGTTCCATCTAACTCCAAGAACACTATATGCGGGGCTTTACAAATTTAACGTTCCTCACAATAAACTCAGTTCACTCCTCCATGGGAGGTTGTATATTTGACCAGACTTGCCTAATCGGCCTGAAGCGTTAAGCTCACAGCACTATTCCTTCTTATTTACTCTTGATGTAACGCCTCACACAGCCCTAATGACCGCTCGACCCTTACTCTACTATACAGGGAAATCCCTCCTTCATTCTGCTCATAAGGACAGTGGTTCCTCTCATTGTACGGAGGATTCCTCTTATTCGCCATTAATTCAATGCCAGACTTCGATTCAAGAATTTCGTTTGCGCGGAACTTAATACAATCAAGGCACATACAATCAGGACACAACACCAACAAGAGAGCCGATTTCTTCAATGACGTACAGGGTTCGTTTAGCAGGCCAGATATTCAGTTCTCCATAAAGTCGCACATGGAACTTATAAAAAATTCTCCATAAATAGATATATATACATACAGGCGGTCAATTTCAAAAGTAATCACTTAAAATTTCATGGCAGGCCAGATATATAGTTCAGTGGCCATTATCCTCCTACTCAGTTGCTGAAGAAGTTCTTCTGATGCTCCCTGTAAATGTTCCCTGCTGTCTTCTGCTGCTGTCCTTTGCCTGTCTCTGCATCTACTGCCTCCTTTACCATAAAGGACAACATTTCCAACAATCTCCCGCTTTTGCATTGATGGCAATACACTTTCTCTATTTTCCTTTTAGGATCCTTTCTCATGTTGCTTGCTCTTCCTCCCCCTTTGACATCAATGGCAAGGGGTTTCATATGTCTTAGTGTAGATTCTGTCCTTTGTTCCTTTGATTTTACCCTTTTTCAACATTTCTTGCATTTCCTCTCTCTGAGATCTTCTGACTTTGTACCCTGCTACTCCAAACTTGGGATTAAATCTAAAATACTGACCCTTTTTCATTGAATCTTTTATGTTGGATGTATTCTTGCCATAATCCTTTGATCCTGAGGACCTGTTTCATGCTTCCCTTGCTGGCTGATCTCCCCCTGGAATGATATTTTTGTTTCTGTTATCCCCCTAAAACTGTGCTTTCTCTTCATATCAGAGAGTAGCATCTACAGATACTACCCCTAGTCTATCTCTCAAATATTCAAATGGTTCTCTAGCAAGAGGTTTGGTAAATATATCTATTGTCTGTTCTTTTGTTGGTACATACTCCAGTTTTACTATCTTCTGAGCCACTTTTTCTTGGAGAAAATGATACTTGATTGGGATATGTTTAGTTTTTGAGTGAAGCATAGGATTTTTAGATATACTTATAGCACTTGTATTATCACATTTGATTGAGATAGGTTCGTCAATGCTTACCTTCATGTCTTGGAGGGTTTTCTTCATCCACATGACTTGTGTACAACATGTTGTTGCTGCTATATATTCTGCTTCTGCTGTAGACAGAGAGATAGATGTTTGTTTCTTTCTTAACCATGCCACCAGACATTCTCCTAAATAGAATGCACCTCCACTTGTGCTTTTCCTGTCATCCACACAGCTGGCCCAATCTACATCTGTCTATGATGTCAAAGTGAAGCTTTTGCCTTTAGGATACCAAAGTCCATACTGTGCTATTCCTTGTAGATATATGAATATTCTTTTTACTACAAGAAGGTGATTTTGTTTAGGTCCTGCTTGATATCTAGCCACTAGTCCTACTGCTAGCATGATGTCTAGTCTTGATGCTGTCAGATACAGCAGACTTCCTATCATGGATCTATAGATTTTTTGATCTATATCAGCAGATCCATCATCAGCACACAGCTTGCATCCCGTGATCATGGGAGTTGACACAGGTTTGCAGTCCTCCATTTTGAACTTTTTCAACATTTCTTTTAAGTATTTTTCTTGTGAGATGAATGTACCTGTGTTCTTTTGCTGAATTTGAAGTCCTAAGTAGAAACTGAGTTCTCCAATCATGAACATCTCAAACTCTAATTTCATCTCCTCATAAAACCCTTTTTCTAGTTCATCTCTGTTGCTTCCAAACATAATGTCATCCACATATACTACAACAATCAGGAGTTCATTTTCATGGGTTTTTATGTATAGATTGTTGTCTACTCCACCTCTCTTAAAGCCTTGTTTTTTCAAATACTTATCCAGTCTTGAGTACCAAGCACGAGGAGCCTGTTTCAGTCCATAAAGAGCCTTCTTCAGTCTGCACACATATTTTTCTTTGTCTGTTAAAGAGAAACCTTCTGGTTGTTCCATGTAGTCTTCTTCTAGATCTCCATTCAGAAAAGTAGATTTCACATCCATTTGATATACCTTGAAGTCTTTGTAGCATGCAAAGGCCAGAAACATTCTGATGGCTTCCATTATAGCTACAGGGGAATATGTTTCATCATAATCAAGTCCTTTGATTTGTGAATATCCTTTGCAGACAAGTCTGGCTTTATTCCTGATTACCTGTCCTTCCTCATTCATTTTATTTTTGAATACCCATTTTGAGCCTATGACATTTTTCTCAGTGGGTCTAGGGACTAATTCCCAGGTATTGTTCTTCTCAATTTGGTCCAATTCTTCATTCATAACATTCACCCAATACTTGTCCTTGCTGGCTTCTTAAAACTTCTTTGGCTCTATGTGTGATATCATGGCTATGTATACCTCTTCTGTCTGTTCAATTAGTTGCCTTCTTGTCTGGACCCCTTTTCTCTTGTCTCCTATGATCTGATCTTCAGGATGGTTCTTCTGAGTGTATCTAGAAGGGGCTTTAGAGCTCAGTTCAGAATCTTCTTTTGTCTTGCTTGTTTCATCATCATCTTGGTCTTCTTCTTCATGGTTGTCTAATGGACTGCTGCAGTCTATATCTTTTGTATTGTTTGGAGGTTCTTCATCAAATCTCACGTCAATGCTTTCTACGATTTTTCGAAGAGTCTTGTTGTAACACCTGTACCCTTTACTTTTGGAAGCATATCCTAGAAATATCCCTTCATCTTCTCTTGCATCAAATTTCCCGAGATTTTCATCATTATTATTTATGTAACACTTGCTTCCAAAGATTCTAAAATGTTTGATTGAAGCTGGTTTCCCATGACATAGTTCATAGGGAGTCTTGTCACTGCTTGGCCTTAAGTGAGCTTTGTTAAGGATATGCATGGTTGTGTGTACTGCTTCTACCCAGAAGGTTTGAGGAATATTACTCTCTTGCATCATGGCTCTAGCAATTTTCTGTATAGATCTGTTTTGTCTCTCTGCTACTCCATTCTGCTGAGGTGTCCCTGCAATAGTAAATTGTTGCTTTATCCCATGTTCATTGCATAGGTCAGCAAAGTCATAATCTGTGAATTCACCTCCTCTGTCTGATCTGATGCATTTTAGTTTGCATATTGTTTGATTTTCTGCTAATGCTTTGAATATCTTAAATTTTTCCAGAGCTTCTAATTTATTCCTAAGGAATGCAACCCATGTCATTCTGGAGAAGTCATCAATTATCAGCATGAAGTAGGATTCTCCACTTGGAGTTTTAGTTCTTGCAGGTCCACATAGGTGCATGTGCACAAGCTAGAGCGGTCTTCTTGTTGATAACTCATCTTTGGCCTTAAATGATGTGCGGGTCTATTTTCCCAATTGACAAGATTTGCATATAGTATTAGAAGGAATTTTTATTTCTGGCATGTCTCTGACAGCTTTCTTCTTGCTTAGTTTGATGATGTGATCAAAGTTGAGATGTCCCAACCTTTTATGCCATAACCATGACTCCTCAAGTTTGGTAAGATGACATGCTTCATCTTCCTCGTTCACAACGTAAGCATTACTCTCTGTCTGAACTCCTTTGAGCAGAGTCTTACCTGTGGTGCTTGATCTGACTTCACAATCTTGTGCTCTAAAGAGAAATTCATAGCCTTTATCACAAATTTGACTGACACTCAACAAATTTGCTTTCACCCCATCTACAAATAGTACATCTTGGGCCTTTCCTCTGCCATTATCTAGGGTGACTGAACCTTTTCCTTTTATTTTTCCTGATTTATCATTGCCAAAAGTAACATTGCCAGATTTCTTTTCATCAAGATTTATAAACGTACTTCTGTCTCCAGTCATGTGTTTTGAGCAGCCACTGTCCAAATACCACTGGCTTTTTAGGGCTTGAGCAGTTAGAGCCAAGTCACATTTATTCACCTTCTTTATCCACTGGAAGCATCCTTTTGTTTGGTATCTTTTGTGAGATGATGAATCACATCCTCTCAGAGGACATTTGGAGGGCATATGTCCAATTTTGTTGCATACACAGCATTTGATCATAATTTTTGCAGAATTGTGAGTATGGGCAAAATTTGTTTGATTCATAAACCTCCTTGAGGTATTGATCATCAATATTTGTCCATATTTTCTACACTCAATTATTTTATGGCCAAATTCCTTACAGTAAAAACAATAACCATACAAACCATTTGCATACCTGATGTAAGGTTGTCTTGTCCATTTCTTTGCTTGAGATAGTGATCTCTTCACTATTTGCATCTTTTTCTAGTTTGAATTACTCCTCCTTGCATGACAGTATGCAGCAATGTGTCCCAGCTTGAGATAGACATAACAGGTGGAATTTTTCATAGGAGGGAAGAGTCTTCTTTGATGGCTTCCAAATTTGACATAATATGAAGTATATGATTCTTTTTCTGTTGTCTAAATGTTTCTTTCATTCTTTATTACTAGAGGTTTCTTCTGGGTTCTGTCTCCCTCCTTACATGTTTCTTATTTTGTAGGAATTATTTGAGCTGCTTCATCAGCCTTCTTTTCTTTTACAAAAATAATATCTCTGTTTTCCTTTTCTTTGCTTTTACTTGACTCTCCTTCATATCCTATTCCATTTTTTATCATAGGAGATCTTTGAGCATCCAGAATCTCGTTCAAATTACTAGAGCTTGATGTTTGAGAAGAATTTATAGCCACTTTCCTTTGAGCATTTTCTAATTTCCTCCTGATACATACTACTTCTTCCAACTTCTCTTGTTCCTAAGTTTTCTCCTTGATTTGCTTAAGTAACATGTCTTCTATATTCTTGGATTCTTCAAGCTCTATCTTTAGTTGCATGAGAATTTCTAAATTCTGTTCTTCTCGTACATACTTGAGGAGAATGTCCTTTTGTTTTCTGCACTTTAGTTTGAGTCTATCAATCTCCTCAAGGGCACTTCTTAGCTCCCCCTCAAGGTCGACTTCACCTTATTCTTCTTCATCTTCTAGCAAGAGTCCTTCAAGTTCTTCTATGGCCATCAATAAAAATTCAGAGGTTCCTTCTTCACTTGAGGGTTCATCAGAGTCTTCGGATGCACTGCTGTCTTGTTGAGCATAGAAGGATTTTCTACTAAATTTCTTTCCTTTCTGCCAGTTCTTTGATGTATTTTTCCCTGATTCTTGAGCCTGATTCTTTACTTTCTTGTGGGGACACCTAGCAGCATAGTGTTCAACTCTTCCACAATTAAATCATTTGAAAGGAAGTTTGCCTTTGTATTTACCTGAGCCTCTATCCAACTTCTTGACAAATTTAGCCTCTTCTTCATCTAAGCAAGAGCATATGTCTTCCTTTTCTTCTTTTCTATTTTAAAGGATGCATCCCTCGTACTTGGCTTCTTCTTTGGGAGTCTCATCTCATATGCCGTTAGATTTCCTAGTAGCTGGTTCATGGTCAAGGTTTCCCAATCAGTTGTTTCTTCTATTGCAGACACCTTGGGGTTAAAACTAGGTGGAAGAGATCTTAGAATCTTTTGTACAATTACAACTTCTTTTATGGTTTCACCTAGAGCCTTCATGTTATTTACTATTTCTGCAACCCTTAGAAAGAAGCTAGTAATGTCTTCATCATCATTCATTTTTAAGTTCTCAAACTGGGCTCTATAGACTTGAAGTTTGGCAGTCTTTACCTTCTTGTCTCCCTCATGGATGTTCTCTAGAGTATCCCACATCTCTTTGGTAGTGTCTTTGTGCATTAATTTGATAAACTCTGCTTCACACAATCCATTTAAGATGGCATACATGGCTTTTGTGTTAGCTACAAAATCTTGTTTGGTTTCTTTCTCTGAGTCAGTTGCCTTTGGGGCATATCCTAATTCCACAGTAGCCCAAAATTCTATTCCTAGAGACATTATGTATGTCCTCATTCTGATTTTCCAGAAGGCATAATTTGCACCAGTGAAAAAAGGGGCTTTATTGGTTGAGCATCCTTCTTTACTAGCCATCCTGGGAACCTAGGATCTCCTTTCAGTTGTTAAAACGGTACAAAGGAAATTGCTCTGATACCAATTGTTGAATCTTTGGTTAAACTGAGAGTGGGGGTGAATCAGTTTAACACAAGCTTTGGCTTTTTAACAATTCATCAAACATATTTACAACTTAATATGTGAACAGTCTTACAATGTAACAGCAAGTATTAAATTAATGTGACATCAACCATATTGTGAGAGTAACAAACAAATAAACAGATTGAGTGGATCATATCAACATGTAAGCAACACACATAGAGACAGCAGATGTAAGTGGAAACCCATAAAGGGAGAAAACCACATCTTATTATTGTTGTGATGCAAAGGCAAGCTCCAACTCCCTCTCACCATTGTTTTTCTGCAAGCACCAACATACAGAAGGCTCCAACCTCAGTCAGCTACAACCGACAGCTATAAAGCTTCAACTTGATAGGGAAGCTCCAACTTCCTCAATTTATCTAAATAAATGTTTGCTGATTTACCTCAGATATCAGCTTTTTTCTGTAGCATCTCTTTCTGCTCCTCTCTTCCTTATCTTCTCTTCCTCAATCTTCTATACTCTACATTCTCTATCCTTACTCTCTCTAACATCTTTATGCATATCAAGTTTATATTATATATAGAGTTCATTACATGACTATTTGTATTCCACAAAGAATTTGGAGTGAACAACCATGACTCTTTGACTTCTGTCTTCTCATTCCTTTGTCCAACTCATTTTAAAATTATAACAATATGTACAAATTTCCATGTTACAGTGGGATTTTTTCTTTTCCTTAGGATACTTGCCTTTGCATCACAAACAATAAAAAAATTGAACATTGACATTTTCAGTTTCAATATATAAACTTCACTCAGCCCTTGGCTTGCTAGTTTTGTCCTTTCTGTAGCAGTCATGCAACTGTCTTGCATCTTTGTTCACTGTCATCTGCATATTCCACCTGTTCACTGTACTTTTGAATCCCTTTGTTGCACATCTCTTCAACTCTGCAATATTTTTTTACCTTTGTCAGGTCCATATTCTCCAAATTCACTGTAGTTGTGTATCTGCTGCATATATACCTGTTTTATGATATAGGGTAAATTAATTACGTGAAATCTCTTCTTACAAGTCCTTACCATGAAGACCTCTCCACCGTTAATAACTGATTATGAACCCATAGCTGCAGCACTCACGCATATAATATGCTCTCATATATAAAGAACCCAATCAACCCAGCTTTCAGCTCTTCTGTATGCGCCTATTTCAAATCTGTGGTAAATGCCCATTTCATGAATGCGGTCATTTTACATACAAAAGCTGTCTATTAAACTTATGGTGAAAAACCATAGCCAAATTCATTTCTCCAACTCTTAATCGAAGGCTAACTTTACTTTCACATTTTTAGTTACATCAAAACAAATTTTACTCAGCCCTTTTTGGCTTTTGGCTTTGCTGGCTTTGTCTTTTCTTTGACTGTGTCTATTCAAACCTTGTACGAATAATCTTTGTAATGGTTCAAACCATAATAATAAAATTCACATAATCACAACAACTCGATATATATAGTGCTCAGCACTTGACCTTCATATGTGTACAACATTCACACCTTAATTAAATCTCGACTTTGGATTAAACAAGCCAATAGGCGATAAGGTCCACTGGTTCCACTAAACATATAACATACCTTGGCGTTATGTCACCCTTCTCATCCGACGGCGGAGAGCACGTCACCTTGCCCCGTGTGATTCGATGGATATCGCTTGGCTTAGATGCATGAGCGATAATGCGCGATGAGAGTGGTTTCTCCAGACCGCTTGAGGCCACGTGTCAGGAAGTCAATGGAATCGCTCCAAATTCTTGAATACCACTCACCCTACGAAGGCGGTGCGATCAAAACCGGAAACCCGCCTTTACTGTTCACTCCTGCAAGGTTCCACGTCCTTCCGTGATCCGGTTCTGTCTAACACCAACAATACTATATGCGGGGCTTTACAAAATTAACGTTCCTCACAATCAACTCAGTTCATTCCTCCATGGGAGGTTGTATATTTGACCAGACTTGCCTAATCGACCTGAAGCGTTAAGCTCACAGCACTGTTCCTTCTTATTTACTCTTGATGTAGCGCCTCGCACAGCCCCAATGATCGCTCGAACCTTAATCTGCTATACAGGGAAATCCATCCTTCATTTTTTTCATAAGGAGAGGGGTTCCTCTCATTGTACGGAGGATTCTGCTTATTCGCCACTAATTCAACACGAGACTTCGATTCAAGAATTTCGTTTGTGCAGAACTCAATACAATCAAGGCACATACAATTAGGTCATAACACCGACAAGAGAGCCAATTTCTTCAATGACGCACAGGGTTCGTTTAGCAGGCCAGATATTCAGTTCTCCATAAAGTCGCACATGGAACTTATAAAAAATTCTCCATAAATAGATATATATACATACAGGCGGTCAATCTCAAAAGCAATCACTTACAATTTCATGGCAGGCTAGATATTCAGTTCAGTGGCCATTATCCTCCTACTCTGTTGCTGAAGAAGTTCTTCTTATGCTCCCTGTAAATGTTCCCTGCTGTCTTCTGCTGCTGTCCTTTGCCTGTCTCTGCATCTGCTGCCTCCTTTGCCATCAATGGCAACATTTCTAACATTGGGTAGGAGAAATTTTATTTTAACTCATAAAAGGTCTAAAATTTAAACAAAAAATGAATACTCCCTCCCTCCATTTTTCCAAATATCATTTTTAATATTATGCCCTCCAAATATCATTTTTAATATCATACGCATTGTTGTTTTGATGGATGTTGAGTGCACTCCATGATTCCTGGTAAGCTCAACAATTGATTTAAAATTAAGCTTCAAAAATCAATTTAATTTCATTCTAATAAAATTATTTTAAGAACATTTATGATGAAGCACACAATGAGTGGTTCAAAAAGAATTTACCTTAAAAATTTTATGTGATTTATCGAGAAGTGTCTTCAAAGAAATTAATGAATTAATTATTAAAATAAAATTGAGATAAAATAGTAAATTTAGGAGAGGTTTTTGGGTTCCAGGTTTTTGCAACCCATGGTTTTGCTCATGGTATTCCACCTTGCCAACAAGGGGGAATTAACTCGATCGTAGGTCCCAACTAGACCTGCTCTTATTTGGAATGGCTAATCCCAAAGGTTTTTAAGGACTGCTATAAGTGTTAGGTGAATAATGAGTTAGTGGTTAAGGGATTAGGGATTAGGGGCTTAGGGGTTAGGGGTTTGACATTTAGGGTTTAGAGGTTAGGGGAACAATGAGTTATTGGTTTAGGGGTTAGGGATTGGGGCGTTAGGGGTTACGGGATTTAGGTGCATTTAAGGGTTAGGTGAATAATGAGTTAGTTGTTAAGGAATTATGGATTGGGGTTAGGGGAATAACGATTTAGTGGTTAAGGGGTTAGGGATTGGGGGCTTAGGGGTTAGGGGATTTAGGTGCATTTAGGCGTTAGGGGAATAATGAGTTAGTGTTTAAGGGATTAGGGTTTGGGGCCTTAGGGGTTAGAGGATTTAGGTGCACTTAGGGGTTAGGTGAATAATGAGTTAGTGGTTAAGGGGTTAGGGATTAGGGGCTTATGGATTAAGGGATTTAGCAGTTAAGGATTTTAGGAGTTAGGGGTTACAGGTGAGGGGTTAATGGGTTATGGGTTAAGCGTTAATGGTTTAGGGGTTAAGGGGTTACGATTTTAGGTGTCAGTGGGTTAGCAGTTTAAGGGTTTAGAGGTTTAGGGTTTAGGGGCTTAAATGTGTTAGGGCTTTAGGGGTTTATGGGGTTAAATGGGTTAGGGGTTAGGAATTAGGGTTTAAGGGGTTGGGGGTTAAGGGCTTAGAGGTTTAGGGTTTAGGGGGTTAAATGGGTTAGGGGTTTAGGTGTATATGGGGTTAAATGGGTTAGGGTTTTGGAATTAGGGGTTAAGCGGTTAGACGTTTAGGATTTAGGGGTTAAATGGGATAGGGGTTTAGAGTTTTAGGGGGTTAGGGGATTTAGAAGTTAAGGATTTTAGTGGATAGGGGAATTAGTTCTCAAATAACAACACATAACCTCTATAGGGGATCTTAGGAATCTACGTGGAATATTTAGTGTCATTGGTATGTTTTACATAGTAAGAATGGGTCTTAGCTTGTACCATTTCCAAGGGATGAAAACAATCACCTCAATCCCAAAATGAAACTTCTTTGGCTCAAATTACATGAAAAAACCATAAAGAATAATATATATCATCTTTGAGGGATTTTAAGCCTCCATCTAGGATATGTGTTCCATTATGAGGTTTTCCACGTCATATATGGGAATTAGGTCTTATACATTGGAAAATGAATGAAAAAGGGCCTTATGCCTAAAACAAGTCTTTCTCATATTTAATATCCATGAACATAATATTAGAATGGAAGTATGTGAACAACTAGTATATTTTACATAATAAGGATGGGTTTTATGGCCTCTATGATGGATATGGAAGGAATACAAGATCTTTAGTCCCTAAAAGTAACTTATTTAGTTCAATGGACATGAATAAGGCCTCAAATGACCACACATATCCTATATAAGATATAATATCTAGCCTTTAGGTGTGATATGGGTGTTATTCGAAGGTTTTTTGTGACATATTTAGGTTGTAGGGCCTTTAATTTTGGCCTTAATATCATTAGGAGTATTTTTGCATTGTGTATGGCACTTGGGGCCTTAACCATGGTCAAGGAAGGATCATAAGGTGCTTGGGTCATATTTGAATCTTCCCATGATCAATCTTCTTGAACAAGTATTCTAATTACTACACGGAACATCTATACGTAATATTTGGCCTATATGGGGTATCTTTGTCACCATGGGTATGGTTTAAATGGTAAGAATGGGTCGTGGGGAATGTAATATCTTGAGGGCAGGAGAAAAAAGGGCCTTAGGCCCTAAATAAATCTTCTTGAGTTCAAGGAACATGAATTAACCCCCAAAAAACCACATAGATAATCTCTAAGGGATATTTGGATTTCAAGTTGGATATGGGAGCCATGGCATGTTATTATACATAATTAAAGAGCCACAAGAATTTTTAGTATGTATGGTTTTCTGATAACAGTGTGTGCACATTCTAAGAATGTGAATCCATTATTAGAATTCGTGAACATTTTTGTAATGCATGTATCTATAGAATAATATGGGTTTAGAGTAAACTTCTAGATTTATATCAATTGACCATGTATAAATCAACATACTTTGAATTCAAATTAATGAAATCATTCTCTATTAATCTAGTGCAATAATCAACCATGGTATGCAACAATGCCACAAAAAACCCATAACAAATAGTGTGTCCACAATTAAAAATTACTAACATAAATGACTAATTCATATACTTGTTGTACTTGTTACTTGGTCATATTTTTATTCTTGGACTATAATAGTCATTTACATTAATCATTATTAATTTTTTCACTTATTATCTAGTCATATAATTTAATCTTAGACTAAATTAGTCATTTAAGTTAGTCGTTTTTAGTTTAATCACTTATTATCTAGTCGTATATTTTATTCCTATACTAAATAGTCATTTAAGTTAGTAATTTTTAGTTTAGCCACTTATTATATAGTCGTATATTTTATTCCTACAATGAATTAATCAATTAAGTTAGTCCTTTTTAGTTCGATCACTTAAAATTGGTCAAATTTAGTATTAATTCACTTGAAATAATTGCGGTGACTAAATTTTTTAGTCACCTTGTCACCAATTTCATCATTTTCTACTAGAGTGTAGCCCATCAGAAACTCTGACCACTCTATAGTTGAAATTGGAAATTTCCTGCTCTGGGAGCATTAGTCACACGTAGTTCTTAATAAGGTCAAGCTAGTGTGACTCGTTGTGCTTCAGGAGCGTCAATACAAGTTATTTTATAAGGTCAAGATGTAGAATTCTCTTCAAAAGAAATTTTGTATCAAGAATGTGTTGAAGCCTAGAAAATATCTGCTTCAAACATCGGGGAAAACCACCCGGTTGGGACCTTAAGGCAACTCCTTTTCTGTTTGGTATGGTGGCTCCGACTGGATTTAAAGGACCAGTTTCCTTGTAACTAAATGGATTGGATTGGATGGGTGGAAATGGGACTAAATTAACTGAAATAAAACTATCTAATTTAAGCTAAATACTGATAAAGAAATTCTAACATTAACCCGGGTAGCTATATGTGAATACAACTTAAGATTGTTCCAATTCAACAATAACCATGAAAATGTATTATTAATTAAATTGAAATGTGCAGAAACAAATAAAGATAACTCTGTTTAAGAAATTAAACAGAGTTGTATTAGCATATTGCATTCATCATTGTAATACCATCTACATGTAATTATGAAAAATAACGTTTCAATTATACTCAGAAATGATATATAAAAGGAAGCGTTGTGAAAACAAATATACATATAAATGATAGCAATTTTAAAACGAATATCATAAGACAAAAGAGATCAACAGTGAACAGATAGAAATACCTTGTTCATCTTGAAGACTTTCAGATGCAATCTGATACTCTATCTAGTAACTATGATGCAAAATCAAATTCCAAGGTACAGAAATGCAACACTTCAAAGATAATTTCGCATGAAAATCACCAGATGTGATCCTTTTCAAAAAATATATAAGACAATGGAGTACAGAAATGCAATCTCCAAGTCCAAAAATATTAAGATTCAGGACCCCTCTCTAAATGCATGAGAGGGGTTTAAATACTACTTAACTAACTCTAAAAATAGTTTATTACAAAAATTAAGGATTCGGTTCAATGACCGTCCTTTTCCTAGGCTAAAATACAGTGAAATTAAAACTAAATCTATCTATCTATGAATTTGATATTTAAGCTTGCAGGCATCTAGCATAGTTTTGAGAAGATGCGGTTGACCGACTTCGGAATTCAATTGTCCTGAAAAGACAGAGTCGGCAAGCATAGGAGCAATCTTCTCTGTAGCATTGATGATACAATTGAGTGCACTGTGCTGACTGTGTGGCTTCACCAAGTACATCCAGTATGCGTCCCAATTCAATCTTGTCAGCCCTTGGATGAATTTTGCTCTTTCTTCTGCCTTTTGCCTCCATTCTGTTTGCAATTGATTTGCCTGTGGGAGATATCCTAGAACAGTTTCTGGGATCAAATTAGCTTTGTGTAAATTGTCATTTACACAATCAGTGAGAGTGTTTGCTGCTGTAGCCGCCTCCTCTGCTGCCTTTTCTGCCCTTCTGATTTGGGCATCCCAGTTATTGAACAATATGTCTTTATGGTTTTCATTAACACTGGGTGCACCAGCTTTTCTGCCTTCTTCTGTCTTTTGCCATGCCAGATAATCATTGATATTTTCATTAATCAAATCATAATCATTTTGTAAATCTACGACATGATTTGTGATTTTATCGCTCTCTTGGCACAAAGAATTCCATTGCAAGATTTTTTGGCAGAAAACTTCCTCTTGTTGCAGTAGTTGATTGTTCAAAGAGATGGTCTCTGAAATGAATTCTGGAAGCTTAGGATCATCTTTATGCTGATCTTGGATAATCTGTATTTGTTTGTCTTTATCAGCCAAGCTTTTTTGATGTCCTATTTGCATTTCTTGAAGTTGTTGTTGTAACTCTTCAAGTTTCAATTGTGCTTCCTTATTGGCCTGTACCTGTTGCAATTGTTCTTGCAGAGCTTTTACCTGTTCTTCTTTTTCATTCAACAAAATTTGTATCTCAAATGCTTTATCAATTGTTGCAGAAGCATAAGCTCCTGTTATTTGAGATAACTTAGTGAGATTATGAGTAGGCTCTGTGGCAGGATCTTTCCACAAAACATCTACTTGTTCTGCTTCAGTAGCAATTGCACTTTCTATTTTTCTCTTTTTTCTCTGTCTCTTCACTATTGCTTTGTATTTTGGGCTGTAGAATACATCCAGAGGAGGAATGTCCTCTACATTAAGTACAATTTCAGAGGAGGGTGTGATTGGTATGTGCTCTGTCACTGTGACTGTGCTGCTTGTTCCTGTGTTCAAAACTTTGGTTGTCTGGACAGGGGTCTGTACATTCTGTCCTTCTACATTAATCAATTGGTTAAAGGTTTCCCATTCTTTGTCTAACTCAATGGTGACTGGTTGTTGTTGTACATTGGTTGGAGGAGGATTTGTCTGTTGAGAAGTCAAAATTTGCTGTTGAGTAAGTTCTTTAGATTGTGCAGAATCTTTAATGGATTCTTCCATTTTATCTTCCTTTTCTTTAGACTTATTGGAGTGTTCAGAATCTCTGTCAGATTTTGATTTAGATTTACCTGTACTTGAACTGCCGTTAAGACTAACACTAGCAGTTTGCTCCCTTGCGGGCTCTAAGCGTAGATTATCCAAAGGAATAGGAATTAGTCTTTTTTCTCTGTAAAGCTTGAATTCCTGGAATTCCTCTGGAGATAGCTGTGCTTGAGCTGAATTCAAAACTTCTTTGAATGAATTTCTTGCTTGGAACATATCATCAAAAAGATCCTGTTCCCCGGAAAATTCCCTTACTTTGATTGCATTGGTAAAATTCTTAACAATATCATTTGGGTCGAATAACCTTCTCAAGAATTTGAACAGCTGTAGGCATGTAACATTGCCTATCTCTTGAAATGCATGACCAATATCAAACAGTGAAAATGTTCCACATTTTATGGGAAATTGTGGCCAAATTCCCTTTTTCTTCTCTTTTAAATCTTTTGTTATACCTCCCTGGCCACAGGTCTGATAAGCAATTTCCCGAGCTACAAGTCTATCTGGAACATATAGGGGTAACACATGGGGAGAAGCATAACTTCCAAAATCCCTAATATAGGTGAAAAATTCTTCTCCAAACCATCTCGCGACGGGGAGAATATCAACCTCTGTTTCTGAGGATAACCTTGGGGCATCCTTATTATACAATGTTTTGTACAATGGCAGCATTATTCCATGACAAATTTGGTAAAAATGGGGGAAAAACTTAGACTCCCATAGTTCTTTATGGTACACATGAATGGGCAAAGGATCGTGGATAGTCCATTTCCATCCCATTACAGGGAATTTAGAGACATAGCAGATGGCGTCCATGACATAAGCAGATAAATAAAAAGGCGGATAAACCCGCTGAGAAACATTTCGTTTAGATCGGTATCGAAAAATAGCAGTGGTGAGATTATCAGATAGGATTTTGGCCTAGTCTACAATTGTAGAATTAACAGTCGCGTTCAACAAAGGAAGCCATTCGGGTAAGATCATATTTATGTCAGGCTTTCCAAAAAGCCTGCATAACATGGCAGCAGTAAAACAATAAGGAGAGGTAAGTGAACCCGTGTTGTACATACCTTGTTTTTTTTTCTTCAATGGTTCACTTCTTTTGGTCCACTCCTTTGTGCATTCTGCCAAATTTGAGTGTTCTTTGGCAAACTCTTCCATAAATTGCTTGTTGAAAATCGCCTGAGGTTCTGGCAGCTTATACATTAATCTCAGATCTTATATGGTGAATGACCCGATTAGCTCTTCCGATGGAGTTCTGAATTGTCTGTCTGAAATATCTGTGCTATCCAGCACCCATCTCACCATGTCTGTATATGGGAGAATCCTTGGCCTTGCTGCTATTCTATGCAGAAATGAGCAAGCCAAGTCTCTAAGGGTTGCTTCAGACGTATTCTGGGAACCTGCTGTAGCTACAACTTTTATCACCACAGGGTTTTCTTCCTCTAGCAGATTATACATTCCTTCCCAAGTGGATATACCGGCATCCTTATTACAAGCGGTGTCTGCATACAGCGAAGCCATTTCTTTGTTTTTAGAACTCGAGCTCTTCTCCTTCTTTCCCATAGTGTTTAGCGGAAGATTTGTATAGGCGTTTGCTCCTTCGTGCCTGCGTTTTACGAATAAATGAGAATAATGGCATAAGAAAGGTGATGAGACTGTTTAAAATGTGAAAGCGGATGAAATATGATATTTTAATCGTGAAATGACTTTCAATCTGAACACAATCTCATTTACCATTAATAATCAATCCAATCATTTAATATAATCATTAAAGTGCATAACGGATTTGACATATGGGAAGATTGCCTTGGGATAGCGCGCTTATATGAATCTGCAACATTGCGATCTCCGATTTGCTGCGCAATATCGCAGTATCGCAATGTCGCAATATCGCAGAATGAAGTTATCGCAGTTATAAAAATAGCGCAAAAGCGGAAATTGCGCAATAGTGCAAAAGCGCATATCGCAAAATCGCAAAAGCGCACATCGCAAAGTCGCAAAAGCGCACATCGCAAAGTCGCAAAAGCGCACAATTCAAAAGAGTGCAAAAGATATTCATTAATCATTTCTATTTTCTGCGCTATGCGATCTGCGACCAATGCATTTTATAAAAGAAATATACCATTTGGTTATGGATGCGCTATCTTGTTTAAAGAGCAATTTTATTATGATCTATCATAAACTTAAGTGTTTTTTAATATTCTTTCAAAGGGATCTCTATAGGTTTATGATAGAAAGTTTTATTTTAAAAGGCAAAGAAATCCTAATTGATTTTTTGGATTTTTAACTAAGGGTCCTCATTTATTTAGTATTATTACTAATATTAAATAAAAAGGGGGGTTGTTGCTGGTCACAACAATTGGCGATTCACTGAAAGAAACAGTTATCTCTGAAAAAATAAAATGAACATTCTATCTTTAGTAAGTAAAGGTTTTTAAAGATAATGAAAACTATCTTAGGATAATTCAAATAAAAATGTAACTATGAAAAATAAATAAAAATCATTTCATAATTTCTTTCTAATTCCTTAAGAAAATAAAACATTTTGGGTTATCTCAAGCTTTGATTGGTGTTAATAATGAAGTAAGTGGATCTCTCCAAGTTTTGGTTTTATAATATACTCTATTGCCATAGGTATTGCCTCTGCTGCCAACAAATGTTCATAGTCTCGACAGGGTTACCTTTAAACCATTAACAATTCATTGTCCCATCCAACTAAAATTATGACTATTTAAAAGATAAATTCATAAGACCTATTATCTCATGTTTTTGTCTTTTATTTATTTTTATTTTAAGAGCCATTCTTCTGGTTTGGCAGCCAGTTAATAACAATGCCATTCACTAGTTATAATTAAACTTAACAAGTTGGCTCGTGATGAGACCCCTTGTCTTATATTTATAAGCCATTACCCCGTTTTGGTATGCAGTATTGGTAATGTCAGTTTTTATTACTCCTTATGAACATGGTAAGTCGGCTCGTGATGAGACCTCTTATCTCTTAAAATTTTCGTATAATTTCTTAGAATTACATTCTAAAAAATCACAACTTAAATGGATGGGGTGAAATAGTTTTATCCTTAAGAATCAATGGATGACAATTTTCAGAGTTTTTGAGTTCCAAAACTTTGAAAAAATCTTTACTTTGATAGATAACCTTTCTTTGCTTAATAAACTTATGATGATTTACATTCTTCTCAAGTTTTCAAAAGATTATGCAAATGATTGAAATAATCTTTCAAAGTTTTATCATCTTATTTTAAACTATTCAAAAACTGTGATCATTACTTTAAAAATTCTTATTTACACAAAATAAATATTTATAATATTTTTCCGAAGAAATTTTCTTAAATAGTAAACAGTCAATCAGAGACTCATAAACAACCTTTATTTGTAAAAAAAAAAACAATCAAAACTTTGCAGAAAGAAATATGTACAGTTTAAGAAGGGGTTACCTCCTTATGAAAAGAATTTCTTCAAGATAAGCCCATTTACAGGAAGAGATTCTCTCTTACCTGTTAGATCTTGGAGTATGAATGTATTTGAGCTTATCTTCTCAACGATCTGAAATGGTCCAAGCCACATTTTCTGAAATTTGGTATTCTTACCCTTTTCTTTGTGTGCTTTATCCCATTTCAAAACGAGATCACCAATTGATAAAAATTTTGAGCCGGTAGAACTTGCATCAAAAGAAGATTTTACAAGCTGTTGATGTTTTTCATGAGTAATTTTTGCTTTATCCCTATCTTCTTCTAGTTTAAGGATTTGATCATACCTCATTTGAATGGATGATGAAGGATTTTCTTCAATAAACTGCACTAGGGCTAATGATGGAAGAGTTAAATTTGATGGTAACACAGCTTCTTTTCCATAAACCAGATTGAAAGGTGAAGTCCCAATTGAAGCTTTTTCAGTGATACGATCAGCCCATAACGCAAATATTAAAGATTTGTGCCAATTCTTTTGATTTTGATCAACGGTCCTTTTAATGATTTTGATAAGGTTTTTATTAGTGGATTCAGCCAAACCATTACCTTGTGAATAATAATTTGCTGAATATTTTAATTTAAAACCTCTTTTGACTGCAAATTCAATTAAACTATTTCCAAAGAAGTAAGATGCATTATCAAAAACAAGAGCTTGAGGTACACCAAACCTGGTTATGATGAATTGATCTATGAAATCAATAATTGCATCAGAATTGGCTACCTTCAACGGGATTGCCTCTACCCATTTTGTAAAGTAATCAGTTGCAGTAAGGATGTACTTGTGCTGTTTAAAAGAATGAGGTACTATCTCACCAATAATGTCAAGCCCCCATTGTTCAAATGGTTGCTCAATAGTTACTGGTTGCAAAGGAAAAGCTGGTTTCCTTTGTCTTCCACTTGCAGTTTGACAAATTCTGCATTTCCTTACATAATCATGCGTATCTTTAAAAAGGGTAGGCCAATAATAACCAGCATGAATTATTTTGTGAGCTGTGGTATCACCTCCAAAATGACCTCCTGCTGGTCCATCATGCAATTCCTGCAAAACCTTTTCAGCTTCAGTCTTTTCAAGACATCTTAATAAAATTGAATCATAGTTTTTTCTAAATAACACATTATCAATGATCTCATATTTAATAGCCTTTAACCTTAAAGCGCATTTACTCTTATAGCTGAGATTAGAAGGAGCATACCTATTTTTCAAATAATAGATAAGATCAGCATACTGAGATCTGGAATCTGTAACATTTATCTGACTTACTTGAATATCTTGATTTGAATCTTGATTTTCTGGTATGTTATGAGCTCCTGCCAATAATTTGCAAAAACCTTGTCCTCTAACAATCTTAGCTGGTTTAATATCAATATCATATTCTTGCAAGGTTGTTACCCAGTTAGCTCTCTTTTCTCCTACTTCTTTTTGAATTAATAATTGCCTCACTGCAGAGAATGGGACAATGATTTTTGTATGTGTTTTCAAGAGAAAAGGTCTAAAATGTTTGATTGATTTAAACACGGCAAAGGCTTGTTTTTCAACATCGGAATAATTAAGCTCAGCTCCTTGCAGATTTGAGCTAAAGAAAGAAATTGGTGCTTCGATTTCTTGATCATTGAGTTGTGTTAAAACGGCTGCATAGGATGTTTCAGTGGCCAGAGTATACAAAGTAAAATCTTTAGAAAAATCTGGGGTATTCAATGCTGGTGCATTAATGATCGCTTGTTTGATTGCATCAAAAGCTTCTTTTTCTTTATGCGCCCATTTGAATATTGAATTCTTCTTGATCATATTTTTCATAGGTAAAACAATTAAAGAAAAATCAGGAATAAATCTTTTAACAAAATTTATCTGTCCAAGAAATGATTGCATGGATTTTTTGTTATGCGGTAAAGAAATATCAGAAAATTCTTTCACTCTATCTGGATCAATATATATACCATCTTTTGACACAACAAATCCTAAGAGTTTTCCTTCATTTAAAGCAAAGAAAGATTTCTTCGGATTTAAGGAAATACCAAACCGTTTACATCTTTCAAATATTTGTTTTAAGTCATGTAGATGATTGGCTCTCTTTTTTGAAAATACTGTTATGTCATCAAGATAAACAACAACTTATTTATTGATCAAACCTTTGAATGCTATGTCCATGGCTCTTTGAAAATTTTCTCCTGCATTTATTAGACCAAACGGCATTTTCTGATAAGCATAAGTTCCCCATTTTGTTCTGAAAGTTGTTTTCAATCTGTCATCTGGGTGAACAAAAACTTGATTATAGCTCGAAAATCCATCGAGAAAAGGCATAAGTTCAGAACCAGCTACCTTTTGAAGTATCTGTTCCATGGTTGGCAATGGGAAATTGTCTTTTAAACATGCCTTATTTAGATTTCTGA
Organism: Pinus albicaulis; assembly: GCA_034641835.2. Lineage (NCBI taxonomy): Eukaryota > Viridiplantae > Streptophyta > Pinopsida > Pinales > Pinaceae > Pinus > Pinus albicaulis. Next base: position 1,939,301,475 of record CM076575.1, read on the forward strand.
AATCAATACAGATTCTTATATCACCATTCTTCTTCCTTACAGGTACCATATTGGAAACCCAATTAGAGTGCCTGATTGGAAAAATGATTTTGGCTTTCAGAAGTTTATTAAGTTCTGATTTAATTTGACTTTCGAGATTTGGATGGATCTTTCTCAACTTCTGTTGAACAGGTTTAATATCAGGAAGCATTGGAATCGTGTGTTGAATAACCGAAGTATTATACGTTTTTAGATCATCATAATTCCAAGAAAAAACGTTTTTATACTTGTTCAGTAGTTTAATGAATGCATTCCTTTCCTCTGGTGTTAAATTGAGTCCTAAGTTAACGTTTTGAGGTTTAGAATCAGAACCAAGATTTACTAATTCAAACTTCAAAGTGGAACTTTGAAGTTTTGTATTAACAACTTTCTTGAATCTGTCTCTAATGTCATATAAATCCTCTAATTTAACAACAGATTTTGGAATGGGATTTTCATTATCTTTTGAAGCAATTTGTAAATCATGATCATCTTCGTCAATAATTTTCTCATCATATGATTTCTCTGAAGTCATGAAATTTAAAATATCTTGATCATGATAGAAAACTCTCCAATTTGTGACATTATCGGGGACAGATGGGCGAAAAATCAATTCTACGGAAAACCTATCAGGACTGCAATCTTCAGCAGGAAGGAGTTTAGATGCAACATTAGCTAACAAGTCAGCTGATGTATTTTGATTCCTAGGAATAGGAGAAATATTGAATGCTAAAAAATGAGTGGTGAGGTCTTGTACTAGGGTTTGATAGTGTTTAAGATGTCCTGAAAGGCAATGAATAGTATTCCTAACTTGTTTTATGACAATTTCGGAATCACCAAAGACTTTCAAGTATTTAACATCTAACCCTATAGCTTTATAAAGTCCTTGAACGAAGGCTTCATATTCTGCAGTATTGTTAGTACACTCAAATTCTAATCTACATGACAACATGGTTTTCTCCCCATTTGGATCAATTAAGATGCATCCAGCTCCAGCTCCATCACTAGACTTCGATCCATCAAAATATAACGACCAAAATAAAGATTTGTCTATTGGCTTATCTACAATTACATCAGAAATATTTACAATTATGGAAAATCAAATTGTGAAAAATTTTCTATCTGAGAAACAAAAGTATTTACAAAAAAAGGTGACTGAGGAGCTTTGAAATTTCCAAGAAATGATTCAGCAGAATAACCTCCAAGAATATTTTTGTTGAATGCCACAGGTTCATTAGGTTGTTCAAATTCAGTGACAGTGTGCGTCATATGTTTTTCTCGTTCAATTTTGATTTGATTTGGTTTCCCTTTGTAGGGAAGCCACATGTGTGAATAATCAGTTGAGATATAACCGTTAAGTTTCGCAGACCAGTCCCTGCTCAAGATTAATCCATAGAATTCAGGAATATCAGCAATTAGAATATCAATTCTTTGGACAATCCTAGGATCGGAGGCTAATCTGATAGTAACTGAATTGATTTCTCCTACCACTTGGACTTTAGAGCGATCCAACTGAGCGATATGAACTGCTGATTTCTTTGGTTCAATATTCAATTTGGCACAGACAGAAGTAGGCATTATATTGGAGGAAGCTCCAGAATCAATCAAACAATTGTGCAGATTTTTATTGTACATCTCATAAGTCAAAATAAAAGGAGGAGTTTGAGAATTTTACTTTTCCCCAATGAGCACAGTATCAGTAGCATCTACCTTATCTGGTGGCTTACCAGTTCCTCTTGCTGTTTTTGCAACTACACCGCTTGGTAAAGGAGCAATTGGTGTAGCATTTAATTCTTTCAATAGCAACTTTTGCTGGTGTTTTAGTTTGCTGAGTTCATGTAAAGAAATGTTGGCTTTGATCTTTTTTATGTCTTCGAAAATGTTGTATTCCATGGGATCTGACACTACTAAAGTTTTCGCTGTTGATGTAGGAAGATTATAAGAGGATGGCTGATTTTGAGTAGGTAATGGAGAAGTTTTCTTCACAGTGGGTTTGTCTTTGGTACTTGGAGTTGTAATTTTCTTTTTAGGAACTGTTTGCACTGGTTTTGCTGTAGATTTACTCCTAGTACTTACAGGTATAGCTTCTTCACTATCAGAATTAGGGAGAATAAAATCCCACATTCCATTCAATTCAGCTATTTCTTCATTTTCGTCTTCTTGATCTGATACTATAGATGTATCTTCTTCTTCTTCCTCTTCTTCTGATTCTGCATTAGAAATTACATTAGGAGGTTTAGATTCAACTTGGTTTCTTCTGAAATTTCGAAATGGTTTCTTGGTAGAAGTTTCAGCCACTTGTTTTTTAATTTCAACCATTTCATTTGACATGGTTTTAAGAAATTTCTGTAAACCTTCCATGTCGTATGGATCTTTGGCCTTTTTCTTTGAATCATCTTTGAAGCTGACCTTCTTTGATTTCCTTTCCTCGATAGCATTTTTCTTTTCCAGAGAAGTAATACGTTTTTCCACTGCAATAACTTCTTTCATATTCTCAGCTAATGTAGGCTTTGCAGCTCTGTCTACGAAAATTGCTATGTTTGAGGGTAAGGCAATTATATACCATTCAATTCTGACTTGTTCACTGGGTTGTGAATCTGTATGAATTTTATTCAAAAGTTTGTTGAATCTAGCATTGAATTCTTTTATAGGTTCCTTGGGTTCTATCTTCAAATTTGAGAGATCATTGAGTAAAGTTGCAATTGATCGGTCATCTCCAAATTTGGTCAAAAAATGATCTGCAAAAATGTCCCAACTCGTTATGGATCCTAATGGTAATGAAAAGTACCATGATCCTGCTACTCCCTGAAGAGTATATGGGAATAATATAACTACAACATCTTCGTGTATGAATCCATTCAAATTAATAGCCAGTATAAAGTTATTAATATGTTCTTCAGCTTGAATGTTAAGATCTGGGCTAAACTTTGGAAGCCATTTTCCAGGATTGTCTGGTAAATAATGTAAAGGTGCAGCCATGTTGACTGCCCTGGAGTAGACCATGGGCTCTGTGCCATTATTGGAACAACTATTGGAGGAATAGTAGAAACTGGTGGTATTTGAATAGAAGTGGTTGGAATAGATGATGTTGAGATTGATGAGGATTGAGGAGAAGATGTTTGTGGAGATGATGATGAAACAACTGTACTTTGTTGAGTCGGTATTTCGGAAACAGATATTTGACTATTAGAGGTTGAACTTACTGATTCCGATTGAGTTTTTCTTATTTTTCCCTTACTAGGTAAAGGAAATTCTTTCGGAGGAATACCAAGTTTTTCACTTTGCAACCTAGTAAGAGGTTTCGAAGGAATAAATTTTGAGCTTACACTACCTTCAAATATTTCAGACTCTTCAAAAGATAATGAGAATCCTTTCAATTTATGAATTAGATCTTGAACTTCAGGAGACTCAGGATGTTGATTGTCTGAATGTTTTGAGATTTTGGTAGTGGGTGTCTGAATATTTTCTGCAATTTCTTCTCTAGGATTTTGAATTTCAGAAGAAATTGAAGAAGTTAATGAGGGTTTTTTTCTCTCAGAATGGCTTGTGGATAAATTTTTACTTTCCATTCATAGCTCAGGCCCTCCTTCTAGCACCAAAAATGTTGAAGCCTAGAAAATCACTGCTTCAAACATTGGCGAAAACCACCCGGTCGGGACCTTAAACCTTAAGGCAGCTCCTTTTCCGTTTGGTATGGTGGCTCCGACTGGATTTAAAGGACTAGTTTCCTTGTAACTAAATGGATTGGATTGGATGGGTGGAAATGGGACTAAATTAACTGAAATAAAACTATCTAATTTAAGCTAAATACTGATAAAGAAATTCTAACACTAACCCGGGTAATTATATGTGAATACAACTTAAGATAGTTCCAATTCAACAATAACCATTAAAATGTATTATTAATTAAATTGGAATGTGCAGAAACAAGTAAAGATAACTCTGTTTAAGAAATTAAATAGAGTTTTATTAACATATTGCATTCATCATTATATACCATCTACACGTAATTATGAAAAATAACGTCTCAATTATACTCAGAAATGATATATAAAAGGAAGCGTTGTGAAAACAAATATACATATAAATGATAGCAATTTTAAAATGAATATCATAAGACAAAAGAGATCAACAGTGAACAGATAGAAATACCTTGTTCATCTTGAAGACTTTCAGATGCAATCTGATACTCTATCCAGTAACTATGATGCAAAATCAAATTCCAAGGTACAGAAATGCAACACTTCAAAGATAATTTCGCATGAAAATCACCAGTGTGATCCTTTTTAAAAATATATAAGACAATGGAGTACATAAATGCAATCTCCAAGTCCAAAACTATTAAGATCTAGGACCCCTCTCTAAATGCATGAGAGGGGTTTAAATACTACTTAACTAACTCTAAAAATAGTTTATTACAAAAATTAAGGATTCGGTTCAATGACCGTCCTTTTCCTAGGCTAAAATACAGTGAAATTAAAACTAAATCTATCTATCTATGAATTTGATCTTTAAGCTTGCAGGCATCTAGCATAGTTTTGAGAAGATGCAGTTGACCGACTTCGGAATTCAACTGTCCTGAAAAGACAGAGTCGGCAAGCGTAGGAGCAATCTTCTCTGTAGCATTGATGATACAATTGAGCGCACTGTGCTGACTGTGTGGCTTCACCAAGTACATCCAATATGAGTCCCAATTCAATCTTGTCAGCCCTTGGATGGACTTTGCTCTTTCTTCTGCCTTTTGCCTCCATTCTGTTTGCAGTTGATTTTCCTGTGGGAGATATCCTGGAACAGTTTCTGGGATCAAATTAGCTTTGTGTAAATTGTCATTTACACAATCAGTGAGAGTGTTTGCCACTATAGCCGCCTCCTCTGCTGCCTTTTCTGCCCTTCTGATTTGGGCATCCCAGTTATTGAACAGTATGTCTTTATGGTTTTCATTAACACTGGCTGCACCAGCTTTTCTGCCTTCTTCTGTCTTTTTCCATGCCAGATAATCATTGATCTTTTCGTTAATCAAATCATAATCATTTCGTAAATCTATGACATGATTTGTGATTTTATCGCTCTCTTGGCACAAAGAATTCCATTGCAAGATTTTTTGGCAGAAAACTTCCTCTTGTTGCAGTAGTTGATTGTTCAAAGAGATGGTCTCTGAAATGAATTCTGGAAGCTTAGGATCATCTTTATGCTAATCTTGGATAATCTGTATTTGTTTGTCTTTATCAGCCAAGCTTTTTTGATGTCCTATTTGCATTTCTTGAATTTGTTGTTGTAACTCTTCAAGTTTCAATTGTGCTTCCTTATTGGCCTGTACATGTTGCAATTGCTGTTGCAGAGCTTTTACTTGTTCTTCTTTTTCATTCAACAAAAGTTTTATCTCAACCGCTTTATCAATTATTGCAGAAGCATAAGCTCATGTTATTTGAGTTAACTTAGTGAGATTATGAGTAGGCTCTGTGGCAGGATCTTTCCACAGAACATTTACTTGTTCTGCTTCAGTAGCAATTGCACTTTCTATTTTTCTCTTTTTTCTCTGTCTCTTCACTACTGCTTTGTATTTTGGGCTGTAGAATACATCCAGAGGAGGAATGTCCTCTACATTAAGTACAATTTCAGAGGAGGGTGTGATTGGTATGTACTCTGTCACTGTGACTGTGCTGCTTGCTCCTGTATTCAAAACTTTGGTTGTCTGGACAGGGGTCTGTACATTTTGTCCTTTTACATTAATCATTTGATTAAAGGTTTCCCATTCTTTGTCTAACTCAATGGTGACTGGCTGTTGCTGTACATTGGTTGGAGGAGGATTCGTCTGTTGGGAAGTCAAAATTTGCTTTTGAGTAAGTTCTTTAGATTGTGCAGAATCTTTAATGGACTCTTCCATTTTATCTTCCTTTCCTTTAGACTTATTGGAGTGTTCAGAATCTCTGTCAGATTTTGATTTGGATTTACCTGTACTTGAACTGCCGTTAAGACTAACACTAGGAGTTTGTTCCCTTGCGGGCTCTAAGCATAGATTATCCAAAGGAATAGGAATTAGTCTTTTTCTCTGTAAAGCTTGAATTCCTGGAATTCCTCTGGAGATAGATGTGCTTGAGCTGAATTCAAAATTTCTTTGAATGAATTTCTTGCTTGGAACATATCATCAAAAAGATCCTGTTCCCCGGAAAATCCCCTTACTTTGATTGCATTGGTAAAATTCTTAGCAATATCATTTGGGTCGAATAACCTTCTCGAGAATTTGAACAGCTGTAGGCATGTAACGTTGCCTATCTCTTGAAATGCATGACCAATATCAAACAGTGAAAATGTTCCACATTTTATGGGAAATTGTGGCCAAATGCCCTTTTTCTTCTCTTTTAAATATTTTGTTATACCTCCCTGGCCACAGGTCTGATAAGCAATTTCCCGAGCTACAAGTATATCTGGAACATATAGGGGTAACACATGGGGAGAAGCATAACTTCAAAAAACCCTAATATAGGTGAACAATTCTTCTCCAAACCATCTCGCGACGGGGAGAATATCAACCTCTGTTTCTGAGGATAACCTTGGGGCATCCTTATTATACAATGTTATGTACAATGGCAGCATTATTCCATGACAAATTTGGTAAAAATGGGGGACAAACTTAGACTCCCATAGTTCTTTATGGTACACATGAATGGGCAAAGGATCGTGGATAGTCCATTTCCAGCCCATTACAGGGAATTTAGAGACATAGCAGATGGCGTCGATGACATAAGCAGATAAATAAAAAGGCGGATAAACCCGCTGAGAAACATTTCGTTTAGATCGGTATTGAAAAATAGCAGTGGTGAGATTATCAGATAGGATTTTGGCCCAGTCTACAATTGTAGAATTAACAGCCGCGTTCAACAAAGGAAGCCATTCGGGTAAGATCATATTTATGTCAGGCTTTCCAAAAAGCCTGCATAACATGGCAGCAGTAAAACAATAAGGAGAGGTAAGTGAACCCGTGCTGTACATACCTTGTTTTTTTTTCTTCAATGGTTCACTTCTTTTGGTCCACTCCTTTGTGCATTCTACCAAATTTTAGTGTTCTTTGGCAAAAGCTTCCATAAATTGCTTGTTGAAAGATGCCTGAGGTTCTGGCAGCTTATACATTAATCTCATATATTCTATGGTGAATGACCCGATTAGCTCTTCAGATGGAGTTCTGAATTGTCTGTCTGAAATATCTGTGCTATCCAGCACCCATCTCACCATGTCTGTGTATGGGAGAATCCTTGGCCTTGCTGCCATTCTATGCAGAAATGAGCAAGCCAAGTCTCTAAGGGTCGCTTCAAACGTATTCTGGGAACCTGCTGTAGCTACAACTTTTATCACCACAGGGTTTTCTTCCTCTAGCAGATTACACATTCCTTCCCAAGTGGATATACCGGCATCCTTATTACAAGCGGTGTCTGCACACAGCGAAGCCATTTCTTTGTTTTCAGAACTCGAGCTCTTCTCCTTCTTTCCCATAGTGTTTAGCGGAAGCTTTGTATAGACGTTTGCTCCTTCGTGTCTGCATTTTACGAATAAATGAGAATAATGGCATAAGAAAGGTGATGAGACTGTTTAAAATGTGAAAGCAGATGAAATATGATATTTTAATCGTGAAATGACTTTCAATCTGAACACAATCTCATTTACCATTAATAATCAATCCAATCATTTAATATAATCATTAAAGCGCATAACGGATTTGACATATGGGAAGATTGCATTGGGATAGCGCGCTTATATGAATCTGCGACATTGCGATCTGCGATTTGCTGCGCAATATCGCAGTATCGCAATGTCGCAATATCGCAGAATGAAGTTATCGCAGTTATAAAAATAGCACAAAAGCGGAAATTGCGCAATAGCGCAAAAGCGCATATCGCAAAATCGTAAAAGCGCACATCGCAAAGTCGCAAAAGCGCACAATTGAAAAGAGCGCAAAAGATATTCATTAATCATTTCTATTTTCTGCGCTATGCGATCTGCGACCAATGCATTTTATAAAAGAAATATACCCTTTGGTTATGGATGCGCTATCTTGTTTAAAGAGCAATTTTATTATGATCTATCATAAACCTAAGTGTTTTTTAATATTCTTTCAAAGGGATTTCTATAGGTTTATGATAGAAAGTTTTATTTTAAAAGGCAAACAAATCCTAATTGATTTTTTGGATTTTTAACTAAGAGTCCTCATTTATTTAGTATTATTACTAATATTAAATAAAAAAGGGGGTTGTTGCTGGTCACAACAGAATGCTATCCTAAATAACCGATGAAGGCCGTGGAGGGTCATGGATTCATAGTTGCTAGCAATTCCATAGGATGGTTCAGTATTGAGACTGACCTGTTGCGCTACAGGAGGCTAAGAAGCGTCAATTCTGCAAAGCACGTCAATGATGATCTAAAGAGGTTATGTCTTAAATGGATCAAGTGGAAAGCTAGAAAGTGTGGTGAGGAAAATAGAGGAAATCGTGAGATTTCACAATGGATATGAGTGTTAGTGATGACCATATCAGAACAATTTGACAGAGATTTATCTATTGCTGTAATTTCTAATTTTTATAATTGTCATGTAAGCATTAAGGGAAGGTATTGGAAGTAATGCTTCCATGACTTCCAAGTTATTGTGAGTTGTCATTGTGCATCACGAGGTGTAATTCTAGAAGTAATTATTTCCCTATATCTGTGAGTTGTCTATGAGTCATAGATCCAGCTTCTTCGGATATTATCATCTAGAAGTTGGTGATCAACACCTATATATTTAAGTTGTTATGTGCTCAAGAAAATAACAATTTGTGAGGTGTTGTGTGAACAATCTTTGTGCTCTCTCAATTTTTCTAATGGTTTTTTTATTAATTAATATATTTTAATAATTTTTAATAATATTAATACGATTTTCATTTTTATTTTTTTTCTTAAAAATATAATAATGAGTGGAAAGGAAATTATAAATATTGATTCGTGATTTCGGTTTGAAAAATCTGATATAAAATAATGTTTTTTTTTTCTTTTTCATGTTAGATCATTTATAATATACTTACAAAAATAATAATAATGGATTTGTATGAATTTTCAGAGGATACCACACCATAGTTCATGATTGTGAGTGGGATGTCCATCAAAAAAATGGTATTTAATCACTTCTCTCATCTCGCGGGTGGACTAAAGAAATTTTGGGTCTTCAACTTTTTTGAGGCACGATAAGATTTGCAACAAGGATTTGTCTTAAGTGTCGTGGCTAGTCCAAAAATTGATCAAAATGCCATTTTGTGCTAGGAGATAAAATGATTTTGGGTTGTGGTCGTCAACAATTATTATGATTTTTTAGATTTCATGAGAATAAATAATTATTTCACTTCAATGGGGACTCCTTCAACTTTGCTACAATGGCCACTCAAAAGGCCATGGGTGGACAAAATTCTATCTTTCTTTGTGATATTGTATTCCAAGGGAGGCAATGAATGAATCTAAGATACTGTAAGCATGTTAGCCCCACAAGAGCTCCTTTACATTTTTAGTCAAAATGGCGAGCCCCATTATAATTTTTGGGGAATTCCTTTTTGGGTGGTTAATGGTTCTTCCTATCTTTATTGACTAGCTTTTCTTTGTGATATTGTATTCCAAGAGAGATAATGAATGAATCTAAGATATTGTCAGCATGTTAACCCCACAAAAGCTCCTTTACATTTTTGTTCAAAATGGCGAGCCCCATTATAATTTTTGGGGAATTCTTTTTTTTGGTGGTTGATGGTTCCTCCTATCTTTATATGGACTGGCTTTTAAGATTTTTTGCACTTCAAAATTCAATTAGGTTTTGACATATTATTTTATGATGCTTACGATTATCGCTCTCATTGCTTTATCTTATTTAATTTTCGCACATCAAACTAGTTTACTTAAAGTCTATATGACTTAGAAGAGTCTCTTATTCGATGTGCTTCTTTCAACAATTCTCTAAGGAATGAATCTTTGTGCATCCCACTAGCCATTTCAAAATTTAACTCCTTTCATCATTTGAGTGGGCCTTGCTTGGATGACTTCTTCCTTTGACTTATTTAGTAGGTTTTGGTATGACCTGACTCCACAAAGCGTTCCCATAACATCAAAACATGTAAATAAAATAGTATTAATCATTTGTGAATATATATATATATATATATATATATATATATATATATATATATATATATATATATAAATTATATAATATATTATATTATAAGAAATTACATATATTATAAATTATATATACGTATTATAAAATACGCTACACATGAAAACATGTTAAAACATATTATAACATGATAATGGTAATAAAAAACCTATTTCATCCACGTACTTAACACACAAATGAAACAATCAAACATGTTGTTTATATATATATATAACCATAAATCACATGTTCACATTAAAAACTATATATAAAACAAAATTTTAAACAAATAAAGCTCAACTCGATATAAATATTATGTATTTCAAAAATCATGTAATATACTTCCCATATTACATTACATATATTTTGGCTTTATATCAGCATGGGAAGGCTACGTAGGTTGTGTTCAGAACTGTGTGATTAACTAAATTAATGAATATTTCCTAACGGTGAACGGATGATCATCGATTATATTTTTGCACTAAAAATGCTAACAATGCAAGAACTCATCATGATAATGATAATGCTGTTGCAACTAAATAATTCTTATTATAATGTGGGTTTGTCTCGCAGGTTTGAAACGCATTACGAATCGAAACATGAGCCTTTGGCGGAGAACACAAACTAATGAAAAAAAGTTATAATGATTCCGAACCAAACGCACATATACTACCACTAAAGTAAATGCAAACATTCACCATCGGAAACTTCTCATGTTGACCCGTCCATCCGAACCAAACCCACATATACAACCACTAAAGTAAATGCAAACATTCACCATCGGAAACTTCTCATGTTGACCCGTCCATCCATATCTCGGTATAGATCAAATCAGGGGCGGCATTACATAGATCAAGGAGAAGAGTAATGCATTTAAATATATCCCACTGATTGCATTTAAATATATCCCACTGGTGTAAGTAAGTCAGACGAGACGAGGGAGTAAGGCCGAAAGGTGCAACTATTAATCGACGTGGGTTTTATATATATATATATATATATATATATGATTTTTATGGATTTGTGGCTTGAGGAGTTGTTATTCGGAGTATCTAAGTAGTTAAAGTTATTTTGAGATTGCATCTTGTCTTGATCATACTGATCTTTAATTAGATTTTTTTTAGTATGTCCCTTCTCTTAACACACATATAATCACTAAATAAAATTTGATCTATTTCAACATCATCATAGCCATACCGATCCTCAACTAGTTGAGCTAATAAAATTTAACACACATTCAATAAAACTTTTACCACGTTGTTAATCCAATTCAGTCCTTAGCTTGTAATACATTACGAATCATTAAAGGAGGTTCCAAGTTCATTAATGCAAAACGCCATGATTGCATCGGGATCAAACTATGCAATAATCTGGAACTTTAGTGTGGATCGAACCTATCAACTTATACATCCATTGTCCACGTATACACCGCAAAAGAAAAGCGCACAAGAAAAGTTGGTAGGTCGTTTTGGTTATGAAAAAGGGCATGCACTGAAAATTCCTCAATACTCGTATCATCCTGGACACGTCGATAGAACAGTTCATCCAATCCCCATGAGAAGGCCACATTTTAATTTCTATTTCTCATCTACAGTCGTTTTTCCACATTAACTCCATGATACATCCTTTTTAATAGCATGACAGCTTGATATCATTACATATGTTAAAAGGGACAGAGAATTTATCTAAGAGAATGGTTAGTTGCTCCTGTTTAGATTTTGATATTGTTTGATAATGAAATAGCTTTTTACTCTTAATATTTGTTTTGCAGGTTCGATATGCATGATTAATCTAGCTATGTGTTTATTTTTAATTATTCTAGAATGCCCAAACTATTTGTGGATTGATACAAATGCAAGTTGTTTTACTATGATTTTTGTTGATTGTGCGGGATCGATAGCAGTCAAAGCCAAACAAATACAAGGTCGATATGCATTATTAATCTGGCTAAGTGTTCTTTAATTATTCTAGAATGATGAAACTATTTGTGCATTGATATGATCTTTGTTGATTGTGCAGGATCCATAGCATTCAAAGTGTATTGGAATCATTGATTCGATGAGATCTACCAGAGATTTGGGGGACACCATCTACTCTAATGGAATGGAAATAAATCGATGAGGATCCATAGGTGGAATGAGGTTCTTTCTCCAGAAGGATGTTTTTGGAGGGTCACCAGCTCTTCTTCCAGACCAGATCCAATGCAATTTTGGGCAATCAGGAATCTAGCTGTCAGACTTCGCTTAACAGAATCAACAAAGAGAACGAATTTCTCTTCTAGAATCATTGGAATGCTCTCTCTTTTAGGAAAACCAGATCATAATAACGAAAATTAACAAATATCAGATAGAAAAAAAATTGAGACTGTTTGTGTCCAAAATGACCTTCTCTTATGAGACCCACTAATCTACAACCACCATTGCAAAATTATAAAAGAATTGGCATTTTCCTTTGTCATGAGGATACACCTAGAGGCTGGACGTTTTTGAGAGAAAGCAGTGAAAGGAAATGTTGGATATTTAAACAATGAGTATGGAACTTTTGATTTGAAACTTTTAATTTAATTGTTGTTGATTTAGTTTGATTCAATCAATTGATATTTATATCATTTCTCCTTTCCATAGTCGCTTTTATTTATGACTTTCTTAATTTTCTAAATTTGATTTATGAAAACATTAAAGACAATACTATATAGTTCCGTGACTTGGATCCATGAACTAACAGTGAATGTATTTGATTTCTTTTGGTAGTTCATGTATTTCATTTATTTTGGTCTCTGTTAATTTAATTTTAATTGCTTACATTCTATTATAATCATCTTTCAGTGATTTGTGTGTCGTCTTTGTTAATTCAATTTTAATTGTTTAAATTTCATCATAATAATCTTTCTTTGATTTGTGTCCTTAAAGGTGATATTGATATAAACATTATTTCAATCCAGCTCCTGTGAATTTTTTTATGGGGATTTTATTATAAAGAATGTTATTTTTATATAAAGTTTGATTAATAAATGTGTTGTAATTTTTTCTAATGTGTTATTACATTTTGTTATATAATTTTTGAATTGTGTTATTGCATTTTGTTATATACTTATTGAATTTTTTCATAAATTAATAATTTAAATGTTATTTAATCTTTATAAATCATTACAGTTATCTTTTTAGTTTCTTTTTCAAAAGAAATAGGAGGTAGATAACACTATGTAGTCATCTAATATTTACATTTAATAGTAATTTTTAATGTAAAATGTTTAAACAAGTCTAGATTATTTTCTCGTTGTTTAAAAATTTGAAGGCTTACATTACCATAGTATTCAGTCTTTTATTATATCACAAAAATTATTCAAACTATAATTGTATTTATAATTTATATCTAGCTTTTAGTTTGCCCTTATATATCTAGGTATCACATGAAGTAAATATCATTCATTCTTCATCATCTTCACCAATTACATCAGTTTATGGTGTTGTTTCTTTGAACTATATTATATTAGTTGAATGATATATTAACAACATAGTAGATTTGGTTTCCATGTATATATAACATTAAATAGACCTAAGATTCTGTTTCTTCATAAGAGAAAGAGATCCAAAGTCCAACAAAACCTATAAACCCATCACAAGTCACAGTCCCAAATGAATTAGGCGATTTGAAGACTCGGTCTTGGTTACACTCCCTTTGTTGGCAAAGGTCAAAAGAAAGCATCAACATGACCACAACATCTACATAGGATTTGAGTGATGTTGTGAAGATCAAAATCTCATACAACCCTAATGTACTTCGGAATTGTTGCAACAATTCATCCATGCAGGACCTCTTCGACACGTGAATGTGTCTCTCTTATCCCTCTAGAGTTATGGTAAGATATTCAATTGGCATTGGTGTCCAACATACATAACTAATGTTCCATCAAAATCTAACACCATTGTTTTCTTTTTTTGTATTTATCCTAACAGGGGAGGTACACCATGTGCTTGAGAATTCAAGCCTTTTTTGTTATTATTGTCGAGGCATAACCACCTACTACTCACTCAAATTCACAAATTTTAATGATTCACCTTCGTCTTGGTGTATTTTTACATTTCCATCCACGTTGGTGTTGGAAGACTCCATTTTGAATTCACTCAGTTTTGAACTTCCTTGCTTGAAGTGTAGGATAAATCCTTCATTGTACTCCCCCTTTTAAGCACAAGATTTGCATGTTCATTTCACTATTATTTCTCTCCACTTCTGATTGGTTTTTTTGGTAGAATTGATGTATTATCTCATCTCTTGATCTCCATTCCCAAGGATCAATACATTCATAGAAAATAATTAATATTGCATTTTTTTCTTTTGGATCATTTATATATACATGATTCTTCAAAATAGTGATGATAATAGAGATCAAAACAATTATATTTCAACCAATCAACACAATTGCAAGGTTTCCACTTTTCTTCTCCTCATGGTTGTTTAGAAATTCATTATCTAAAATGTAATGCCATGAAATTGTAATATTTGAAAATACTGTGAACTATTATATTAAATCAAGTGATGTTAACGAGTATGGATTGTAACTTTATAGAATATGATTCCACTTGAATAATAGCAAGTTGTGAAAGACAAATGGAAATTCTAAGAACTCTTATTCTCTAAAGGGAAATTTGGTTGGGGAAAACAAAAAATTTTAAGGGGCCACCTAACAATGAGGGGATATGGTGTGATGGTGGAATAAATCCTACACAATAAATAGCTATTAGTGGGAGGTTTTCTAGATGCTATGATGCTGAGATCTGTCAAAGTTAAGTGTATAAATACCCGAGGAAGAGCAAGGATTCTCTAGCTATGAGAACATAGGAGAATGTGTTAGGCTATATGTGAATTACACTATCTACTAACTGAAAGTGAAAATATTAAAATATAATAAAAGGTACATGTAATTAATCTATATAAAATCAAAACACAAGCTTAGAAGTGTCGCTTATTGATTGAATAAAAAAAAGTGGAATGCATCTCGTTAATCTATATTTCCCCATCTGGTTACAAGTTCAATCAAACCTTATTGTGTGTGTTGCAATAGTGACATTAGTTGGCAAGATTAGTTATTGTTGATGCTATAAGTAAGATATTGTAAATTGTTCACTAATTTATGAAATTAAGCTACTTATAATGTTACTATCTTAACAAAAATCTTGATTTAAGAAACCAAATAGGCTTGACTCTTAATTTTTTATAATCATTCTAAAAATACTTTCAGATAAGGATCAGACCAACTCCATGAATTTCATTCTATTGCATTATCCATATCATGAATTTATACATGAGTGGAGAGACTTTTGGGATTCCAATTATAAGGTCTCTTTATTTTTTGAAATGCATAACTGACAATATTTACAATAATAATTTTAGATTAGGTGTCAACATTCCCCCCTTTAATTTGAAGGGATGTTGGTGAGTCCAAGCAAAATTCTGAATCTTTCAAACTTTTTCCTTCCAAGAGCTTTGGTGAATATGTCTGCAATCTTCTCATTTGTAGAACAATGTCATAGGTAAAAAAATTTAGCCTCAACATGATGTCAAATGAAATGGAATTTTGTATTTATGTGCTTCGTTCGATCATGGAACATTCAATTATTGGCCAACTTTATTGAAGAAGTGTTGTCATTAAAAATAGGACTCGAAATTACTTTTTTCTCCTACAAATCTTTCATAATTTTCTTGAGCCACACCATTTCCTTCATTTCTTATGTTGCTGCCTCATATTCTGCCTCAATTGTGCAATATGATCGAATTATCTGTTAGGGTGATCTTCAAGAGACATCTCGTGATCCAAGAATAATAACATGAAGTAGATACTCCAGTTTCTTTATCTACATAGAAATACGAACCAAAGTATCAAATGAAACTGAATTCATCCACCCGTGTATACTTAAGTCCAAATACTTGAGTTCCCTTCAAGTACTTTAGAACTCTTTTTGGAGCAGACCAATGACTGTCACAAGGCTTTTTTATAAACTTGGATAGGATTCCAACAAAAAATGAAATGTATGGTCTCGTATTATTCAGGTATTCGAGACTTCCAACGAGTTGTATATACTTCGTTGCATCCTCAAATTATTTTCCTTTAGTGGATGTGAGCTTAAAGTTATGTTCCATTAGAGTAGTCAAAGGATTTCACTAAGCCATGCCAAACCTATTGAATAGATCCCCAATGTACATCTTCTAAGAGAGGAATATAAACTTTAGATATTGAGTTAATTCAATAGAAATATAGTAGTGAACATAGCCCAATTCTATCATTTCAAAACATTTCCTTAGTCCTTTCTTTATGGATGCAATGTACATCTCATTTTACAGTGTAATTAGAAGATCATCTATATACACCAAAATATATACAATTGTTTTTCCAAACACCTTGACAAAAATGGTTGCATCGTCAAGATCATGATGTTTGAAATTGAGTTTAAGAAGATGCTCAGTTCACTTCTCATACTAGGTTCACAGTGCTTGCTTGAGGCCATACAAGGATTTTACAAGTTTTCATACTTTCTGTTCCTGTCCCTTCACAACAATTCATTCTAGTTTCGACATAAAAATATTATCTTTCAGATATGCATTCAAGAAATAAGTTTTTACATCCATTTGATGGAATTTATAACTATTCTGAGCTTTCAGGGCAAAGAGATTCTGGATGGTATCCCACTATACTGTGGTGGAAAAAGTCTCCTCATAGTCAACCCCTTCCTTTGGTGCAAAAGCATTTTCCACAAGCTTGGATTTGTGCTTGTCAAGTGAGCCATATTCTTTATACTTGTTCTTGAAGACCTACTTGCAACCTATTGGTTTGGTTCCCAGTGGAGGATCAAACAACTTCCAGGTGCCATTATCTATCAAGGAATCATATTCTTTCTACATCGCTTCTTTCCATTCATGATGAAAAGTGGCTTATTTTAAAGAAGTTGGTTCAAAATATGTAGAAAAAATTAGTTCACAATCATAAGAAACATCCATACCAACAGACGAATCAGAATTTTCTACATTGCCTCCATTTTCTCTCATTGAGATTCTTGTTCCCATCTTTCTAACCTCGTCAAGAAGAACACTTCCAAGTGTCTTTGTTAGCCACTTTGGAGGACCTTTATGATATGTTCGAGGATTCTTAGTTGACAAAGATGGGGATGAATCAATATTTAGCCTCCCAATTTTGTCAATCACATCACTCAAAGTGTCATCAGTGGCTAGAGCATCATGCGGATGAGAGAATGCTTTAGAAGAATATTCCACAGATTGATTGAGTATAGGAATCCCCCCTTCAGGATGTGGTATCTAATTGTCAAAATATTCAAAATACTTTGCATGTTTAAATCTATCCAACTGATCAAGCTGTTGCTTAACAATATTGTCAGCTTGGAAGATTCAAGAATCATCACATCTCTAGATATTACAAACTTTTTATTCACTTTATTATAGAGATGGTATGCTTTGCAGGTATTTTAGTACCCCCAAGAAGATACATTTGGGACTCCTTGCACCAAGATTGTTTCTCTGTTCCTTAGGTATCAAGTCATAGTATGTGGAACCCAAAACCCTGAGATGCCTCACAGAAGGAATGTGACCATACCACATTTCATAGGGAGTCTTCTTTTTATATAATTAGATGGACACTTATTCTTTATATATACATCACATAGAACTGCATCAACCAAAAACATCAGTTTAACATTCTTGAAAAACATCATGGAACATCCCATATATAATATTTCCCTATTCGTTATTTCAGCTACTCTTTTTTGTTGGGGATTATAAGGCACAATTCTTTGATGTTTGATCCAATGTTGGCGAAGATAGTTGTCAAAGTCATTTGAAGTGTTTCTTTTTCCATTATCAGTTTGAATAAAGGCAATATGAGATTGTGCATCCTTTTAAAACTATGCTTGAAATTTTTTGAATGTTTCAAAATATTTATATTTATTCTTCAATAAATAAACCCAACATGTTCTAGTGTAGTCATCAATAATTGTCATAATATATATATTACCATTTGCAAAAGGAATAGGCATTTGACCACACAAATCAAAATGAGTGAGTCCAATTTTTTTATGTTCCCTGGAATGAGAATCATAAAAAGGTTGTTTTTGTAACCTAAGATACAAGAATTGCATCCCTTAAGTTTCCTAGGAATTGTAGGAAAATCAATAACACCATGTTTTTTCAACAAATGAATGATGTCATAGTTCAACTGTCCAAATATAGCATGCCATAAAAGACTTGATGGAAATGTACCTTTATCATAGTGATACCTTTATGAAAAGTTATGTGCACGAGCATAGGTTCCTTGTAGCTTCAGAAGTCTTTCTTCTTCTATCTTAGTCATGAAAAGTGAGTGATATGAAGATATTATAACCTTCACATTTACATAAAATATGTGAATGGAGTATCCTTGCAGGCAGATGTGGACCAAATACAAAAATTTTCTCCTTAACTCTGGTTGGTATAAAATATAATGTAAAAGAAATTCTGGAAGACCAGGAATTTTGAGCCTAATGGTGGCAAGCCCTCATGGCTTGAGTTTTGACTTGTCTGCAAAGTATATTAGTCCAATATTTTCAGTTAACTCTTAAAAGAAACATTTCCTGAAAGTCATGTGGCAAGTTGCTCCTAAATCGAGAAACCAAGCATATTTCCATGAAGTAAGTGAAACATTCAACAATTCTTCAATTACTCCTATGCTGCAATGTGCAACAACATAAAGAGTGAATTCAGGTGCTTTATCTTTCCCTTTGTCATGTGATTTAAATTTTCCTTCATTTATTTCCTTCTAAATCTAGTACCAATGAAAGTTACACGTAGAAGATTCATTTCCACCTCTATTGCATAGTATGCAAGGAAGATCATACTTTTATCCTTGGAACTGTCTATCCCCCCTCCCTCTAAAATTCCTCCTTCCTCTTCCTCTCTAGTCACCTCTTCCTCTAGAAGAATCTTGTGCATGATTCTTATTATTTTTTGCAAGGAACACAACTTCTTCAAAATACTAAGGAGTTGTATTCTTCCCAAAAATAATCTCCCTTTCAGCAAACTTCTTGTCAACAGAGTCAAAGGTGATCTCCTTAAGGTTGCCACTTATTTACAATGACTGAATGTTATGTATATTTTATTAATTATTAGTTAGATATAGTTATATTAGGTTTTATTAAGTGAAAGGGCATGATCAAAGATCATGCCTCTTCACCAAGGGACACTTTGAGGCTATATTTAAAGCCTCGGTGATTCCCCATTGTAATAATCTCATCTTTTATCAATAATAATATATATTTATCAAGTTTACCAGAGTTTTTACACTCCAGATACTGCAGCGAAGCACATGTAAGTAATTCATATAACAAGAGTGTGGAGATTTATGTGAATAGAACTTCAAAAATTTCCTGTCAAGGTAACGGTCAGGACGTAATGTTCATGAGTAGAATGACGTCGCATGAAAATTTCAAGTATGAAAATTGGCAGGAATATCCGAAGAGGGAGATTGGAAATCAAGTGTGAATGTTTGAGAAAGAGAATAGACAGAGAAATAAGTGCACAATGTAGGGAAACAAATAAAAATTTCTTATCAAGCGAGAGAGGAGTTATAAGGAGAAAAAAACAAAAAGACACAGGTTGGCTCTGATACCGAGTGAAACGATCATTAACTCCATAAGTTTCATTTTATTGCATTAGCCATATGATGATTTTATATATGAGTGGAGAGACCCTTGGGATTCCAATTCCAAGGTCTCTTGTTTTTCTCAAATTCATAACTTACAATATTTATAATATTTACAATAATCCTTTCAAATTAGGTGTCAACAGATATGATCTCATTGAAGAATTGTATATCAGTGTTATTGCTTACAAATTTCCATAATTAAAAGTAATATGAAAAAGTGTTAAGGGGCTTAACATAATGTTTATTTTTGTAATTATTTGTTTCATAGAAATAATGCCCATATGAATGGTTAGATGGGAAGGATAAAATCTAGCATACACTATTTGGAAAATAGTTTACTTTCTGCACATCAAGGAAATACCATGTGATGCCAAGAGTAACTCCACAAATTTCATTATATTTCATTAGCCATATCATAAATTTATACATGAGTGGAGAGACTCTTGGGATTCCAATTCCAAGGTCTCTTGGTTTTCTCAAATGCATAACTGACAATATTTACAATATTTCCAACAATCTTTTTGGATTAGGTGTCAACAGATATTATCTCACTCAAGAATTGTATATCGCTCTTATTGCTTACGAGTTTCCAAAATTAAAAGTAATATGAAAAAGTGTTAAGGGACTTAACATAATGTTTATTTTTTGTAATTTTTGTTTCATTAAAATAATTCCCATATGCATTGTTAGATGGGAAGGATAAAAGATAACATCCATTGTTTCGAAAATATTTTACTTTATACACATCAAGGAAACACATAGATAGGCCAAATAAAAATAGATTTAGATTCATAATTTCTAATATCCCTTAATTAGCTATCAAGCATGACTATATTAGACCTAAAACTTATTTCCTTAACATTGCGAAAGAAAAAAAATACATAGTCTCCTAAACCTCATGATTTTGTTATTAAATTGAATTGTAGAGATAAAAATAAGGTTATTAAAAAGGAATAGATATTAATTTTCAAGAAGTATAAAATGCTATTACAAAAATTCACTTCAAAAATTTTGGAAATCAAATAAAACAATGAAACCATCAACGATAACATACAACAATAGAGCTAAATACAACCATGAAACCGTCAATGTCACATGAAAGGAAAAAACTAGACTATGTGGATTTCAAGAATCAAAATAAATGTCTCAGTGTACCCATTAAGCGGTAATTTATAGCTCCAAAGTATGAAAGATTCAGGAAATAAGACATACTTTATGAGGTATTTGTTATTGTTTGTTATGAAACCAACTCCAAAAATGGAAGAAAAGAGATATCAACGCCTTAGAAATCATACACTTCAAGAGGGAAACCTCAAATACATTACATAAATAAACAATTCTTGGATGATACAAATGACAAAACCTACTTATATATATATAGGAGTCCATAGGATCACAATATAATCCTAGCCTACCTAACAATAATAATGTAAGGGCACAATAATAACAATATTGGGGTTACAGGGGTACAACAATAACAATAAGGGGGTTAGAATAACAATAATAAGGGACTATACTAGTAATATAGCGACATAACATGCCCCTCTCCTTCAAAAAAGTGTTGTCCTCAACGCTTGAGTAGCTCTCGATGCTTCCGTATAAAATTTTCATCCTCCCATGTAGAATCTTTAGTGGGTAAGATCTTCCACTTGATGAGATACTCTGAAATTGATCGATTTCGTAGCTGCCTAGTTCTTGTTTTCTTGATTGATTTAGGTTCCAATATGATTTTTCCTTCCTCATCAAGTTCTGGTAGTATTGTTTGAACTGGAAGTTTGTCACCTATAACCTTATTTAAGCATGAAACATGAAATAGTGGATGCACTCACGAAGAAGCAGGAAGCTCCAATCTGTATGCCATAGTACCAATCTTTAGCAATGCCTTGTAAGGACCATGTTACTTTGGCAATAATTTATTATCCTTCTTAGCTTGCTTGAGGGACATTTGTTTGTATGGTTGTAGCCATAAAAATACCCAGTTTCCTACCTCAAAACTTCTCTCCATGCGATGTTGATATGCCTATCGTTTCATTCGATTCTGTGCCAAATTTAGGTTATCCTTTAAGAGTTGGAGAACTCCTTGTTGATGCTCGATGTGATCTTCCACTACTTGAACCTTATAATTTTCTCTTAAATATGATGTGATGGACGGTGGATGATATCCATAAAGTTCCATAAATGGGGTCATTTTTGCTGTAGTATGGAAGGAAGTGTTATACCACCATTCAACTAGAGGTAACCACTTGACCCATTGTGTTTTCTTATTAGATACAAAATAACGAAGATATCCTTCCAAAAATTTATTCACTATCTTAGTTTGACCATCAGATTATCGATGATAAGATGAGCTATGAGCTGGTTGAGTACCCAAAAAAGAACATAATTCCATCCAAAAATTTCCAGTAAAAATGGGAGCTCTATCACTTACAATAATCTTTGGGTTTCCATGTAGCTTTTGAATTGTTTCCATAACTGTAGTAGAAACTGTACTTGATTTAAATAGATGAGGTAATGCACAAAAGTGTGCATGCTTGGTAAGTCTATCAACTACCACCATGATGACACTCTTTCCTTCGGACTTAGGTAACCTGTGATAAAATCCATTGAAATATCCTCCCAACGTTGACTTGGAATGGATAAAGGTTGTAGAAGACAGAGAGTCTTAATTGTCTCAACTTTATTTTGCTGGCAAACCAAACATTCTGCCACAAACTTTTGAATATCAAATTTAAGGCCATCCCAAAAACATTCTTTCTTCACCCTATGGTAAGTAAAAATCCTGAGTGTCCTCCTAAAGGATAAGTGTGCAATTCCAAAAGAATATTTGTTTTAGTTGGAAATTATTACAAATATATAAGCAATATTTATACCATAAGGAATCATTTTTCCAACTAAATGTATTAGATGTATTATGATTTTGTTGCAAATTTTGAAGGAGTGTCCACACTTCTTTGTCCTTATTCCATTCATCCCTTGCTTCAGTTATCCTGTCTAGTTGGATAATAGAAATGGCACAAAGTGATGCTTCCACCTCTTCATCCTTTCTTGAGAGTGCATCTATGACAAGATTTAGCTTCCCTTTTTTGTAGATGATTTCAAAGTCATAACCCAACATCTTTGTGACCCATTTTTGATGCTCTTATAAAAATAGTATTTGTTTCAAATAGTGTTTAAGACTATCATGATCAGTTTTTACCTTGAAGTGTCTTCCCATTAGGTAATTCCGCCATTTCTTTAGTGCATGTAGTATTGAAAACATTTCCTTCTCATAAATAGCTTTTTGTAAATACTTTCCTTTTATTGGAAGATTTTCAAAATCAATGGGTCTTCCATGTTGCATTAAAACAGAACCAATTCCATTTCCTGAGGCATCACATTCCACAATAAATTTTTTTGTGAAGTCTGGCATAGCTAAGACCGGTGCTAGGCACATCTCCTCTTTAAGATGTTCAAACGCCTTACTTGCTTCAAGAGTCCATGAAAATGCATCTTTCTTTAATAATGTTGTTATAAGTGCTGCTATTTTCCCATAATTCTTAACAAACTTGTAATAATACCCTGTTAACCCTGGAAATCCTCACAACTTCTTTATGGTTGTGGGGACTTTCCATTCCTTAATGGATTTAATTTTGTTAGGGTCTACCTTAACACCCTCATGAGATACAATATGACCCAGATATTCCACCTCTTGTACTCCAAAGAAAAATTTGGATGTTTTTGCATATAATTGTTTCTCCTCCAATAGTTTCAGCACCCTGTCAACTTGTTCAACATGATCCTTTTAAGAACTACTGTAGATTAGTATATCATCAAAAAATACTAGCACAAATTTTCTAAGTAAGGGTTTTAAAATGGAATTCATCAACCCTTTAAATGTAGAAGGTGCATTGGTAAGGCCAAAAGGCATGACCAAAAATTCATAATGACCCTCATGAGCTCGAAATGATGTTTTCATAATATCTTTCATCTTAATTCTAATTTGATCATATCCTGAACAAAGATCCAACTTGGTAAAATAAATTGCTCCATGTAATTCATCCAATAATTCGCCAATCACATGAATGGGAAATTTATCTTTAATAGTGAGCTTATTGAGCTCCCTATAATCCAAACATATGCGCCATGATCCATCCTTCTTGTGCACCAATATGATTGGAGCAGAGAAAGAACTTTGACTAGGTTGAATTATACCAACCTCTAACATTTTTTCAATCATATATTCAATATCACTCTTTTGGACATAAGGATATCTATAAGGCCTGATGTTTGGAGGAACACTTCCTGGAATGAAATGAATAGCATGATCATGATCATGAATAAGTGGGAGTCCTTTGGGAGTTTCAAACACCTTGGAATGATTTTCCAAGACATTTTGGAGATCTAGAGAAATAGATGATTTTTATGTTAGAACTTCTAGTGAGCATAATTGTGCAATTACGCCTCGTTGTTCTTTCTTCAAAAGATTTGTCATGAAATTAGAGCTTATTATCTTTCCCGGCTTCCCTGCGAAACCCCCTAATTTGAATTCCTTTCCTTCCAAAAAAAATTTCAAGAAAGGTTCCTGAAAATTAAAAAATATCGTCCCCAAAGATTATAACCATTGTACTCCTAGTACAACATCAACACCTCCCATTGGAATGGACAACATTGGACTATTCAATACATATTCTTCCATGGTTAGCTTGATATTATGACATTTTCTAGAGAAATTTATAGTTACTCCATTTGCAACCATCACTTGACATTCTAGTGCTAGGTAGAGGAAACAATTCAATTCCTTGGCTACCTTATAGTGAATAAAATTATGGGTACTACCCAAATCAATCAACAATATTACCTTTTTCTTCTTGATATGTCCTTCTATCGTGAGGGTTTCAAGAGTGGTAATACCTTCCAATGCATTACATGAGATGGTCAGACTCATTTCTTCTTCTTCTAGGGTTGGTTTTTGGTGTATATCCTCTTATTTTGAAGTTTCTTGTTCATTTTCTTCCTCCTCTTCACAATCTATGTAAAATAATTTCTTCTTAACACACTTATGACCTTTAGTGTATTTTCTATCACAACTATAGCAAAGCCCTTTTGCTATCTTTTCTTCGAATTGTTGTGGTGTCAACCTTGTGGGTTGTGGAAGTCTAGGAGTAGCAACACTTCCATATTTATATATTTGAGTGGTAGGCTTCCTTGTTTCCATAATATTAAATTCAATTTTTCTTTCCAATCTGAATGCCTTCTCCAATGAATGAGGTTCCCAAAAAAAAACTTCATGTTGGATGCTATCCTTTAAATTCCCTATGAAGACATCAATCTTGTGTTCCTCTAGAATATCAGTTACCCTTATAATCAATTTTTGGAAGTCCTCAACGTGCTCCACCACTGAACCATTTTGTTTGAGATTTATCAGTTGGCTAAAGAAGGTGTTGCTCTTTGTATCCTCATAATGTGCTATCATTTCCTCCATAAAAATTGGCCAAGTGACAATTTTTTATGGGATCAAAACCATCGATACCATACAAATATACTTTGTTCTAAATGTAAAGTTGCAATGCGTACCCTTTGTGCATTTTACACATTATTGAGATCAAAATATTCCTCCATCTGTAGAATCCATGTTACTGGATCCTTGCCATCAAACTTCTTCATATCCATATTTGGAATATGGTGGTTCTTCCATGAAACATTAGAGTTTATAAAATCACGATTAACATTTATTTTGTTCTCATCATGAGTTTCCTCTACTATCCTTTTGCCATTAGGAAACATTTCTTGTATCAACTTTGTCAAACCTTCTATGTATGCTTTTAGATCATTATTCATGTTTTTCATGTTTTCTTTCATTTTTTCTTCCATGTCATCCATCTTAGCTTCCATGCCATCCATCTTATATTCCACGCCTTTCTTCAAAACTTCGATTTCATTTTTTGTTGCTCTTCGTGAGAGTGACATCTGGTGCACTTGCTCTTGTAATTTTGACATGTCATGTTGTTGTTCTTTGTCTTCATGAGTCATAGTAGAGCCTTATAAAGTCTTAATGGGAGTTGAATTCCTTTTAGTAGGCATTTTAAAACACAATACTAATAACTATTCTACAATATGCCCTTGGAATCAATTCAAACTGATTTTTCATGCAAGACTTATGCAATTTGAAAACAAGTACACACCTTTTTCTTACTTTTAAGGAGCTCTATAATGAAATTGAATTATCTCTATAATTGCGGATCCTCAAAATTTGAAATTTGACCTTGTAGTAGCACTCTGAAGTTTTTTTCAAATGCCCTAGGTTTGAAATGATTTGGATTCTTCAAGGAAAATTTATGTGCAATCTCCCACAATGACCTAATTATGGACTGGTTCAGTAGAGTGAACTTGTATGGCATGCCACATGTCATTGTTTCCTCCTTCAACTTTGAAATTGATACAAAGGAAACTATAGTCTGTGTAATTGTGGCCACTTTTTACAGAATTCCAATCCGATCCTAAGAGAGAGGGTTATGATGATTTTCCCACAATCACCTCTTTCAGATGAAATTCAGAAGCCTGAAAAAACCCTAACTTACGCAGATCATAGCTCCAAAAATGTTGCAAACCAAGATCTGAAATTTCTACAGGAGGTTCCTTAGGACTGCATCTTTTCTTTTAAAAAATTTCAACTTCCTTTTCTATTTAGAAATACAATTATAGTGCACATTCCACAATGACCTGTTTTAGGTGAAATTCGAAAACCTAAAAAGTCCCTAACTTCCACAGGTCATATCTCTGAAAATATTGCAGATCATGATCTAAAATTGTTATAAGAGGTTCCTTAGGATTTCAGCTTCATTTTTTAAAATTTCAGCTTCTAAAACTTCGTATAGAAAAATTTATAGAGAAAATTCCATGATGACCTGTTTGGAGCAGCGAAACCCTAGAATCCAAAGCTCTGATACCAATGTTATGAAACCAACTCCAAAAATGGAAGAAAAGAGAGATCAATGCCTTAGAAATCAAACACTTTGAGGGGACAACCTCCAATACATTACATAAATGAACAATTCTTGGATGATACAAATAAAAAACCTACTTCTATATATAGGAGTCCATGGGATCACAATATAATCCTAGCCGACCTAACAATAATAATGTAAGGGCACAATAATAACAATATTGGGGTTGCAGGGGTACAACAATAACAATAAGGGGGTTACACTAACAAAAATAAGGGACTATACTAGTAATATAGGGACCTAACACTATTAATATGGAAACATTTTACATTCAATATTATAGGTCAGATAACACTTAGAGTCAAAAGAAGCTTGTAAAAGGCGTGTCATTTGCCGCTAGAAACATCACAAGTACTAAAAATGAAAAGGTTCTCGAACATCCTTTGGAAAAAATAAAACTTCGTGGGAACACCAAAGGAAACTTTTACCATACCTTCATGGACCATTGTGGCTTTTACTTTGATAGCCATGACGGTTCACCAAAAAGACAAGTCAACTTATAGGGACCACATTACCATATAACAAGTACCAATGAGACAACTAGTTTCAATTTGAGTTATGAGATATGAAACCCATAAAGAATATTCTTGTCCTTCCCCAAGTCTCTTCATTAATGACCCAAGGAAAAGAAAGAGATGATTCAAATTCTATAAATTCAAGGAATTGAGAGAAAAACATTAAGATATATTTATGCATTTTTATGTTGTTAAAATCTCCCAAATTAATCAAGCATTCCATTGCAGAGGAAGAATTCCATCAGTTTTCTACATTTTCCACACGTCATTGAGAGAGAGAGAGAGAGTTTACAAGAAGATTAAAGAAGGATATCCTTGCTGAGAGCCAAAGTATGTCATTTCTCTTATTTTGTCTCTACATCTGTCTTCAAAACTTATTTTATATTTACCATCAACAAATAATAAAGATGAATTTTCCCCATACTCTTTTTTTAGTTTGTTTCTCATTGTGATTTTTTTTTCTTCCATTGTTTAGTGTAGCTCCTATTCATTGATTTCTACTAATTAGAAAGCATTTTCAAGTTTGTGTTTAGCCACTAACATAAATTTTTTTATGTGACTCATTGTATGAAGAAACCATCTACAAAGAAAGAGGACTTCAGGCACCTTTACCTCAAATTCCAATACAAAAAATTGGAGTCCATTTTGTTGTATTTTCTGATTTTGATGGTTGTTTGCAATCTTTTTCTCTCTGATTTACATTTTGGTTATTCATTTGAAATGTTTGTGCAGGTTTGTAGGTCAGCTTTGGGTCTTCCTACAACACACTTCAACTATGCTTTTAGTTTCTGGGCCACCCTCGTGGCTATCAAAGAAACAATCGCAACTATACTTGCGATTGTTTAGACTATAAGTTGGAATTGTGTAGACAACAACCATTTTTTCTTGTAATTTCCTTTTTCCTTAATGGCATGTTGGACTTCCTCCACTCTCATAATTTTTCCACACTATATAGGATTTATTTCTTTCTTTTCTAGCCATTATAATGGGTAGTTCGGGCTTATCATTTTTCTTTAAAATTTGTAATTTGGGACTAAGAGTAGTGTAATAGGGAAAGTGAGTAGGATCTCCCCCCTTGCACCATTTGGTGAACCAACGGGGGATCTCAAATGTTTCTAAAGCACTACCTACCATCTCCCTATTAATTGGAAATAAACAAATAAATTTAACAGGAAGGATTAAGTGTCCCCCTATATGAAAATATATTCTTGTTTTGTAATCAATTATATCTAGACCAGGAATCGTATTCCTAGAGAAAGAGAGTAGGCCCTTCCTGCATGCGGCATTTGGAAAACATGTGGGAAATATAAAATATTTCTTAAAGAACTACATACCCATATCCCTATATGCTCACATACTTTAATAGGAAAGAGTAAGCATCGCATTATACACATATATTTTCTTTTTTTACAAGGAACAACATCACATAGTTTAAATAGGGGGGTTTGTAACAGATAAACTGATATCAATTGTTGCAAACACATTATGGATGTTAACCATTTACACCTTGCACACACATACACACATACTGAGATGATCTAAAATTTGTGTAAATAGTATACCATTAGAAATTTGAACTTGGCTTAATTGAATCTCATTTGGCACACCCTAAGGAAATTGAGACTCTTTAAAAGAAACCCTATATTGAACTCACTTAATTTCCCCATAATGGACATAAAGGAATTTATAATTTAGGTTATAAACATGGGGGAAAGTATCCCACTAATCCACTATGTTTTTTACATTGAAACATATAGTTTTTCATTTTAGGGAGCTTAAAATCCTACACAATGGAGTGTCAAAATACGAGAATGAGAAGAAACCCATGAAGAAGGTAACACCTATATTGCAGACTATTGTGGGCATCCTTATATCTCCCAATTCTTGTTAGGGGATGTAGGTCTAAAGTTTCTAACCAAAATATGATATTATTTCATCCCAACTGGGTGTATGTAGCTTAGTGGCCAAAAAATAGGGCATTCCTCCCTACAGGTGGTGAATATAGGAGAAATGGCACCTAGAGACGATTTCAAATGGTTTTTGGAAGCATTACCCATTTCTTCGGGAAATGGTCATAGTACCCCTGATTATAACCATCCTTCATACCTTTCCTGATTTTTTGGTTGTTGGCTTGAGATCCCATTGTCAAAAAATATTTAAAAGGCCTAATTACTCCTTGAGTTGAAGGACATTGGGTCATTAGAATTTTTTCACATGGGAAAACCTGTTGCAAAAAATATTTATTTTTTATTGTTTCACATGTTAACATTGTTGCGAAGTTTGGGCCATATCAGCAACATAAATAAATGTCAAAAGTGACACCACATTCATCGCTATTCTAACACTTGGCATAACATTGTTGCGATGATTGGGCAATACTAGCGACAGAAACAACCGTCGGAAGTGACAGAACAGTCGTTGCTAATTCGACACTTGGAATAACATTGGTGCGATGATTGGGCAATACTAGTGATAGAAACAACCGTCGGAAGAGACAGAACAGTCGTTTCTAATTCGACACTTGGCATAACATTGTTGTGATGGTTGGGCCATACCAGCGATGGAAACAACCGTCAGAAGTGCCACCACAGTCGTCGTTGTTCCGACATTGGGCATAACATTTGCGATGGTTAGGACATACCAGTGACAAAAAAAACCGTCGGTAGTGCCACCTTCTCCATCGCTAATCAGACACTAGTCTTAGTGACGTTTGGGTCATACCAGCAAGGGAAACAACCGTCAAAATTGTGATACGACTCCTAGAAAATTTTTTTGGGGGCAGATGTAACCGTGAGATAATTATCCACTTTAAGAATGAACTCACATTTGGCTTATGGCATGATAAAAGTATTTGATAAAGGAGAAAGGAAGATGTACAACCTCCCAAGAGAGCTAGGATGCAAGACAATTATCTCAGTTGTCTTGCATCCTAGTCTAGCTCGCTTGGGAGGTTGTCGATCTTTGTTTCTCATTTATCAACTATTGGAATCATGCCAAAAGTGAAAGTTGAGTTCCTTCCTAAAGTGGATGATCCTCTGAAGCTTACTTCTTCCCCTACGGAGGTATCTCCAGTAATAATTTGGTACCTTTTTTATAAGATCAAGGGCATGTTCATTTACCAAAACTACCTTTTAATAGCCCTTTGTGTGAATTATTTTTAGTTTGAAGATTGCGCGTGAAATTAAACAAATTAGGGGTAGCATTTCCTTACACTTCAAATTTTACATGAAAACAACACTAAACATATGTATAAATTAAAAAATAGTTCATTGATTTTTTGAAAACCACATCCAAGGGGATGCCTTACTAAGTACTACTTGGTTTCTGTGTTAACAATATCATCTTAATCAATATGGCGCAAATTTCATTCGTAAGTAAATATGTTTATTTTAGTTTAAAATAATAAATCAGTATAGGAGGGTGTTTGTTCACATATGCAGGTAGTTGTTATTTCTCATGATGCAAGAGGATTTGTACCTTCGATAATAAGTCATTCAACATCCATAATTATCTATAAAATAAAAACAAGTAATATTTGTAGTATTTTTTACCCTAAGATGCATTCTTATGATAATGTTAGAACATATGTTGATAATGTCAAAACAAACCTGAATAAGATCCTCTTTGTTTCAAGAACAATTTACTAGATTCGCCTGAACTTGGAACAAGCCTCCCACGATCTGAAAGAGTAGTAACTAAGCCAACAATGACTTTTTTCTCCTATGTTGGATCGAGGGAGGTTTTCTCCAAAATTTAATCGCTCCAATAAATAATTCTCTACTAGACAGGGCCAACCACATGAAGGTGGAAGCCCTCATGGCCCCTACCCCCTGACCCCCCTCACATCACTTTCAATTCCCCAATACCAATATATATTTCATTTTTTACAAACATGAGCACAAAAAAATATTTGATAACTAATTAAAAATAAATGCAAAAAAAAGTATGCAAGAAAACATTGAAAGTGCATGGCATAAAAATAGTATTCTAAATGAGTTTTTATATAACGTAAAAAAGTTTCCAAGTATGGTATGTCATTCATCATATGTCTTATAATAATAAAATATTTTACATAATCAATTTTTTTTCTTCTTCTTCCTATTTCTAAAGCCCCTAACTACATGATCAACATCATTGTTCTCTACTTGTGTTTGGTGCCTTTCCCGCACAGCTGACCTAGTCAGGTACTCACGATGCTTGGTCTCATAGATTGACGGGGCATCGCCTAAAAAAAGAAATAATATTAAATTTAAATTGCTAGTTTTTAAATATCATTGTAGTTTGGTAATATTAATAATAAAAAATTTGTAATGAAATTATTTACCTAGTGCACCAATTTTAACTATTGGAACCATTGCCCCGTGTTCCTCTCCGGTGGTAGGATGCTGAAGTACAACATTCTCTGTCATTTAAAGGAAAAACGATATAAGGAAACAAACCTCAATGTATAATTAGAAAAAATTATAAGTAGAAATTAATTACCATCATGAGCCTCACTGATAGTAGCATTGTCGACGTGAGAACCATGTTGTGGCAATATTTCACTCTCAACACACTGCTCTACAAATGGATTATTTGGTTCGTTTAAAGTGTTTCTCCCCTTATTTAAACAAATTTCTTAGACATTAGATTTATGGATGAAAACAAACATAGTGAAACGTTAACATTTTATGTTATGAGGCATACTGGATCTTGGGACCTATCACAATATTTTATGACGTTCAACTACGACTTGATAGATGGAACGAAAAGTAATCTCTCTATCTTCCTTTTTGGTTTCCGTTCCAAATTCATCACCCTACATTGCATAAGATTGTGTATTTTTAATGTTATTTAATGGGATTACAAAATTTTTGGAAGGTGATACAATTAATAATATTTTTAGATACTTACACTTCTTGCGGCTAATTTCAAGTAGCCGCCCTGGCCTAGCTTGTGTTGGTGTTGTCTGCCAATCCTAGATTTGGTTGCCTTCAAGGTGTCAGGAAACCTATCATCAAAAGCTTGAAGTCATGTATCACACTTGTATTTTAGACATAGAGAAAATTAAAGCTATTGAATTAAAGTTGTAATTTACCTTGTGGTCCAGTTATCATTTTACTTCTTTCTTGGCCTTTTTCTCTTTTCTGTCCTTGATGAGTTCTCTCCACTCCCTCTCTGGAATCATGAGAGGACGCTCGTATCCAGAGTTATTTTTCAATTAAGTCCTATAGGTGTCCCGCGTATATTTCAGATATTGGCCAACTGCCCGAGCGACCATTGTTCTCTAAAATGTGTCCGCCCCAAAAATTCCTTCTAGTTAATTTAGAAGTTCTTTTTTCAAGTTGGAATTCTGGGAATTCCACCTTATGTGTATGGTTGGGTGAAAAATTACCAACGCCCTACCCTCCAAGGCCCTATAGAGATGATTATTTTCTAAACAGAAAAACGATATTATCATTAAGTTAAAAATAATAATCAAGATAAAATATGTTTTAGATAGAGTACATGAAACAGTTAAAGTATTAAAACTTACCTGGGAGTTGTACTTGATTTATAGGAACACCTTCATTGTTCACCAAAATCTTGCCTGGAATGGTCCCCATGGAGGTGACGCCGGTAGATATATGAAATGTAATCGTAAAGTTAGCCATATCACCGTCATCACTGCCACCATGTTCAGCGGTTGGTTGTGTGTCTTCTTGGGGGTGTGTTTCTTGGAAGCTACCTAAAGGCCTATGAGGTGTACGAAGGGGTCTCGTGAGAATCTCTTTCCTTTGTGTCCCACTACCACCAACACTGGAGACAATAGGTTACACAAAACACCACGTGAAATAATTGTTTTGTTAGTTTAATTAATGGAAAATTTATAAATCAACCTATCACAATTAATCTTATCCATAAGAATAAAAATATCCTTTTTCTTTTTGGTTATTACTTCATATGTCTGAATTTGGGTCATAACTTGTAATATCCTTTGTTCTATTTCAGGTGTTTGAGGCACAATGTCTATCAAACACTCACGTTCCTTGTTTTCGTTTTGAATATTTTTTAGCAACAAAACAAATGGACTTGGGGATGAATACAAATCTTCCTCGTTGAGGGAATCATAACGCGTACCATGGCCATACATATGCATATTTGAACAAAATTAACATTCTTTCAATTATGTAAACAATTAAAATACCTGAAGATAGAGAAAGGTTCGAACTTTACATAGAGATAGCTTCATGAAGACCACTCATTATTTCACCACCAATAGTATCTTGCTTCTCTTTACATGTTCCATCCCCAATAGAGAATAAAAAAATTTCTACAGGCATGCCCAAAACATCGTAGTCCTCTCTAGAAGCACCAAAGACAACATAAGAATAACCACCCCTACTGAGTTGGTCACCACCTCTATTTGTGGCAACAGATGCAATGGGATATGGTATAGTAGTTTCTCCAAACAACTTTCGTAGGTTCATGACTGCATGTTTAACATGATCGGAGGTTTCTAGATCCAAGTGGATGAGGTGGCCACAAATACATTTATAAAAGTCATAAAAAATAATTCATATGTCATGATATCTATAGAAACAAAATCATCTTTAATGTGATTCAAAAAATCAAACCCATCCTTACCAGTTGTTCAAATGATGCAGGATTTCTTGTCATGTGAGTTTGAGGAGGCCTAGAAGGGTGCCCCGAAACTATTGCATTGGCTGATTTTTGGCTTCGGAGACAACCATCATTCTGGAAAACATTACAAGATGTGAAGGTGGTGTACAAAGAATAAAATATGAAACATGACATCAAGGATATTTCTTGAGGGAATCTCGTGAGTAAGCATATAAAGAATTATCAAACCTTACCACTAGATTGCCCTAACCTTCAGCTTAGCCATGAAAATTTGATCAAAAAAATGCACATCATTTTCATTTTGGAAATGAAAAAATTAATAGAGTTACATTATGTTCATTCAAATAAGAAAGAACCAATATGCTTTTCCAAACTAGATGATCCAAAATTTGGTTGGGGAAAAATCTCAGCAAGGCCAGAGAATAACTGTTCAACTTGAACTCAAGAAAAAAAAGGGAAATATCTCAGCTAATGTATTATGGTTTAGTAGAGCTATAGTATACATAAATTTTATTGTGAAGTGTGTGGTTGTTTGGAAATTTTTCCCATTTTGCATTTCGAAGGTAAATCTTTTGTAAACTATGACTGTGCCACTGCTTTTTTTTTCTATTTTTCTTAAAAATCTACAAGCTTTTCTCCTCTTTCATAGGTTTACAAGTCACTGGAAAAAACATGAAAGATAACATGATGTTGTGAAACCAGCTCCAAAAAGAGAAGAAAAGAGATATCAACGCCTTATAAATAAGCCACTTCGAGGGTGCAACCTCCAATACATTACATGAATGAACAATTCTTGGATGATTCAAATTACAAAATATCCTTTCTATATATAGGAGTCCATGAGGCCATAATGTAATCCTAGTAGGGCCAAAATTTAATCCTAGCCGACCTAACAATTATAATTTAAGGGCAAAATAATAAAAATATGGGGGTTACAAGGGTACAATAATAACAATAAGGGGGTTACACTAACAACAATAAGGGACTATACTAGTAATATAGGGACCTAACATGCCCCTCTCCTTCAAAAAAGTGTTGTCCTCAACGTTTGAGTAGCTCTGGGTGCTTCTGTATAAAATTCTCATCCTCCCATGTAGAATATTCAGTGGGTAAGTTCTTCCACTTGATGAGATACTCTGAAATTGATCGATTCCGTAGTTGTCGAGTTCTTGTTTCCGTGACCGCTTCCGGTTCCAATATGATTTTTCCTTCCTCATCAAGTTCTGGCAATATTGTTTGAACCGGAATATTTTCACCTATAACCTTCTTTAAGCATGAAACATGGAAAACTGGATGTACTCGCGAAGAAGCAGGAAGCTCCAATTTGTATGCCATAGTACCAATCTTTTGCAACACCTTGTAAGGACCATAGTACTTTGGCGATAATTTATTATCCTTCTTTGCTTGCTTGAGGGACATTTTTTTTTATGGTTGTAGCCGTAAAAATACCCAATCTCCTACATCAAAACTTCTCTCGCTACGATGTTGATCTGCCTGTTGTTTCATTCGATTTTGTGCCAAATTCGGGTTATCCTTTAAGAGTTGGAGAACTTCTTGCTGATGCTCGATGTGATCTTCCACTGCTTGAACCTTCGAATTTTCCCTTAAAGATGATGTGATGGATGGTGGATGATATCCATAAAGTGCCATAAACGGGGTCATTTTTGCTGCAGTATGGAAGGAAGTGTTATACCACCATTCAGCAAGAGGCAACCACTTGACCCATTGTGTTTGTTTATCAGATACAAAACAACGAAGATATCCTTCCAAACATTTATTTACTATCTCAGTTTGACCATCGGATTGAGGATGATAAGATGTGCTATGAGCTAATTGAGTACCCAAACAATAAAATAACTTCGTCCAAAAATTTCCAGTAAAAATGGGATCTCTGTCGCTCACAATAACCCTTGGGTTTCCATGTAGCTTTTGAATCATGTCCATAAATGTAGTAGCAACTGTACTTGCTTTAAATGGATGAGATAATGCACAAAAGTGTGCATACTTGGTAATTCTATCAACTACCACCATGATGACACTCTTTCCTTCGGACTTAGGTAAACTTGTGATAAAATCCATTGAAATCTCCTCCCAACATTGACTTGGAATGGATAAAGGTTGTAGAAGACTTGGGGTCTTAATTGTCTCAACTTTATTCTGCTGGAAAACCAAACATTCCGCCACAAACTTTTGAATATCAGATTTAAGGCCATCCCAAAAAAATTCTTTCTTCACCCTGTGGTAAGTTTTTAAAAATCCTGAGTGTCCTCCTAAAGGAGAAGTGTGCAATTCCAGAAGAATATTTTGTTTTAGTTGGGAATTCTTGCAAAGATATAAGTGATCTTTGTACCATAAGGAATCATTTTTCCAACTAAATGTATCAGATGTACTAGGATCTTGCTGCAACTTTTGAATGAGTGTCCATACATCTTTTTCCTTCTTCCATTCATCTCTTGCTTCAGTTATCCAATCTGGTTGGATAATAGAAATGGCACCAAGCAATGCTTCCACCTCTTCATTCTTTCTTGAGAGTGCATCTGCAACAACATTAAGCTTTCCTTTTTTGTAGATTATTTCAAAGTCAGAACCCAACATCTTTGTGACCCATTTTTGCTGCTCTTCTGAAGATAGTCTTTGTTCCAAAAAGTGTTTCAGACTATCATGATCAGTTTTTACCTTGAAGTGTATTCCCATTAGGTAAGTTCTCCATTTCTTTAGTGCATGCAGTATTGCTAACATTTCCTTCTCATAAATAGGTTTCTGTAAATACTTTCCTTTGATTGGACGACTTTCAAAAGCAATGGGTCTTCCTTCCTACATTAAAACAACACCAATTCCATTTTCTGAGGCATCACATTCCACAATAAAGGTTTTTGTGAAGTCTGGCGTAGCTAAGACCGGTGCTAGGCACATTGCCTCTTTAAGATGTTCAAAGGCCTTAGTTGCTTCAGGAGTCCATGAAAATGCATCTTTCTTCGATAATGTTGTTAGAGGTGCTGCTATTCTCCCATAATTCTTAACAAACTTGCGATAATACCCTGTTAACCCGAGAAATCCTCGCAACTTCTTTATGGTTGTGGGGACTTTCCATTCCTTAATGGCTTTAATTTTGTTAGGGTCTACTTTAACTCCCTCGTGAGATACAATATGACCCAGATATTCCACCTCTTGTACTCCAAAGAAACATTTGGATGTTTTTGCATATAATTGTTTCTCCTGCAATAGTTTGAGCACCCTGTCAACATGTTGAACATGATCCTTCCAATACCTGTTGTAGATTAGTATATCATCACAAAATACTAGCACACATTTTCTAAGGAAGGGTTTGAAAATGGAATTCATCAACCCTTGAAATGTAGACGGTGCATTGGTAAGGCCAAAAGGCATGAGAAAAAATTCACAATGACCCTCATGAGTTTGAAATGTTGTTTTCGAAATATCTTCAGTCTTCATTCTAATTTGATGATACCCTGAACGAAGATCCAATTTGGTAAAATAAATTGCTCCATGTAATTCATCCAATAATTCATTAATCACATGAATGGGAAATTTATCTTTAATGGTGAGCTTATTGAGCTCCCTATAATCCGAACACATGCACCATGATCCATCCTTCTTGTGTACCAATACTACAGGAGCAGAGAAAGAAATTTGACTAGGTTGAATTATACCCGCCTCTAACATTTCTGCAATCATACGTTCAATTTCGCTCTTTTGGAAGTAAGGATATCTATAAGGCGTGATGTTTGGAGGAACACTTCCTGGAATCAAATGAATAGCATGATCATGATCACGAATAGGTGGGAGTCCTTTGGGAGTTTCAAACACCTTGGAATGATTGTCAAAGACTTGTTGGAGATCTGCAGAAATAGATGATTTTGATGTTGGAACTTCTAGTGAGCATAATTGTGCAATTACGCCTCGCTGTTCTTTCTTTAGAAGCTTTTCATGACATTAGAGCTTATTATCCTTCCTGGCTTCCCCGCAATACCCCGTAATTCAACTTCCTTTCCTTCTGAAAAAAATTTCAAGAAAAGTTCTTGAAAATTAAAAGCTACCGTCCCCAAGATTGTAACCATTGTACTCCTAGTACAACATCAGCACCTCCCATAGGAATGGCAAGCATTGGACTAGTCAATACATATTCCCCCATGGTTAGCTTGATATTATGGCATTTTTTAGAGCAATTTATAGTTCCTCCATTTGCAACCATCACTTGACATTCTGGTGCTGGGTATAGGAAACAATTTAATTCCTTGGCTACCTTACAATGAATAAAATTATGGGTGCTACCTGAATCAATCAACACTAATACCTTTTTCTTCTTGATTTGTCCTTCTATCTTGAGAGTTTGAGGAGTGGTAATTCCTGCCAGTGCATTACACGATATGGTCGGATTCATTTCTTCCTCTTCTAGGGCTGGTTTCTGGTGTATATCCTCTTCTTGTTCATTTTCTTCTTCCTCTTCACAATCTATGTAAAATAATTTCTTCTCAGCACACTTATGACCTTTAGTGTATTTGCTATCACAACTCTAGCAAAGCCCTTTTACTCTTTTTTCTTCCAATTGTTGTGGTGTCAACCTTGTATGTTGTGGAAATCTAGGAGTAGCAACACTTCCCTCTTTATAGAAGTGAGTGGTAGGCTTCCTTGTCGCCATAATTTTACATTCAATTTTTCTTGCCAACCTGAATGCCTTCTCCAATGAATCAGGTTCCAAAATGCAAACTTCATGTTGGATGTTGTCCTTTAAAGTACCTATGAAGAGATCAATCCTATGTTCCTCTGGAATATCAGTTACCCTTATATTCAATTTTTGGAAGTCCTCAATGTGCTCCCCCATTAAACCATTTTGTTTGAGATTTATCAATTGGCTAAAGAAGGTGTTGCTCTTTGTATCCTCATAATGTGCTATCATTTCCTCCGTAAAAATTGACCAAGTGACAATTTTTTTATGGGAGCAAAGCCATCGATACCATACAAATGTATTTTGTTCTAAATGTAAAGTTGTAATGCATACCTTTTGTGTGTTTTGCACGTTATGGAGATCAAAATATTGCTCCATCTGTAGTATCCATGTTACAGGATCCTTTCCATCAAACTTCCTCATATCCATTTTTGGAATATAGTGGTTCTTCCCGCCAACATTAGAGTTTATGAAATCACGATTAACATTTATTTTGTTCTCATCATGAGTTTCCTCTACTATCTTTTCACCATTAGGAAACATTTTTTGTATCAACTTTGTCAAACCTTCCATGTCTGCTTTTAGATCATTCTTCATGTTTTCCATTTTTTTATCGATCTTAGCTTCCATGTCATCCATCTTAGATTCCATGCCAGCTTCCATGCCATATATCTTAGATTCCATTCCATTCTTCAAACCATCCATCTTAGATTCCACGCTTTTCTTAAAACCATCCATCTTAGTTTCCACGCCTTTCTTCAAAACTTCCATGTCATTTTTTGTTTCACTTGCTCTTGTAATTTTGATATGTCATGTTGCCATTCTTCATCTTCATGAGTCATAGTAGAGATTTCTAAAGGCTTAATGGGTGTTGAATTATTTTTAAGGGCCATTTTAGAATCCAATACTGATATATATTCTACAATATTCCCTTGTAATCAATTCAACTTGATTCTTCAAACAAGACTTATGCAATTTGGAAAAAAAAAATACACACCTTTTACTTGCTTTTGAGGAGCTCGATATTGAAATTGAATTATCTCTATAATTTTGGATCCTCAATATCTGAAATTCAGCCCTATATTATCCCTCTGAAGCTTATTTCAAATGCCATATGTTTGATTTGATTTGGATTTTTCAAGGAAAAGTTAAGTCCAATCTTTCACAATGACCCAATTCTGGACTAGTTTAGTAGAGCGAACTTGTACAACTTGCCACGTGTCACTGTTTCCTCCTTTGGATTTGAAATTGATAGAACGAAAACTAAAGTTCGTGCACTTGTGGCCACTTTTTACATAATTCCAATCTGATGCTCAGAGAGAGAGCTATGAAGATTTTCCCACGATCACCTCTTTGAGATGAAATTCAGAAGCCTCAAAAAGCCCTAAATTCCACAGATCATATCTCCGAAAATGTTGTGAACCAATATATGAAATTTTTTTATGGTGTTGCTTAGGA
The DNA here is from genome assembly GCA_034641835.2 of Pinus albicaulis. Classification (NCBI taxonomy): domain Eukaryota; kingdom Viridiplantae; phylum Streptophyta; class Pinopsida; order Pinales; family Pinaceae; genus Pinus; species Pinus albicaulis. Next base: position 1,939,341,586 of record CM076575.1, read on the forward strand.
TAGTGGCTTCATACTCTAAAAATTTCAGCTTCTGAACCTTCGTATAAAAAACGTTATTACGAAAATACCACGATGACCTGTTTAGGTTAAATTCAGGATCCTGCACAATGACCTAACTTGTACAGATCATATCTCTGAAAATATTGTGAACCAAGCTCTAAAATGTTTTGACGATGTTCCTCAGTATTTTGGCTTCGCACTCTAAAAATTTCAGATTCTGAACCTTTGTAGAAAACGAGGTATGGTGAAAATGCCACGCTGACCTGTTTAGAGCAGCGAAACCCTAGAATCTCAAAGCTCTGATACCAAATGTTGTGAAAATAGCTCCAAAAAGAGAATAAAAGAGATATAAACGCCTTAGAAATAAGCCACTTCAAGGGGGAAACCTCCAATACATTACATGAATGAAAAATTCTTGGATGATTCAAATTACAAAACCTCCTGTCTATATATAGGAGTCCATGGGGCCATAATGTAATCCTAGTAGGGCCACAATGTAATCCTAGCCGACCTAACAATAATGATTTAAGGGAAAAATAATAACAATATCGGGGTTACAAGGGTACAATAATAACAGTAAGGGGGTTACACTAAGAACAATAAGGGACTATACTAGTAACATAGGGATCTAACACATGCAGAAAAATCCTAACAAAAATCTTAGCAGAATGGGTATTTTCTGTTTTTTTATTATAATGGCATGAAACAAGTGCGTAGTTTCATCAGACTTATGGGTCAAGCTCACCAAACAATTGAAAAGAAAAACTTAGCATTTACTTGCCAATCAGAGTTTAGGCTAACAAGTGCTTGCAAGTCAAACTCACTATTGGAGTGTCAGACTTGCAGGCATCAAGTTTTTCTCGTACACAAGATAAAACAAATAATTTTATGAGTTTTGAAAATATTGAGACAAGTCCAAATTAAACAAGATAATTTCATTACTATGGTCCGAAATGTGCTTGTTACTATCGTTTGTATTGGTGGATGCATTCTCAATGCATGAAAAGATTGTTGTAGGGAAACTAAATAACCAAGCAGAAGCCAACATAATATGGCTAAAACAAATGAGAAAAATCAAACCATAGGATAAGAAAATAATTCTATGTGAAGCATTTAGCAATACATACTATACATATGTAGATGATATCCAAATTTTCAAAAAATAGTGAATGTCGTTGAAAACCAAAATCCTGGATAAACTTTTAGAATGACATAGCCTACGTGCAAGTATTTCAGAAGGAAGTGTTTGGTTGTAAGTACAATTTCATGATATCTAGGATGTTTGGAAAAGCCCAAATAATATTTTTTAATTGTGGTTTTTCAACTCTACAATGTACACAAAAAGCTCAAAAACCAAGGGTTAGTTCAATAATTTGAACCATCTATCCAAGGCATGATACCAGTAGAGCAGTCATAAGTCACATGTTCAAATTCAAGAGTTCCTCAGGGTGACCAATCTCTATCTAGCTAGTGGTTTATCCACCTTCCTTCCAGATATTCTATGGAATAGGGGTGATCCCATGAGGTTTTCCTTATAAAAATATATTGAAAGCTTGGGGGACAAAATAAGGGTATCTACAAATGGAATGTCATAATATATATTATAAATTACTTGGAACACATAACTTTTTGAGACCTGTTGTTCATTGAAAATATTGGGAAAAGAAAATTTTCCAAACTATATTTTGATTTGCATGTTCACAATAGATCTATTGGAACTCGAAATTAAACTTGGCTGATGGAGAAAATGTGCATGCATTTATCATGATAAGTGAAGAAAATAATCATCTTTGTCAAAATAAAGATTCCACTTCTTTTCTCATATTTCTCATACCTCTATAAGTTGGATGCCATTTATGTCCTTTTTGCAAACATTGGCCACTCATTGTAGCCATAATTTACTCTCACCAAGCATATTCAAATAATATTTCCCAGAGTTATAGTTTACCATTGGAATAATTTGAGAGTGTTCGCAAATTCTTATCAGAGAAGGTGAACTTTTCATGTGGTTACTGAGGATTTCATAACATTTTGTTGGTGGTGCAACTATGGCAATTGTGTTTCCACAAAGTTTCTTTTTCATTAGTGATAATAGTCAGAAAAATTATCATCTGACATCATCAAAATCCAAACATGGAGCCAATCAGATATCAATCTATTGGAAAAATTAAAAAGCATTGCACTATCCACAACGGTTCTCTCCTGATTCATCACCGTTTTCTGTTGAAGGCAAACAACAAGCCAAAATTGGGGCAAGGTTAGTTGCAAGGCATAGGAAATTTGGCAGCAGAATAGATGCCACTTGACCTGGTATCTAAACCCAAGCATGTCCATGTCATGTGGTGTAGCACCCAACATTAGGGTATGTTTCTCAAAGAAAATTCCACTAAACATGGTCAAAATATACCTATGGTGCCAAGAAACATGGGTTTGTGGACGGAAATGTGTACGTCACTATTTGAAACAGGGTAGGTGGGTTCGTCGGGGGTATATTATAATTTATATATATATATTATATTTTATAAACTATAATATATATGAATTTGTGTATTTTCCAACTTTAAAATGTTTAAACGGGTTTTCGTCACCTTTAAGAACCACTTCTTATTACTCACTAAACCAAATTCAAAATTGTTACCCTCTATTCCGAATAGGATTTCTATTAAACAATTCTGGTAGATACCTCACAATAATTTTACATTACTATTAAAGAATGATGAATTTTTACCTTCAACTTCCGAATAAATGCCAATGTTCTACCAAGTTCCCCGAAAGGGGAGACACACAAGGGGGACGTGTGGAGGTAACCCCAAATTTTAGCAAAATTCAAGGGGATGGGGGGGCATCTGGGTGTGTGTGTAATAAACATGATTCAAATTCAAATTCAATAATGAAATACAATGATTCATACATCATAAATTATTTAATGAAATAGAAGTAGTAAAATATTGTACACGTTGATTTAAATTCATCATTCCAGAATCTACATTGATTAAATTCATCATTCATTACCCTAAAATCTTATTAGTACTAAGAAAAGTAGTAGATACTAAATTTGAAAAGTAGAATAGTAAATTGAAAATTACTCATACTCAAAAATAGTAAAGAGTGGTGAGTTGAAGAGTTGGTTTGAGCTCCACAATATCTAGATCCTAGAATCAAGACTCAGCAATTAAAGCTAAAAATGACAATGGAAAATCATCATTGAACTGTTCAACCCAAAACCCACGAACTAGAAAAAGAACAAGAAAAAAAAACAAACCCAAAAACTGGTCAAACAAAAAATACATAATATTCAAATTTTTAAAACAAAATACATAAATATTCATATGCATCCACATGAATCCAAACCATTGTACAAAAATGTGCAAAGTTTCTCATTTGTATAGCAAGTGTACATAGAACCAAAATAACACCTATTGCAATCCATATTTGAACCAAAAATACATCAACAATGACGCTCTAGATGGCCTCTATAGCCCAAAACAATTCATGCTACAATAAATACCTACATATCATCAAAATCACTGCCTATATTGGGATCTGCGTCATCAATATCACCCTCCAAGCATTAAAATGAGATAGAAAAATCTTAACGTGTCAAATACAATTTTGTTTGAGTGATGGGTACATTTTCACTGGGGTACATAGATAGCTTAGTGCTCTTGACTAAGTACTAGTTCCATACCCTCATGCATGATAGAATCCAACAAAAACGTTGCAACCCCCCCACACCCCCCCCCCCCCCCAAATACTAAAATTCTAAAAACTGTTTAGTCTACTAGGTAAATATAATGAGGTTGGAACTTGGAACCACTCTCAAACACCCTGAAACAATTAATAATAATGTTAAATTTAAGTGAAAAACACTTTTAATTTAAGAATTAACATTTCCCCTTATTACATAGAATGATAGAAATAAGTAGGGCTATAGGGTTGAATATCATACCTCCCCACTCATAATTTTTTTTTTTTTGGGCAAAATTAAGGGGATACCGCCAGGGATGCCAACATGCACCTCTTTTAAAGAAACATTTGTCCCCGCATTGGTGAGACATTCCCCATTTTTTTTCCAAATGGGGGATGTGGGTAACATTTCCTTGGGTCTTCCCCATCCCAAAAGCATGGAAAATGTAGGAAGTTCACCCCCACACTGGGGGTCATTTCCCTGTGGAACACTGATAATAAATTCTCACAGTACCCCCACCAAGGTTCAAGTATCCCACACGACATGTTTTCCCATTGTGAGTCACTTCTGCTTGTGCTTGTTTGTATGTTTTTCCCTCATGGGTTGCTTGTGATCATGCTTGTGACTACGATCAGGCCCAGGAAAATTTGGTAGAATGGTTATACCCCACTCGCAACATCTCAACAATGAAATTTGAATGGTTAAATATTGTAGTTAGATTCATTTTGTTGAATATATCCTCATTGGGAAGGTGTATGTTTGCCACATTGACATACGACAAACATCTTTCAAAACATTTATGTTGCTACTCTTGGGGTATCTTCCGATAAAGTGGTATGCCTCATCCCATAAAAAAACAGGGCCATCGTAAGCCTAAATCTACTGAGGCATGTCATTTTTCATATAATGTAAAACATTATACCACAAAATGATGCATTTTTAGTGTGTGACACTTTAATATTAGGGAAGCACATCTAGAAGTTTCCAATTTAAATGTAAATAAATATATTTAGCATCTTTTACACTGGGGACTTCATGGGTTGGGAAGGTTAGAGGTGTTTAACTTCCCCCTCCAGGGTTCAATTCTGCCAAGATATGACATATTTAGTACCATGAAAGAGAGCCTCAATGCCTCCTAGCAAGCAAGGCATGGCAGTTGCGATATAGTGCAGAAAATTATCCCACCTCATGGCCAGGTACCGAATTCTCAACATTCATGCAGTTTAAAGGAAACATCCTCCATAATTTCCAAAAAAAATAGCCTATAGTTTAACAAGGCTTAACCGATCGGCAGATAACCTGCATTGAAGATTTTACATGTCATTATTTTTTCGTAAACCATGAATTAAAACATTGATGGAATTCAATATGAAATATACTTCTGTGTAGGACAACCATAATAGGAGATAAAAATATAAAAAAAATCAATAAAATTTAGTTTATTTAACTTTAAAGAGCTGCTACTCAAATTCCAATCCAAGGCAAGAGTAAATCAGATAAATCTTCGAATTATTTTAGCATTGGCTCTGTTTCCGAAAGAAAATGCATCATTTTACTGGACAAAACTCAGCCAAAATTGAACTAGGAACCATAAAAAAACACAATACAAAACTGAAAAATATAAATAGGGTTAAGAAGCATACAATGAATAATGACGAAATAAGGGTTTCAAGTTCAAAACCCTGAAAATCTAAAAACAAGTGGAAGAAAATTTTCAGTGTAGCCACTTCGGAAAAGAAAAAACCCTAATTAAACCGTGGAAAACTCATCATTCATCCACAAAGCCGTTGCGGCTTTAGCTTGTTGTTAGTATTGCGGCATCTGAGGGGTGGGAGGAACATTGACCATGATCAACAGGGTGGGAGGAATGCAAGATAATATTTTTCTAGTGAGACTCGGTCTCTTTAACTCGTCCTCCTCAGTTGGGGTTAATTTCTTAGCCATAAGAATAATAAACAAACCCCAAACCCTTATTTGTTGTTTCTTCTTCTATTTTCATAATAATACTACTATTTTAGGGGGTTAAATGGGTTAGGGTTTTAGGGAGTTAAATTATTTAGGGGTTTAGGGTTTTAGGGGGTTAAATGGGTTAGGGGTTTAGTGGTTTAGGGGGTTAAATGGGTTAGGGGTTAAGGGTTTAGTGGTTAGGGGTTAAGGGTTTAGAGTTGTAGGATTTAGGGGTTAAATGGGTTATGGATTTAGAGGTTTAGGGGGTTAAATGGGTTAGGGTTTGGGAATTAGTGTTTAAGGGGTCAGGGGTTAAGGGTTTAGAGGTTTAGGGTTTAGGGGGTTAAATGGGTTAGGGGTTTAGAGGTATAGGGGGCTAAATGGGTTTGGGGTTGGGAATTAGGGTCTAAGGGGTTAAGGGTTAAGGTTTTTAGGGGGTTAAATGGGTTAGGGGTTTGGAATTAGGGTTTAAGGGGTTAGGGGTTAAGGGGATAGAGGTTAAGGGTTTAGGGATGTTGGAACAAGGTCCCCTAAAAGCTGCAAATTTTGTACAATTTTGTATTCTTTTGGTCTTAATTAGTCTAACACAGGGGTTTTATGGTAGGTCAAAGCCCTGAATGCATTTTAATGGGTCAAGGGTAGACCAAGAGTCCACAAAACATGGTTTGTGGACCATTGGAAGCAAAGTCTAAGTTGATATAAATAGAGGAACATTTTGAGTCTTAAGGTAGGAAATAATTAAGTTTGATGCTAAGTGTGAATTGTTATATCTGTGGTTGGGTCGTTTGAGTAATGACTCCTGTTGGCTGTGTGGGCAGAGATCCTCAGTCCAGCTGTGTGCGGACCCTACTGGCTGTGTGCTTAGGCTATGTTTGGATTGTACTGGGTTTTGATAGTAATATATGTGGATATAGTTAAAGTAGCTTTGTGTTATCGGATCTGATGTGTTACTGTTGATGTGAACCTTTGGGCTATGTTAGAATTGAGAATACAGTTGTGTTAGCTATTATCTGTTATGCTGTGAATCTATCTATGTTATGGTATATCTATAATTTGTTAATGATGCATCATCATAATGGCTGATGCGCACATGGATGCGAAGATATTGACTAAATCTATAGCTCTGTTATAGTGTTGATTACATTGTTAACAAATATGTGAACATATTTGTCTTATGCGAACCCGATAAGCTGTGAATGGAGATCTGCTTGACTTACCTACTCTCTCTCAGCCTCGTGCGAAAACCTAGTTCCAACATCCTCCCATACTGCTTTGGGTGAGACTTTGGACTACGCAAGCGGGTCACTGCCGAAATGGCCAGTAGTATAGGGGTTTGTTGGCAAACCTTAACCTCTAAACCTGGGTCAGGACCTCTCGAGCCAACAAATGGTTCCATTGCCGGGACCAGGAGCATTTTGAGAGAGGGATCGAGTAAATCCAAGGGAACATTGGAGAACTAAGAAGAGAGAAATTGAAGAGTTGTTTGAAAAATAGGTTCAAGAATTTGCGATGAAATAGAATCGCAACACAAGGTTGATGGTAGAGAAGTGGAAGAATAAGTACATTTTCACAGAGTCCTACGAAATTTTCTTTGTGACATTTATGACCAAGCTTGAAGAGTGGATCACAAGGCTCATATATTTCTAGAAGTGTTAGAAGGACGAATGGGTCACGTAGTTGACTCCAAAGTTGATCCAATAATTACAAAATACTGATAACACCATCACTCAGATGGTAGATCACTGGGTAGATAGTGTGCTGGGAGGATTTGTGATGGAGTTTGCAATCGATCAATTCATATCCTATTCTAGGGCAGAGTGGAGGTTCTTCAAGGGTTTCTGGGGTAAGTTTATGAAAACCTTGCCATTATTGATTAAGATATTATTGTATGAAAAGAGAATTCTCTGTAGCCATACAGAGTGAATGAGATCTGATTAGAGTGAGGGTACAACACGGACTGAAAAAAACTACAGAACTAATCAAGAAGGAGATAGATCTGTCTACAGTCAAGTAATGGATTCAGATGTGCATAGCTGTCCAACTACACCACCTTCAAATCAACATAGGGGTAAGAACTCACTCGTAACTCCACCACCAGAAGACGAGATGGCCTCGCACATGAATCTACCTACCTTTAAAGATGTAGGGGATGAAGATATGGATCAGTTCTGGTTTGTCATAGAGTTGGTATGGACTGCGCCGAATGTGGCCAACGATGTTGTGAAAAGGGCGCATCTGTGCCTTGCCTTTGAAGGAAGGGCCCTGGATTGGTATAGGGGATATGTAGCTCAGCATGTGAATGCGACCATTCAAGAGGTTAAGAATGCCCTAAAACAACAGTTTCGGAAGCATAAATCCTACTCTCAGATAGTGAATAGTATAAAATATTTCAAGCAAGGACCTTCTAAGTCTATATGGGAAGCTAACCAGTGGCTGAAAAAGGTAATCAAAGAAGGGAAATTTATGTATGTTGACAGACAACATAAGGAATGGTTTGTTGCTATGTTACTGCCTCACCTATGCGTACCTATGGGTCAGCACACCATTGAATCATAGGAAAAATCCTTGGAGATTGCTATGAATTTGGAAGCTGCGCTAAGAGATTATACCCAGTTGGGAGTATAAAAAATCGAAGAGCAACTGGGGGTGATGCACATGGAGATCCAGAACTTGAAAAAGGACCAAGAGAAAGAAGCTAGTCCAGACATATGGTGCATAGAATGTAGGGCATCTGGGCTTACCAAGGATCAGTGCCCACTACTGGTAGAATACCTACAGGCGGGGGGACCCAGTCTGTTGTGCCCAGGATCAAGTGGACCAGTGTTGTGGTGTGATGATTGTCGCATAGCTGGTCTGCATGATACTAACCATTGCCCTTGTCTAGGTATGTATGTCCCAGAACTGAAGCAACAATGGTGCAGGTTTTTCCGATTAGTAGGACATGATGAGAAAAATTGTTGAACTTATGATCTAATGATACTAAGACTGAGGAAACCTATATAGGGTACAATTGGACCCTTCTTCACCACTATCCCCCTCATACATAGGTGGCTCTCCAGCTAGGGGCAGGGGAGGGGGTCGAGGTGGAAGCGCAGGTAGGGGAAGAGGATAACTAATTTGCTATAACTAAGGAGAGATAGGGCACTTTGCGAGGGACTGCCCAAACCCTGCAAGACAATCCTGCAGATACTATAGAAAGTTGGACCATGTGATTGAATACTGCTCAATTATGATAGCCAAGATGCAGGAAAAGCAGCAGACACCTACGCATAATGTATAGAGGGTTAAGGCAAAACCTCGAGATGAAGGACCAAGCATTAATGTCATAACACATAGCGAAATGGCCACCGGGGGTGCTGGGGAGAAAGCTGAGGTGGAGCCTTTTATCTGAAAAGTAGCCATTAAAAAAGAAGGTTTGTACTTATAGAAGGAAAAGGAAACCTTTTTCGTAGATCACCAATAATTTGCTAAGGCTGAGGCATCTACTTCTCAAGCCCCCGCGAACCTCAAAGCAGATGATGAGGTCAAACAATTTTTTCACTCATGTATGAAGCTATTGTGCAACCAAAGGGCCATAGAAAACCTCCAAGATTTGATATATAGCTACGCAGAAAGAACAACACCACCCATGGAAGTTAAGGATGTGCACAAACTATACAAGCATAAGAAATGCACTGGTATGCAAATGTGGCTAATCATGCAAATTGGTGATTATGAGATGGATCAGGTTATTCTAGACCTATGTTCAGATGCGAACATACTACCTAAGCAAACTCGGTAGCAAATGGGAGAACCAAAGTTGGAATGGTCCACTATCTAGCTGCGCATGGCCAATCAACAGAAGATCATACCGTTGGGGAGACTATCAAAGATCATGGTAGATATTGCAAGATTTAAGGTCTGGGCTGACTTTGAGGTCATTCAGATTGTAAAGGATGTGGACCCCTATCCTACACTCCTAGGATTGGATTGGGCCATAGATATGGGAGGTATCATCAAGTTAAAGAAAAGAAGCATGGTGTTTGAAAATGAAGGTAGGCAAGTGATAGTACCATTAGACCCTGCGGAAGGAGAATAGTATATGGAGCCCGTGCATGAAGAAGAGGATGTGGAACATATATATAAGTTAACTGCCAAGGAAAAATATTGGATCAATGCCATTGCCAATGGTGTACTCTGCTGGGAAAAGGACAACGAATGTTTCTCTAACTCCGACAGAGAAATGGAAAATTTCCAGAATTGGTTACACGATGTATCTGCGCTGCGATGCCTTATAATCATGAAGGACTTCCGATGCATCTCCTATGAGGTAACAGAACTACCCTACTTCGATGGCTCTGGTATTATTAATGAGTTTTTGCAAGCATTTGAAGCTTAGGTTCCGAGGGAATGAAGGTTATGGGCCCTTAATCTAGCTATCCGCGCAATGCCTGTGAGGTGGTGGGAAACGCATAAGGGGGCATTCCAGGACTGGGAAGAATGTTAGGATATGATGGTCTTGCTATTTGAACCTCCGGTTTACTTACACGTAAAGAAATTCCTTGTGCCATGGGACCCGCGTGAACATTTGTTCACTTGAATGGAAAAATGGTGTGACCAGACTATAGATGAATGGGTTCACCTGTTTATTCATGCCTTGGAACCAATTCCCACCATATGGTACTTGGATGCAAAGCTACATCAGTGCAACCGCCACTTGGAAACATTAAAGGATGAATTTGTAGGCACATTTGGGCACAGGGGGCATTCTGCGTACCCTTTAGAATCTTTCTCCGGCATATAGTTTGCCAACAGGGGTTGATGGCTGACCTTGTAAAAGTCGCAGTTATCATAAATCTTGCAGTCCCTACAACTGAGAAATAGATGCGTTCAATCCTCGGACATATAGGCTACTACAGGAAGTTTATTCAAGGATATGGGTTAATCACAATGCCTATGGAAAAACTGCTTAAGAAGGATTTTTTGTTTTTTTGGGATGACAAATGTAAGAAAAGCTTCGAGCTGCTCAAGGAGAAGATGGTCTCTACACCTATTCTCATATTTCCTGATTGGACGAAGGTATTCTATGTTCACGTATATGCATCAGGAATCGCCTTGGGAGATTTCTTTATGCATCCTGGAGACGGAGACATTGATCACCTGGTTGCATTTGCTAGTAGGAAACTTTATGGTGCAGAGCGCAACTACTCCACCACAGAGCGGGAGGGATTGGCCATGGTTTATACATTACAGAAGTACATGCAATATTTGCTAGGAGGATAGTTTAAAATGTTTACGGATCATTTGGCTTTGAAGTACCTGGTGAATAAGCCTATGTTATGGGGGGAAATCTGTCGATGGCTACTGCTTTTCCAGGAATACAACTTTGAGATCATTTTCAAGCCGGGGAAGTTGAATGCTGGGCTAGATCACTTGTCCCAAATTGAGAGTGGTGAGGAATCGACCAGCCTGGAAGAAGGATTTCCTGATGCGCAACTATTTTCTATTAAGGTAATTGATGGGCACTTCGCCGACATCATCCAGTTCCTGACTATAGGCATGGCACCTGCAAAGTATTCGGTACAATAGAAGAAAGAGCTGGTAACCCACACTGCAGATTTTACCATCATCGTAGGTCATCTATATAAGATGGGAGTTGATGAAGTGCATCAAAGGTATGTTTTGGAGCATGAACGGCATGCTATCTTGGCAGAAGCCCACTACGGGGTAGCAGGAGGTCACTATGCAAGGAAAGGAACGGCGCAAAAGATCTTGAGAGATGGATTATGGTGGCCTACCCTGCATAGTGACTCTCAAAACTATTGTAAGGCCTACGATACATGCCAACGAACCAGAAGGCCATCACGCAGAGATGACATGCCCCTTCAACCGCAATTGGCCCTGCAAGCGTTTGACAAATGGGCCATCGATTTTGTAGGACCTATCAACCCACCAGGAAAGGAGACAGGTGCGCGTTACATTATAACTGTCATTGATTATGTAACCAAGTGGGCCAAAGCACAAGCGGTGAATGATTTCACTACATATACCACTGCACACTTCATCTTTGAATAGATTCTGACAAGATTTGGATGTTCGAAGATATTGATGGGAAATAGAGGTACCTATTTCGTTAATGAAACAATACAGGCCTTGATGGAAGAATTTTGGATCCATCATGCGAAAATCACTCCGTATCATCCCCAGGAAAACAAAGTGGTCGAAGATTTTAATAAAGTCTTGGAGCATGCACTAAGTAAGGTCTATAACGCCGATCGCAGTGACTGGGACATGTGCATCCCATCTGTTCGTTGGGCCTACCGAACCACCTATAAGAAGCTGACAGGGAAAACACTGTTTAGGATGGTTTATGGTAAGGAGGCCATTATGCCCATGGAATACATTGTTCCTAGCCTACACATCACAACCTTTACAAATATGGTGGAACTTGATATCATGGAGGAGAGGTTAGCACAACTTGTGGCTTTGGAGGAAGATCATTTCATTGCTAATTTCCATTAGCAGGTTCAGAAGGCGCGGGATAACGCGTGGCATGATTGACATATTCGATAAAAGACCTTTATGGAGGGAGAATTAGTCCTACTATATGATAGCCAATTTGCAAAACACTCAGGGAAGTTTCGACAGCACTGGTTAGGGTTGTATGCAGTAAAATAAATCACAAATGGTGGAGTTTTTTGGTTAGCCACCCTGTGCGACAATATGCTACCCGGCTATGTCAATGGTAGCCAGCTCAAACCATATCAGATCAAATGACTATATGGATGGAGTAGCTATATGAAGTTGGGTATGCCCACCAAGGAAGGTAAGAACGGAAGGTACCATGATACGCACAGGGGGCCGCTGTGGGTTTGGAAGCTCGGAGGGGTGCGCTGAAGGCGCAGGAGCATGTTCAAAGTGCAAAAGGTGCGCTGGAAGTGCAGAGGTATGCTAGAAGCATAGGAGGTACACTGGGAGCGCAGGGCTACGATGGGCACACAGGAGGTTCAATGGGAGCACAGGGGTATGCTAGGTGCATAGGAGGTGCAAAAATTAGCCGTTGGAATAGTAAAATCAGGTAAAAAGAAAAAGTTACCGTTGAAAGGAGCAGGCAGCCAGCATTTAGTGAGGTGATTTTTGAATATTTTTTATAGTTTACTTGATGGTAAGTTCCAAGTGAGTTTTACCCAACCATTGGTTGATCGTAAAGGCTATAAAAGGAGATAGATAGATCATATAAGGGTTCTGTATCGCTTGAATATTTTGTATTTGGCGTGTTTGTCCTCGACAACTTTGTGTTGTAAGAGTTTCTATGCCTATTGTGTCCCTTTCATGTCTGAGTAGCCTACACACTCTGACAGTAGCATCCTGAAGTTCATCTTCCATGCCATAATGATGACCACTAATCCCGCTGAAGCCTCAGAACTAGTGGTCTTGATGGAACAAGAATCCGAGAAAGTAATGGAAGTTGAACTTGATGCCGAGGAAGTTATATCTACTCCAAGTCAAGCAAAGAAGAAGGGGAATGAAAAAGTGTAGGGGTCGGGAAAACCCATGAAATGGGTTGGGGTAAAGCCCCGTACTTCCCCACGAAATTTAAATTCCCTGCGAACGGCGCCCGAGGCACATTCGCCCAAACCAGTAAAGAAACCTCGGCCTACTTAGGAAGAGGCATAGGTAGCCAAACCTATAAATTGGCTACCACCCTTTATTCGTCCCCTCAGGCGCTCCACATGCATGTCGAGGAGTCTCGATGGCCTGCGCACCTACCTGCTAATGCCTTTGACCTCAGGTGAGGTCCCTATCATTAGCGAACCATTTGGAAGGCTCCATGAGGTAAACTTTGATGATCATGACTTGGCCAATTTGGAGGCCTTCCCTGAGTTGGCACCTGAATTCTATCTTGATATAATATAGGAAGACGATGGGATAAATATTGTCCCCATGCGCTGGGTACGCGGATTGGCAGGGTATGGGCTCTTAAACCTACTAAGAATGCTGCACTTCAGCCACTACAATATCATGGACCGTCTGGTACGTCAGTTGCTCGCCCTGGTTCATGATGGTTGCTTATGGATCTATGATCGAATCGCCATCGATATTGCACTTATTCATCGAATCACTGGTCTTCCCATGGAAGGGCTAGACCCTCTACTGTGCGTTGGTAAGAAGTATGAGGGGGAGATCATTGAACACGTACACAAAACCTACCATGTGGAGCGGAACACTCCAGGCTTCATGATCAAGTCCATTAGTGACCCTGGTACGTAGTTGGGTACCCTACTATTGGCCTACAAGATGACACAAAAATTCCAAGTGGCCTCTATCCCCGCATATGTAATTCAGTTCGCAGACCGATGAGAGAAAGGGGTCTTCTTCAATTGGCCCCAATACTTGTGCAATGAGTTTTTGGCCAATGTCCATGAATCCCAAGAGTAGGGATGAGTGTTTTTTTATTCGTGGTTATTACTTCTCATTGCATTGGTCGCTTGGGAACAACCGAAAGAATCAGTCCTCCCTGAGCTCACCCCAAACATGTGCGAGGGGGATCAATATACAAAGTTGTGGGACTCTAAGGATTCACAGTGCCCTGAGGACAACCAAGTCTTCTGGGTGTTCTTTCAGAGTGGTTACGCAGTAGCTATCAACTCCCAGCCGCGTCTGTCACCAGCTATCTACGATAATTATAAAAGCATTGTTTCATTCCAGGTGACTATGCATAATGTCCAAATCCGAGGCCATAAGGATCCTGCATGGACTTCACTTCCCTATATGGCTATCGATGAAGAAATTGACCATTTAATTAAGCCATGGCCTCCTCACTAGAATATTGGCTTCAAAATAGGTGTGAAGGGCACTGAAGGAACAAGCACCACGAAGGTTACCCCATCTATCATTACCAAAGAAATTAAAGGACCGAGCAAAAGCATGGGGAAGGGCGCTGAAGCCATGTCACAGAAAGGTTTGTAGCCTGGTAAGAGAACAGGGAAAGATACGAACATAGGATGCACAGCAATATCATGGTACCAAAGGATAGGAGGTGGGAGGTGATGACTCCCCTCGAGGAACAAAGCGTATGGGTGATCCTGATAAGGGGCCATGGAATAATTAGCGCTCCCAACGACCTGAACGTGACGAAGTGGTTACACTGACTGAAGGGGACTTCGAGAAAATTGTAGATGTAGTTACTTTGGCTGCAGAAGAGAAATGGCTCACTCTAGAAGAGCAGCAGAAATCTGCGGCCGATACACTTCAGGCCAACCTTTGAGCTCTACAGCTGAAGAAAGACATGCTGCAAACTAGTATGATTCAGGTATGCACGTCCTCAGCAACTAGCAACGCAGCACTTGTTACAGTGGAAAGCTGCCTCTATTAACTACCAAGCGCAGCCCTCGTGATAAGTCCACCAACTTGGGAGTGCAAGTCCATGCCTGTATATAGGTACACTTGGATCTAGCTAGGTTGCTACATGATTCATTGCAGGTTCTCCACACCTCCTTTTTTGAAGAAATTCAACATCAGGACCATCGAGCACATAAGTCGCTTAGTGTACCTGAGCAGACAATTGAGGAAAAAAATGCTAAAGTTTCCTAGGTATAGGCTGTGTGTACCCTCACCACTGCGCAGAAAACGGAGCTAGAACACCTCATTAGTAGGCTCTACATGAAAGTTTTTCAATATATTCTAGCTTTTACCACCCCATACACCAAGATTGAGGGGTTGGTTGCAGCATTACGGGCCTCAAGGACTGAGATCCAAGCAGTCAAAATAGATATGGAACAACAGATCACAGACTTACAGGCCAAGTTGCAGAAAAATATGCCACGGGAGGTGTGGACCCAGCGAGCTGTGCTGGTTACAACATACACAAATGTGATTACTGGACAGATTGCTCAGGGTGCCCAATTGATGGAGACAGCCATGCAGTTATGGACCAAGGTGCAACGTGATCCGATCCTGCATGAAATCAACCAGGACCTGCGATAGAAGGAAGAAGCATTCGAGCAGCTGGAAGCCATGATGCCTACTCTAATTCCTGCTCAACGATTGGCATGACTGCAAACTAGCCATGCCCTTGGGGATGATATCAACAAACTCTTCCAAAAGAAGAAGTCTCTCAGTGACCACCTTAAGCCATGGCGTGAATAAGCCCTCAATCTCTCCCAAGATATTGACGTTGTCGTTAAAAAATTGAAGCAGACTCTGGAGAGCGTCACAGCTGCGATGGAGGGACCAACTTCACAAAATTTGGTGGATATTACTCAGAATGCTACTGCTCAGAGTGAAGGGGTGCTACCTTCACTGGTTGAGGTAATTCGACTACCGTAGGCACAGGTGGAGACCCCACCACCGCAGTGACTCGGGATGAGTCACAAGATGGTGTTGGGGGACTATTGGAATAGGGTCCCCTAAAAGCTCTGAATTTTGTACAATTTTATATATTTTTGGTCTTAATTAGTCTAAGTCAGGGTTTTTAGGGTAGGTCAAAGACCCGAATGCATTGTAATGGGTCAAGGGTAGACCAAGAGTTCACAAACCATGGTTTGCGTACCATTGGAAGCTTAGGCTAAGTTGATATAAATAGATGAACATTTTGAGACTTAAGGTAGGAAAGAATTATGCCTGATGCTAAGTGCAAATTGTTAGATCTATGGTTGGGTCATTTGAGTAAGGACTCCTGTTGGCTGTGTGCATGGAGATCCTCAGTCTAGCTATGTACGAACCCTGTTGGCTGTGTGCACAGGATGTGTTTAGATTGTACTGGGTTTTGATAGTAATATATGCGGATATAGTTAAAGTAGCTCTGTGTTATCAGATCTCATGTGTTATTGTTGATGCGAACCTTTGGGCTATGTTAGAATTGAGAATATAGTTGTGTTATCTGTTATTTGTTATGCTGCCAATCTTTCTATGTTATGGTATATTTGTAATTTGTTAATGATGCGTTATGATAACAGCTGATGCGCACGTGGATGCGAAGATATTAACTAAATTTGTAGCTCTATTATATTGTCGATTACATTGTTAAAAAATCTTCGAACAGATCTGTCTTGTGTGAACCTGATAAGTCACAAATGCAGATCTGCTTGACTTACCTACTCTCTCTCAGGGTGCGGAAACCTGGTTCCAGCACTCTCCCGTATTGATTCAGGTGAGACTTTGGCCTACGCAAGCGGATCACTACCAAAAGGACCAGTAGTATAGGGTTTTTTTCGCAAACCTTAACCTCCGAACCTGGGTCAGGACCCCTTGAGCCAACAAGGAGGTTGAATGGGTTAGGGTTGGTTTAGAGGTTTAGGGGATTTAGTGGTTAAGGATTTTAAGGGTTAGGGGTTAGGGGTTAGGGGTTAATGGGGTTATGGTTTAGGGCGTTAAATGGGTTAGGGTTTTAGGGGTTTAGGGGGTTAAATTGGTTAGGTGTTAAGGATTTATAGGTTTAGGTTTTAGGGGGTTAAATGGGCTAGGGGTTTAGAGGTTTAGGGGGTTAGGGGATTTAGTAGTTAAGGATTTTAGGGGTTAACGGAGTTAGCTTTTAGGAAGTTAAACAGATTAGGGGTTTAGGGGGTTAAATGCGTTAGAGTTTTGGAATTAGGGTTTAAGGGGTTAGAGGTTAAGGGGTTAGAGGTTTAGGGTTTAGGGGGTTAAATGGGTTAGGGGTTTAGAGATTTCCCTGTTATATCCATCTTTGTTTAATTTCATGATTAATTAGGAATTTTTAATGTCTCGCTACTCGGTTAATTAGAAATAAGTAATAATGCCACTAAAGGATCAACTAAACATATATTTATAATAATGGGTTTGTGAGTCATGTTTGAGTCGAGAAACCCAACGCCTATATCGTACATGCATGCAAGGAGTGTGTCCATGCCAAATTTTAGTGCATACAATAAAAATTTCAGAAAAGGATCAATGGTGGCCCCATTCACAGGTCACTCTTGGATTATAAAGATAATGGTTCACGGTAATATCATGTCATAAGTGATCTAATGTTTTCTAACAATTTCACCAATTTAGGCACTGCAATAATATGAGAACAATGATGAAATTTACGATGATGCAAATAAAGATGAATGAGCTTCTCTTGGTTTCAAGAATAATTTATTATCTACTTAACATGGCCAACCAAGTAAAGTTGGAAGCTGATATGGCCCCTCCCATCCCCCTCACATCACTCTCATTTCCTCAATACCCAATCTATGAAATAGAATACAAACAAACCAAAAATTAATTAAGATAGACAAAATTTTCACATGTTTGCATAAAAACATAAATTTATTTTAGCTTGTACACTATTATGGCCATTATTTGTTGGTTTGAAAGAATAAACAACATGTAATAACCCACATAAGTAAACTATTTAAATACAATAATTCGTACATATTAAAATATAAATTTATAACATACCAGCTCATACTCAAACACAACATATGTATCTTCTTGATCTTCATCCAAATAATTGACATCTATATCAACATCTAATTCAGAAATGGTGTTGAAATGATCAACCATCTCATTTTCATCATCAATTATGTCATTTTCAAGAATATCATCATCGACATCATCATCAATAATTTCTGCATCGTCTTCTATGCCTGATTCATCTTCTCTATATTCTTCATCTGTCAATGCATCTTCCTACTCATCTTCCACTGCATCATCTTCTCCTTAATCAATATCATATTCTTCCTCTATAATATACTCTACTGTCCTTCCTCTTGGATCATATCTAATAGAAAATGACCGTCAGTTCTCACCTAGAACCTCTGAGTAAAATACACGTTCACATTGGCTTGGAAAAACATAGCGATCTTTTATTTCTTTAAACTACGATGTTTTAACCATTTGAAATCCATTCTCATGCTAAATAAGAGTTCTGTCATCATCACTTACATTCATTCGTAGCCTATACCATTTGACATCGAACAAAACTAATTTGAAGGAATTAAAGTCACACTCAAATATATCATCTAAATACCCATAATACCTATTTTAGATTCTCGAGGATGTCTGTCACTCCTCGAGGAAACATTAGTGACCTGGAATCCTACATTTATCCCACTATCAGAAGTTAACAAGTTATCATCGAACTATTTGATGAGAAATTTACGAGCATTGAAACACATAGCCTTGTGGTGTTTCAACTGCAATATGCCAAACATGAAAAGGATGCATTCTCAATTAATAATTAATCATATAATTTACACAGCTTCAAAATTATTTGCAAAATAAAACCTATGGCCACATTATAAATATAACATAAAATAAGTAATGAATAAAATGGGTGAATTAATTTATTGCCTTTCTATCTTTCAAACCATATACTAAATCAATTTCCATGTTTGTAATATTTCCATCTCGACTACGATAAGCTTCTCTAACCAATTCAGATAGTAGTTTCCATGATAACCTACCATCATAACGTTATTTACATCTTTCGATCCATTCACTCATCCACTCGAGATTGTTTGCAATGTATAAAAGTAGTGCCTCATAATCTTGAGCACCTGAATTAAAAAAAATAATTCACCAATATTAAATATAACTTATAACCACAATAAATTATATTAATTAATAAATTATGAAATAATAAGACTTAAATGAATATGATCATATACATGATGTAAAAAAATGAAACTGTTTATGTATTATATAGAATAAATATTTTACCTCTCACTTTCTTCATTCTACCTTTTCCCAACAGGTGCTCCCCTTCAAATTTTTTGATGGAGTTCACATCCCAAATGCAATCCATAGCATCCATACCTAGCACAAGTAACATAGGAAGATATTCACTAATATACACCATGGATTCATATACCACATATCCCTCCACCATAGAACCCTCAGGGCATGCTATTTGTCTAACCAAAGCCTTCAAAGATTTCAAGTGCCTCTCCACCATCCACATTAACCTTGTGTGTACTGGTCCAAACATTTCAATCCCCTCAACTTGGTGTATCAAGTAGTTTTCTTGTGCATTGAAAAATGTTGGAGGTAGATACTTTTTAATTTCACACATTAGCCAAGAAATTTGTCTCTTCCAATACTTTATTTCATCTTGATGGATTTATTTCAATGAAAACTATCTGCAAATCACTATGAAAGGTTATTTCAATGAAAATTAAAATATATTACATTACAAGTAAATTAACACATCATGTCATTAATTAAAACAAGAAATTGTAGTGAGATTTTGTGTATAAATCAAAACTACTTACCTCATGTATTTACCAAGATTATATATAACTTGTTTGACATTATTGTCGAAGTCGTTTGGGAGAGATATAGGTATAACATACTATAACAATAAAAAAATTATCGTTATTGGTTTCAAAATTAAATAGAAAAAATAAAAATTTAAAATATATATTCAAGCAATAATATACAAAAATGTATACCAAAAAAATTACCTTAACGAAGGTAAGCCAATCATGTGTTTTCACCCCATTGAAGTCACCTTTCTTTGTTAAGATATCATTTATGTTTGAAGCAAAACCTGTTGGAAATTTAATTCTTCTAATAACCTCTTTTAGATCATTTCTTTGTTGCTTTGTGAATAACCATGGAATATTATTATAATTTCGACCTCCATTGTTATTTGACCAGTCGATCACACTTTTCATTGGATGATTCCATTTCTCAATGTTAGCACAAATTTTGAAAATTTTATCTCTATCATGCGCACCATCTATGATTCGCCATAATGTTTTTGTCACATTCTTCCCGATATGCATTGTCTCAAACAAATGAGCTATTTTTAGGTCCTCATAGTAGGGAAACCTTGTGAATTGAGAAGGATAACATTTCATTCCAGGTGGAAGTACAATATTAGTACCTTCATGACGAAGACCTTGGTATTAAAGAATAAAATAAATCATAACAATAATTATCAAATACAGTAAAATAAATTCAATAATTAAAATAAAAATTCAAAAAATTACATAAACAATATATATATATATATATATAGCATCTATAGAAAAATTAAGTACCTTGATGATTATTAATTCTATTATATTCCAACTTCTACAACCAAGGTGTCATTCTTCATGCCTTTAATCCAGTTTCTTCCTTATCATTGAAAATATTTTTTTTTTCAGTAGTACGATACTTATGGTTCCTAGAGATAAAGTGCCTATACTCATCAAACACCATCTTTCCTAAATCTAGCGAATGTCGATACTTCATCTTAGGGCCACAAACTGGACATGAATCTACCCTTTGTTTGAAGACCTGCAATAGATGTGTCAATGACAATTATACAATGAGGTCATTTTAAAAACATGCAATATGGTATATCTAATTTAAATAATTATATACTACATTAAAGTGCAACGAAATATTACATACCACAAAAATGTGTTAGTCCCGAGGCATCATGAATTATCCATACAAGCATTCCACGACATTGAAATATCTTCTGTGTGATTGGTTTAGTGATGTCATACATAGTGATGCCATGCCATAACTTTATTATCTCATCGATAAGAGGCTTGATATATACATTCATATCTTTGACCTGGTACTTACCTAATTTTTCAAAATTACGATACATAATTACTACCATGATATGTATATATAAGTAAGTAAATAAATAAAAGATATTATGCAAACAATGAGACAAATGAAAATGTTACATTTGAAAAAATAATGTATCAAATCATGGGAATAATCATAGTCAACATTATGTGCACCCTCTTTATTGACATCTAAGAAGGAATGTTATTATTGATAATGAAAATATGCCACATTGAGCAATTATACCTAATCTCTCTGAATGGATTAACACCATTAGCTGCCAATGAAAGCCTGACATTACGAGGTTCATTTTCAAAATCTAAATTATATTTTTCCTCGATTTCCCTAAATGAAGAACCATCTGCAGGCATTCGAAGAACACCATATCCGCTTCAATTCTTAGAATGGTAATCCATACACTCTGCTATGCTCTTACACCTGAAAATTTGATGCAAACGTGGAATTATGGGAATATGATGAAGAACCTTTTGAGGCACCTTTTTTGTTAGTTGATCAGTTCGATACCTAATGGTACCACATTTCAGACATTCTGTTTTCGACGCATGTTCTCCGTAATATATAATATCGTATTTAGGAAATGCATCTATAGTGTTATATTCTATTCCAAAGGCTTTCATAATAGCATGTAAATATAGATATGTGTGAGGTAAAGTATTTGGTGATGGTAACAAAAATTCACCCAAAAATCTACAACATAAACAAAAAATAGTTAATGTAAATATTATTAATCATATATAAGTATTGAACGACTATTTTACACATTTATTACAACTAAAAAAAGTGAAACTAATCAACAATTACATATATGTGATCATACATACATATTGCATACCTTAGGATCTGTGTCATACATTTGTTCGACAAATTATTTATAACCTTCAAGTTCACCAGCAACAATGTAGCGGAGAGAAGAGTTGCATTTGAGTGTTCGAAAAGTCATTCATTTGACATTTCAATCAGAGGTACATCATAAACACCATCACTATCTCCACCATCATCATCCAACTCTCCATACAAGTCATAGAGCCTTTGATTTGTCCGATCATTGTGAAATGTGTCATTATTGTCATCATATACCTCCATGGGATCATTAACATCATCTTCATCATTTGCTTCATGCTATTCACCTTATACAACATCATTTCCAATACTACTATTTGCTACAATATTCTCTTGTAGTGAAAAATTATCTAATCTACTACTATTTAGCTGTAACGGAAGGTTCTGGAAAACGTTGGGGGAAATTGTGTCTTTATCAAATTTTCAAACAATCATTAAACATTAGTGCGTATATAATAAGTATTAAAATAATATAAAATTTTACTATATAATCTAAATGAAGATAGATAATGAATATATATAGATATATATTTCTAATTAATTAGCACAGGATGATATCCATTTGTGATCAGAATTTAAATGTTACTTTTGATGTGATAATTTCATTTTTAGATATAAAAATTATTTACAGATCTTATGCTTGATGTGGAGGTTCCCTTGTTGCTTATGTGTGTCAAAAGAGGAATTAAAACTGAATTTTATGAGTGTTTTTGAAAGCATAAAGCATGAATTTAAATGACCAAACAACAACAACATCAATGATAGCAAACACATATAGTTGATCCATTAAAAAATAGTTTTGATGAAGGAATTCACCCCTCTCCTCTACATCTCCTTTGTCCAACTCCATAGCTTGGGCCTCTGTATTAGCTCAATTATGCCCAAAATTCTGTTTAAATGCATCATATGATCTTGGAACATGTTCCAATGAGTTTAAAATGCCGAAATCTATTAGAAATGGCTATTTTTTTACTCAATTTGGTTACCAAATGCTCTGGGCATGGCCTTCCCTCTTGGTGGCCCTAGACTTAAATAAGTTTAAAGTCAACAAAAACATGTGTATATGAGCTCCTTTGCCTCTTCAACCTATTCCAATGGCTCTAAAACATCAAAATATGTCAATAATGTCTCTTCCTACCTCGAGTTTGGTCAAAAATTGCCTCAGTTATGGTAGAAACAAATTCTCATCCAATTTCTCCACTAAATTTGGAATCTGACCGGCTAACTCCACTAAAACTTGTGTTGCCTCCAAATTTTACGGGCTCCGTCAAGTCTTCCGCTAAGATAAATTCGCACATAACTTAAGATAAGCATGTTTTAAATTGTGATTAATGAGAAATTAGTGTTAATCACACTTACTTTAGAGCCCTCTGCACTGTAACACTCTTGGGTCGCATGGACGAGGGTTGGCCCACAGGCTGGGTCCCTTCGCTCTGCTGTCAAGAGAATAAGGCGCCTTTAATTATTTGGTGGGCGCATAAGGTTCCAATTCTATGGACCATGGCCCAACAGTGGAAGGTGGCGGTTTTGGAGCGAAGGTCTGGAGGTCAAACCCTAACCTAGACCCTCCGAACACCATTTTGCAACAATTACATATATACACCTTTGAACCTTGTTAACATGCTCCACGTTAATACTTCAGACCCATTGTAACCTATAATAAAACCACCATAATTAAATTTTTATTTGAATATTTAATGATTCTAACCATATGTTATAATGTATTTCCATATCATTTGATTGCCATCGAACCTTAATATAAAATGTGAATTTGCATCAACGTTGATTTGGATTTGAATATTCATATGCAGAATATTAATAATGTTAATTCAAAATTAATTAAGGTTTAATATATATATATATATATATATATATATATATATATATATATAATTTTATATGAATATATAATATAATATATTACTTAAAATTCATATCAAATTATATATATATATATATATATATATAGTTTAATAAATTGAAAATAAATACAATTTAAGTTGAAAAATCCATAAAACCTGAATTCAACCCTTGTAGGTTTACCTTCACAAACAAACTGCGAATCTTGGGGTGAAAATTTTCATAGTTCCTATGGACAAAAAGCAGTTATTCCCCTCCCGTAGTTATTCCCCTCAATGCTTATTGGGTTTCCATGTCATCGCTTGTACCTATTTTGCAATATTTTTCATAAAAATTTGCTTGTTTTGAATGGAAATCACAGACCATAACTTCCTCATCCTAACTCTATTTAATCTAATGAGTTGCATTGACTCACACAAGTTGGTCATCAGTTGCCTGTATATTCAATTTCGAGCATTTAATTAATTAATATAAATAATATACACACACACACACACACATATATATATATAGGGAGGAAACGTGAAGCTGGGTTACACTTTTGTGAGAATCAAGGGTCGAAAATTTTTTTCGGCAATAGTTCAACCGAACTTTCTTAGAAAGTTTGGCCAAACTCATGATTCCATTTAGATTGACGGTATACTAACGGCGTGGGCAAACAGAATTTTTGCCGGAGATGGGAAAACCGGCAACAAAAGTTTGGCCGAGCTTCTAGAAAAAGTTCGGACAAACTTTTACTTTTAAAATAGTTAGGTCGAACTAGTTTCTATAAATAAATCGCCCGCGAAGTTGATTTGTTTACCGGTTTCATTATTCGCGCGTATTTCTGTCACTGTTGCTGTTGGTGTTTTCACGCATTTTTCCTCCTCTCGTCTGCACTGTTGCTCCTCCCATCTGCGTTGTTGCTCCTCCCATCTGCGCTGTTGCTCCTCCCGTCGGCACTGTTGCTCCTTTCGTTGGGTATGTTCTCTCTATAATATGCCTATTTACATCTAATAATTGGACTCGTTATAATTATTTTTGTTTGTTTGTTTATTATTGTTGCTCTCCTAACCTATTTTCTTACCTTGTCATTGCCCTCACCCATCCTCTAGCCTAGTGCTCTTCTCTAGTCAACCATTGTATGTATCCTTAGTTTCTTTAAGGCTAAATAGATCTCACTTCACATGTAGCAAGCTCTGAGGCTTTCTTCCATACTTTCACCAAAGGAATTCCTAGACCAACTACGCACCATCACTGTCAACTCTGCTTCCCATTCTAACCTTGACCTTTGTAGGACTTTTTTTAACGCATGGATGTCTGTAACTTTCTTCCTTTCTAGAGTTGGATGTTTCAATAGCCGTAGTCTACTTGTTAGACATTTTGGATTTGACGTGACACACATGTCATGGATATTTCAACAACCTTGATTAATTGACAATTCCATTTTCTGTCTGTTTATTTTTTCAGTTGTTTTACAACTCTCTCAATTTTTTTCACAGCTATGAAATCAATACTTCCTACGTGCCAAAAAATTCAAATGCTCTCTCCGGGCCAAGGATTTCCAACACCGTCCCATTTTCCATCTAATTCTCTGCATCAACAACCATGGTTTCCTCGGACTCAACAACTTCACAGTGTCTTCATCGGCATTAATTTTGCAATAGTTTATTTCTGTTGGTTTGAGGTTTTCTAGCCGGTATTCTGGTAGTTGTCTTATCTAGGTTTCTAGGTCTCGGTAACTAGGTGAGCACATATATTGCCAGTGATTCTGTCTCCATTCAACATTCCTATGAAATTGTCTATCTACATGGGAGTGGTTAGAGTGGCTGGTGTGTGTGCTGTGGTATTTTTCTTCACTTCACTTTCTGAATCCATTCCTCTCCTCGTGAGACCATCTATTGTTCACCGTATGGTATTTTTCTCCACCACACTTCCTGAATCCATTCCTCCTATCTGCTGTGGTATTTTTCTCCACCACACTTTCTGTAAGATTTTTAATCTTTTTTTTGTGATGATAGTTTCATATTCAGAATTTTCTTCGATAATAATTACATGTAAAGTATTTTGAACAAACCAGTAGTTTTATATTCAGAATTTTCCGACCTGTAAAGTATTTTGAACAAACCAATAGTTTTATATTTAGAATTTTCCGATAATAATCATATGTGAAAAAACATTGCAAAGCATTTAGAACCAACTAGTTATCTTGATTATCTGTAAAAGCATTTTGTTTTTTTTTTTTGTTTTTCTGCAAAGAATGACTCCTATATTTTCAGCCTTTCATCCTATCAGTTGTAAGAATTTTGAAAATCTGTAATCATGCATGATTATATTACTCAATGCTAGTGTTGCTTTGTACTTATTGTATATATAGACTGAATCTATATTGAAATTTCTGTCTAGTTAAATACCCTTCTGTTTGCAAGATTGATTTATATTTTAAGATTTTGCATTTGTGTGTTGTATGCATCAAAGATTTCTATTCCCAGTTTTTCTATGCACATCAATTCAACTGCACAAACAATTATCTAATTTAATATTATTGTCTGCTAAGTTAGTTTATGTTTTAAAAATGTGCAGTGTTGTATGTAGCAAAATATTCTATTACAGGTTTTGTTCTACATATGCATTCAGGTGTTTTGACATATCCTTGTGTGTTAGGTTATTTATGTTTTTAAATTTTGCAATGATATGTTGTAAGCTTTTTATTACAGTTTTTGGTTTGCATGTTCATTTTGGCTACAGAAACATTCTCTCCATCATAATATCATTGTGTTTGATATCTTGATTTATGTTTTAAATTTTGCACTCACATGTTTTTATCATTTTGTAGCAAAGTATTTTATTACAAGTCTTTCTTTGAGCGTTCATTCAGTTGCACATGGAACTATTGTAGATGTAGTCATTACTACAATATTGCACTTGTTAATATCAAAAGTTGGATTGAATCACATAGAAATCATCTATATCTATCTTCTTAAAGTATCAAGAAAGGAAAAATAATATTATATTCATTTTATTTATTGTTAAAGTGTTTTTTTAAGTAAGATAAATGTAAGTAATTGTGGTTATAATTCACCTATATTATTATTTTGAATAAACTTTAAAATAAGATATATAAGAAAAATATGTATCTAACTATCAACATACACCAACGTTTGTTGTTTTCATATATTTAAATTGTGAATCTTTGGAATTTTGAAATCATATCGGTTTCAAAATATCTTATCATATTTAATTTATAAATTATAAATTAGTGTAAAAAATTTGTACAGGATTAATCCTATAGTACAAGATTAATTCTATATCTTTAGCTGCGAGTGTACAAATTTTGAATATATATATATATATATGACTTCTAAAGGAAAAAAATTATTTAAATAATTGTCAAATTTTAAAAATATTAAAAAAAAAAACCAAACCTTTTTCCTTTTAGTTTGAATTGTAGCTTATTATATTACAATCGTAATGTAGCATATAAAAAATTGAAATGAAAATTTCATTGTAATATTCTTGTAATACATTTCTTCAAAGAATGAATGCTTAAAAAAATAATGATGGAGGAGAGAAGCATAATGCTATAGAGCGTGATTTTCTAATCATGAGGGAGTTACAATTATGCTTGCTATATTAGGCTCTCTCTCTTCATTGAGCTGTGTGTATGGTATGGTTTCATTTAGACCATTTTCAACCACAATAGTGTTCTCTTTGTCACTACTGCAGAAACAAAAAGCACATGTTAGACATTATCATATTCACATAGGAAAAAAAGGGTTTTCCTTAATTTTACATATTAAAATGTCTTTGAAAAGTTATTTCTATTTAAAATAAAAAGGTGAAAGATTAGTTTCAACAATTACTAGAACGAATAGATGGTAAGGCCCACAACAACAACTGCAAAAGCAATGTAATATAACCAATCAACCTACATCAACAAAACATATGGTCTTGAATGAGATTTTGGACTCTTTAGATATAAATGTACACCGTGGCAATGTATCTTATATAAAACTTTAATCCATGTGCTTAACCTTAACATTGACACAAATGGAATACAATTTTACTCATTGCTTTATGATAGAAAAATATGTGGATGAGTATTTCCCACATATCCGAAGTCAAAAGGGATAGATTAAAAAGGGATGCTCCGGTCATCTATAAAAAATAAATTAAAGAAGCATGACATATTAGTAATGAAAATTAGATATGCGTACCAATTATGTTCATATAACACAACAAATAGATGATTCAATACAAATGTCACATAGAATTCATATTTATCTCATGGGCCTTCAACTTAAATTATATATCTAGCATTACATTAAGCTATAGGAGATAAATCAAAGAAGCATTTGAATGTAAATTAAACATGTGTAATAATGATGTCCTTTAGTTCAATAAATAGATAATAATTTTCAAATGCCATATCTAAGCTATATTTCATCTAAGTAGCTTTCAATTTAAACTTATATCTAATGTTAAATTATATAAAAGAATAACAGTAATCCAAACTTCAAAATAATATTTAGAGTTAGTATAAAATGTGACATATAATTTTCCATTTGTGGAAAAACATAGTTACCGAGAGTTCAAAACTCATGCATTTGAATACAAAGTGGGTATACGAATGAGCAAGTAGATTTTTTCTAGGAATGAGGAAGTGAAGGTTGACAAAGAGCCACACAAAATTGAAAATTCATACCTTAACAAAATTGTTCTCCTTTTAAAGAAAATGTGTCATATAATCAACTTTCATCGAAATATATGATAAAATCAACACAATTTTATGAAAAATAGTATACCATTTTTTACATTTCACATAATACAAATAGATAAATATTACTTAAGTATTGTTATAAAGATTTAACTACCCATTGAGGGATGGCCAAGTGATTGAGACAGGGCATCATCACAATAAAAAACCAAGTACAAATTGTAGTAATCCTAGAATCATGCTTTACATAAGGTAAAATTGGGGTTCATGAATTACTATAGATAAAAAACATTTACCCTTACCAAAAAATATATGATAAAAATTGACAAACTACATAAGCTTAAGCTTAAGGGGATATAATCCTTCTTGCCTTCCATATAGATAATGAAAATGATTGTTCCAAGTCTCATGTTGCTTCTCATGTTACTTTATAAACCTTGATTGGAAAGAAAAATAGGAGGGTGGAAATGTAAGAAATATAAAACATAATGAAACACAATGTAAGAAATAGAGAACATAATGAAACACACACATACATATCTAGACAATCAACACAATTATTTTCCTAAGAAATACTTATGGGAGACAAGCAACCCTAAAAAGTAATGATGCTCTACTCCTTTTTCCCTAGGAAATCCTTATGGGAGAAAAACAACACTAAAGTGTAAACATGCTCTACTCTCTCTTTTCTGGTATGGAAAATATGTAAGTACAAAGAAAGAGGCAATCTATCTAGAGTTAGCTAAGACTTTTGGTGTGTAAGGTTGCTATAAAAATTTAACTTCATACATTTTTCTCTCTAACTTCACGCTCCTAGTTGTATTTTCAACTATGGAACAAAATACAATAACACAAAATGGAACTCTTATTCCTCCTAGTGGCCAAGTATTTAACATAGCATGATAGCCAACTAGGTGTAAGATTTGACTCTGTCAACCATTAACGAGGTTTGTGATTTTAGACCTTTTAGAGTCTTGTTAAAATTCCACATGTAGCTAGCTTTCTATGCATGAGTAATGGGGCTAAAATGACATTCTCTCGTACCATGGTGGTCAACATGATAGGTCAACTTACTGAAGGCATAAATTTTGAATGAACTTCATTTGATGTTTTTCTTGCACCATTGGATATGTCTTTAAGTGTAGAATAATGGTCAAGATTTTGGCACAAGGGATAATCGTTTGACCCCCAGAAATGTCATTTAATACCTCAAAATGACTCCAAAAGGTTTTAGACCCCAATTTCCCACCCACCATTAAAATGACCCTACAACTTGATTCTTTCAGTTTTTTCACTCTATAAGCATCAAAATATATGACAAATAATATAATTATCCAATCTAGATCATTATTTAATAATTTGTTAAAATTATGAGTAAGATATACATCATGGAATTTATATAAATAGCGTTAATTCATTGAACACCCTTGTACATTCCTTGTTGATACTTTGAAAGTAATACGTTTTGAAAAATAATTTGTTTATGGATTCTATTTTCCACATTCTCTCAACCATATCAAAAACCTTCTTATAATATTTGAAACCATCTATATACAACTTTTCATTTGTTTTGATAGGAATTAACATATTGAAATATTAATTGTATTTATGTCTTGTGTGCTAAGGAAGGGAGGTCGTGAACCTTAGGAGAAGAGATAGTATTTGTTAAGTTAGGAGGGATACTTTTTATGAGATAGAATTAATTTAAAATGCTTCTTAAGATTACGTAACTTTCGAACCATAATTACAAATTTATTTATTTTTTTACTTATCATTTAGTTGCTAAAAGTTGAAGAATTTATGTTGGTAAATAATTAATTAGGTCTATTTAAATAATTTACCACTTTTGGGTTTTTTGTTTTTGTGGTTTCATTCATAATTTCACTTTTTTGCAAATTGTCAATTTCAATTTTTCACACCACATGTGCACAATCAAAGGACCTAAGGTCTTTCCCCTACCAAAGTATGTTCTTTTAAAACATGTTTTCTTAGTGATATGGGTGATTTAGAAATGATCGGGAGAGCGAAATTCCTCATTTAATACACAATATGTTTGGTTCATGCCACTAAACCAAGAATTTCAAATTCAACTGACTTTTAATCTAACCAACTAAATCCTGCAAAAAAAGAATAAAATAATTTATGTTAGGGTTGTGGATTTAGGCATTGAAACAACACCATGATATTTCAAATTTAAAAATAATGGTTTGAGTCCTAGGTAGCTTAGAATCCTATTTGTTTTCAAAATAAGGATGCACTCCCATTTTATTCTCATGATTAGGTTGTAATCATGAGGCTCTCACTCAAGAGTGGACCTTCCCAAAATCTTGTGACATCTTGTCACAAACAAAACCATCAAACTGAAAAACACATCATGCAAGAAACATAGCTCGCTGACATATCATTTTTTTCCTTCAAAGAAAAAAAATTCACATCATGTGAATATCTCCATGTACTCTTACATATTGGTGTACAAAACCATCAACCAAACACAAGTCGACAAAACATGCCTCTTCAAACAACCGACTCTCAAGTCAAATAATAGCTCATGTACAAATTTCCATATTTGTTGCATTTAAGTGTGTCAACATAACTCTACTTTCAACATCTTGCTTCATGCAACATGCACCATGCTTTGAATTTGCAAAGAAATTCATGAAACATCAAAATACATGCAAGGCCTTAATTGGATAATAAATCTAACCATCCCTTACCAAACCATTTTAATGGTGCTTCTTTCAGCTGCACTTCATCATCATGTGAATCATCCTGACCCTCATCGATTATGGAATCCTATTTTCCATTCTTGTCAATATCTCTTTCCACCTTCTTCAAATGTTGTGGATGACTTGTTGGATAAAAAGTCCAACACTTGTCTACAAGGTGACCTTTCTTATGGCAATGAGTGAAAAACAATTGCATCTTATTTTCAACATCATTTTCCTTGTCCAATGGGTCTTTGACTTTTTGCCTCATTTATTTAGAAAGTTTCATGTGCATGTATATCTTCTTCCAACATCTATAAAAATTATGATTATTCAAACCACAAAAGGAACATGCAAGTTTTTTTCCAAATCTTATGTGAATATTTACCATGTTTATCATAATCAAAAGCAATTTGATTAAAGAAAAAGTTATACCTTGAACATTCACCTTTGTCGCCTTCTTGAGGAGGTGAATTCGCTGAGGTAGTGGCTCTCCTCTGAATACTAGCAATGAATTCAATGACTCTAGAGCTTTCAACATCCTCTTCTTTTACATTCTCATTAGCTGCATGATTATTATCATCTTCTTGCAAAGTGGGTGTCAAACTTTTTCATTCATCATGAACACAAACTTCACAAGCTTGAGGTAATGAACACGAAATGAAATTCCTTCTTGGAACAACTTCATGTGCCTCCTTGGCTTTGGAGCATTCTCCATCATGTTTTCCATAACCAAGACCCAAATAATTAGGCCCTTCCTCAACAACATTTGGCTCAAATATGCCTTGTACTCAACTATGCCTTGTACATGTTTGCCTTTAACCCTTTACTTTCATAGCACATTTTCATCAAAAATTTGGACCTTATTCCTCTAGTGTGTCTCTAAAAAGCACGTACACATTCATTTTGAGAGGAAATTGAAGACAGAAACCAATAGCTATTTCTTCTAACTAACCTTGACTAAAATGAGCTAAATTGTACTTTGATACCAACTTGATTTGAATATGGAAAAACTAGTTTTGTTGGGCTATCTCCCTCATCAGTTAAAAATAAAAATGTATTTAGGATCGTCTAAAGTTAGCCAATTGGGAAGGGTTTTATGTGTCAAGCTTTAAGTGTATTTTGTGAGAAATTTATGAGTTAATTAGCTTTTAAAAACTCATGTGTACAACAAATAAAATGCAAAATTTTTATTTTGGAAATTTTTTCCCCTCAATCCAGATTCTGATCATTGGACATGTAAGACGAAGAAAGAGGTTATTCACTTTTCAAATTCTAGACCTTGTCTAAACCAAAATAAACTAGAAGTTAGGTTTTCAAATACATTCACTTATTTGGAAAAGTTATAGCTACCAAAAGTCCATATGCCAATCTACCTCCCAAGAAATCCATTTATTACACCACTAGTTAGTTTTTTGTCTTCCTATATTCTTTATCAACCTCTTCTAGTGATTCTTGAAATGTGGACACTTAAATCCTTCCTAAAAATTTGAGCTCTAAAACAAGAAGACATACAAGGTCATTTTAAGTCATTCCTCTATCCAATTATAAAAACCAAGTGAATATTTCTACATATTGATTTCTATCCCATAAACTGTACAATATAGGTCAATTTTTTCCTTTAACTTATTTAAATATTGTTAGAGCACAATTTTTCAATGGTCTGATGAAATTTCATTGATAAAGGCATGATTATGCCAATCCATGTTGCATATTTCCATTAACAATTTTTACTTACATGTAAAACAATGTTGTCTCTGCTTTTATGTTATTTTGAGTTTGCTTTTAGTGTTGAAATTGGAATATATGATACTAATTTATGACTTGCAATTATAGCCACTGAGATACTATTCTTTTTCTCTACTATATTGTTATTTCTAGTCCTCTGTGTGCTTTCTTCATATATATATATATATATTTTTACTAATTGAAGGGATTTGTAATTCTATATTTTACCATATTTTTTGCTGGTTCCATGTAGATTTAATTGACATATAATAGGTGGTTTATGTTTTTGGGATGTCTGTAAAGTTTTTGGCACATCATATTGAATTTCTATAATTTTTGTAGCTCCCTAACATTTAGATAGAACCTTCATTGAAAAATTTGAGGGGGGTTTCAAATTCACATTGGATAACACCCTCCTCTGGGATAAAAAAGTTTAAAAAAATAAAATAATGGAGAAACAATTAGTGACATCACCAAAATATGTAGCCTCTTCAAGGTATCATATCCTCTCATCAAGGTCTAGCATGGACCTTAATGTCATAGCCTTATTTTGCCTAAAATGAATGCAAATTTCCTTGCAATTTGGCTTGGAACATTCATAATTCATGCTCATGGAACATGATTGTGTTGCAATTGTGATAACATCTGGTGTATGAAAAAGATTTAATAAAAAATGATCGAAAATGACATTTTTTCTCTGTTTTTTTCAATATTTAAGGAAAATTACACCAAGTAGCTTCCAACCTCATATGACCATCATGTCAAACTCATCTCAGGATATTGTCAAAGTAAGAGCCACTTAATGCAAGAAATCTAGTATACATGACTCTCCAATTTCAATTAGTAGCAATGACAATTCTAATTATGGTGCAAACATTGCTCCAAATCCTCAATGGGGCATCTTTGATGACAATAATTTGGGGAGTGAGAGAGGGAGATGGTAGGAGAAAAAATTCAAGGAATCCACGGGAAATTGAAAAATATATAACTAATAAGGTTTTGAATAAGATCAAACTAAAAGTCCACAAGATAGGAAATAATTTGTGCCATTGAGTTGCTACCTGGATAATAGATGACATATGGCATAATATTGTACACATTTTGTGCTTAACATCATGAATATTGTTAGTAATGGGTAGTTAGTGTGCATCAATTTCAGTGTTCAATCATCATGAGGATCATGACATCATGTCCTACCATAGATTTTTTCCTATTCATTTCTATAGTTCTAATGCGATGGATGTTCTATGGAGGAATGTTTGAACATGATGAATCCTAGTTTCAATGTTGAAAGTTATTTTCTAATTCATTTTCAATATAAAATGCTTCCTTTAACTATCAATAAAATATATTACATGTTAGTAATGTCACACAAAATGGTTCCCAGTTCAGAAGTCTCAACGATTCAAAAAAGTCATGTGAAAATCCCTTGTATCTATAAAAATTTGCCCAACAACATAAAGCCTATCAAAATTGACACATGGAAAAATTTTAGAAGCAACATTTCTTTAAATATACTTGAAATAAGAGGGGGAAAAACCAAAATTATTTCCAAAGGCACAAAAGCAGTTTTCATAGATTTCCAAACAATTCACTAACTATCATCATGAAACTTGCAATTAAAGGGGTAGGTCTTATTTGTCTTTAGGAATGGACCACAACCATTATTATCTCCCTAAAAGATTGTGATAATGTAAATTCAAACATCATTAACATGATAAAAATATTTGGTTGGCTTTCTTATTCTTTGAAATAATGAGGAAAATTTTCAACAACCTATCAATCTGGGGTAGTGGTGGAGGACTACATGGACTAGCTATGGTGATTCTCACCTTTAGCAATCAACAAAATTAGATTCATGACTTTGCCTTCTACTAGAATTTTTTGATTCCATAGAGAAAGCAGGTCAGGAGTATGAGAACCAATAAATTGTTTCCTTCTCATAGTGCAAAGAGATCCCCTAAGTATTCTTGCAATTGGCATAGATATTGCACATCCTACTAAATTTTGCATTTGAAAAAAAATTTGCATCTAAATAATGAATTCTTGCATATATGTAGTTTATTTTTTTTCCGAAATAAAAATTTGACCATCTTAGCCATTGTTGAAATCTAAACAAGAATTATTTCTTCTCTTACACACTTGAGAAATAGAATTCTAGCTCTAATAATCTATTGAGGTCTATGGAAGTTAATGGCCTAATACACTTTGTAACCTAAGAGAGA
The DNA here is from genome assembly GCA_034641835.2 of Pinus albicaulis. Taxonomy (NCBI): domain Eukaryota; kingdom Viridiplantae; phylum Streptophyta; class Pinopsida; order Pinales; family Pinaceae; genus Pinus; species Pinus albicaulis. Next base: position 1,939,376,794 of record CM076575.1, read on the forward strand.
AACCTGTTAGGAAATGGGTGAAGTTGGTATTACACACCCAATTGGATAACCTCAAGGAGAAAACATTTCTCCCACTTTATTTGTTGGCATAACCTAGTAAGTGTTATTCACTGGCATGTATTTTATAAAGGCCTTGACCTAGTTCCAATTCAACTCCATCCACTAGGTTGTAGAGGATTCCAAGCCTAATTTCATGAAAATTAAGTTGGGGATGATCACATTGACCTGCTTGTTGACATGTCTATGAAGATTAACTACATTGAACTATTTTTTTGCGTAGGGAATGAGACACATTCCCATGTCTGAGCATGAAAACATTCTTTGATATTGTTAATGCCTCTAGTGTTTACTTCTACAAGTTCTATAGGAAGAGTCTGTAAAGGGCCAGGTAGCCTCTGGATCTCATATTTTATGAAAGGTGACATATCTAGTAAATTCCCCTACAGTCAATCTCTGGAATGGATCTAAATATAAATTCTTCATTTTAATATATCCATAAAACACAACAACTTTACTTGGTAAACTATGTACATGTGTCATTTATTCCACAAACTCAAGGCTTCTTGTAATATCCATAAAACACTTGCCACTTTAAGGTAAACATGTGTCATTTCTCCCACAAACTAAAGGCTTCCTCCCATTAATTTTAGATGTGAACTCTACCATAAAATTTTTAAGTCAAACTTTAAGATAAACAATGCACATGTCATTTACCTCATGATCTTGTGTCATTTTTCTCAAGCATTTGCAATAAATGTCGATTTAATATATATATTTTTATTGAATTTGTTTTTTTTCAGGGATAAGAAAACCATTAAATATGGTTGAAAAATGGAAATTATGCATAGAAATTTCTTGCTATCCCAATCCAGGGAAAGAAGTGATTACATATGTGCTTTCCAATATTGTGACTAGCAAAGTCATCCAAAGGAAAATGAATATACCGGGAAGAACAACAAACAACGAGGCATATTATATTGGATTGATAGAAGGCTTGGGAACAACGATGAAGTATGGATCAAATGGAATTGTAGTTTTCACCAATTCTGAACTTGTGTGCAACCAGATGAATGGCGTGTGCCAAGTTAAAAAGGAGAGGCTAAAGGAACTGCATGAAATAGCAAACAATATTGTTAGCCAATTTCAATTTTTTAGTATAAGGCATTGTACAAATGTGAATAAGATGTCTGCTGATCTATTGCGTGGGGAAATGCCAATTCATGATTCATCTATCAAAGATGAATTAGAATTATACAGAGCAATGCCAATGCAAGATTCATCTCTCATAGATGAATCGGTTTTGAGATGCTCTTCTTCAAAAATTAAAGATTCATCTCTCAAAGATGAATTAGTGTTGAGACGCCCCCCTTCAAAATTTATTGATAGACATTGTAACATATCTTGGATATGTTTGTGTTGTGTACTTATAAATGTGTCTTTTCTAATGACTATGTGTTTTTTTCAATTATATACCAACTGTGCTCCCACCACACCATGTAAAGCGCAACTTGGTGAACTTCACATTTGCAACAAGTGAACTTGACGTTTTTATAAAATTAAAATGCGGGGACTTCAAGAATTTTTTGTTTAAATAGAGTTTCACGCTTATTTTTTAATGACCATGTGTTTTTTTCAATTTTATACCAAGTGTGCTCCCACCATGTAAAGCGCAATTTGGTGAACTTATCATTTTTATAATTTCTTTTTTGCTTAAATTGAGTTTCACACATCAATTATTGCTTTGAAAGTTGTGTTCTACATAATTTATGTACACTAAATTACAAATTGATTTTCTGAAATCTATTTTGGGTAAATGTCCACCAATAGATATATATATCATGGAGAATGAATGACGAAGATCAGCCGAATCCCATATGAAGGTTCAGGATCAGGGGATGTTCACGGTATTTAAATATAATATTAAATCTCCATACATGTGTGTACATATGGAATTGATTTTTTATTAACTTTGTGAGTTAAATTAGTTGTTAATAAGTTTCATTTTTTAATTTTTAGGAGGTAAGAGGAGAAGGATTTCTACTCCATCCATGGAGCGTGCCCATGGTTCATCCAGTTCTGGTATGGTTCACGCAATTTAATCAATGAATATGTATATGTATTTATATGTACACATGAATGTATTTTTCAATTGATTATAAATTTGTATTTGTTTATGAAGCTTCTCTCTCGTCTCGAGAGGTTGGTGGTGGTTCAAATCCACTTAGAGGGCTATCAATGAGTGGTAGAAGGTTGCGTGAAGGGGGTGATATTTATTCCTTCGAAGGCCAATCAACGGCTGCTGGTTCTCAGCAGGGTCATTTTGGGTCTGGTTCTCAGCAGGGTCATGTTGGAGAAGATGCTAACCAACAACGTCAAGGTTGCCATCAATTTCAATATTTTTTTCATTAAATTTGTACAAATTGTTTTACATGTGTTTTTTCTAATATAAGAAATTTTATATATATTGATGCAAAGGCCGAAAATGTTCCAACTAGTGCTCAAAATAGATGCAGGGCAAACCGCTACATTCAAGAAGAAGGTTGTCTACCTAGCACAACTTATCCGGTCAAAATTACTGATATACCATGGGAAACAAACATGGTGCAATGCACCTTACAAAGGTGTGAAAGACTTCATGCAAAATTGCAGAGAGATCTTGTGGTTTTGTCTCTACCTGCTGAGAGTCGACAAAGCCTTGAAATAGTTACACATTCATTGGGCGAAATTGTAAATGTGTACAAAACTCTTGGGCCAACAACTGATACATTTGTAGAAGTGATGAGAAAGAGAAAAGAGACAATAATGGGTCCAGATAAATGAGAGGATATAAAACAAAAAGTTACAAGAGATGTGGCCAAGTCAATGTTTAATTTCAAGGAAGGGCCAAAAAAAAAAATGTTGAAGGTGCAATATTTCAAGCACCCAGACTGATGCAGGCAGGGCCTGCAATACCCAGTATCTTTAAACTCTGTGCATACATTGCAATCACTGCCATACTAAGATTCCAATCTGAGCAATTTCATACATTTCCCAATAGCAGAAGTTATCTTTCAATTTATGGTTATAAAACCATTTCACAATCTCTGTATATGAGAGTTTACTCCTTCATGGAAAATTCATAACTTTGAAATCTTCAATCAAACCCAATGAAACAAATCATTCACTATTTAATGAAAATGTCCAATTTGTTTTCCACAATCCCAAATTAAATTCAGACTCACATTATCATTTCTTTCCAGTGGCATGAGCCATCACCACAAACATATATATCTTTCATCAAAAGGTATTTGCAGCCTAATGTTTAAACTTCAAATCTGTCTACGAATAATCACCCACACACATACCTTGAATTCATGCTCAAGGAATTCATTACTGCCATGATTCCTCAACGCAGCCAAACATTTGAATGCTCCCACAAATAAAACTTGTAACTATGACTGGACTCAAGAATGCGCTCTTACTCAATGTGGCACACATATCGATCTTATACACCACACATCAATGAGATTTGTTTGATTTTAATGCGAGAATACCAGCGTTCCATTCTATATTCAACCAGAATTCATTTCCTCTGATCCAACTAATAATTTCAACTTCACCAATAGCCCAATTAACAAATCAACTCTAAATTCATTGTTTTTGTGCATCTTTGTCCTTTTAAACAAGATGGACGTTATTTAATCAATCAAAATTATAATACCATTCATCCTTTGCGCAATTGACATCAACCACACACATTACTGGTTGATTACTGGATTAACAACGTTCCCAATTCGGTGAACACACTCAGAAATATGGCACGGCATTAACATTAATGTGTTTGCCCATTCAACACAACTATAAAATATATATACGCCTCTTCCTTTTCAACATACCCATTACAAAGTAATACCATTGCATCACACACAATTCGAATTTGATTATTTCTGTTATACTACCATTTATTCAACATTCCAGCGCTCTAATTCGAAACTTAACGCATCAATACAATTGCTAATTGAAGGCTGTGCCTACCTGCGTTAATTTTCCCATGTCTGGCGCTTCAACATCTGCAATGGTTGCCAATTGGTTTGTTTCAATGCCGTGCTTCTGGTTTGTAACCATCGTTCCGCCTTTAACTTTCAATTGCTGGACCGTGCCTATGGCATATCATTTCACTGTTATCAAAATAGATAAAGTTTTAAACCAACTCTGTACATTACCTCCATTTAATTGGACCGCTACTTCCTCTTTGATCCGCATTCCTTAACCACTTTTGGACGCGATCTAAATTCCAGAATTTGTTGTTCTCCTATAGCTGCACAATATTTGATAATTATAACAGGTTTTTTGTAAGCCATGGTGTTCCAGTAACGCATTCCAGAAAATTAAATCATTAATTCTCCGTCGCTCCTTGTGTACTGTTATTTATAGTTGAATTTTTTATTTGCGCAGACTCATTTACTCTCTCATATAGGTACTCAACGCACTTTCTGATCCCTGTAATGCCAATCAAGCAATGGCATCTACCACTTCAATATGAAATTCGATTGAATTTTAATATATGAGATCGATCACCCAGTGATCGATACAACAAATTATATACCCTTGTGTCAGCAATATCCTTCCAATGAAGTCGATCATTCAATAATCGATACAGCAAGTTATGAACTTTTTAAATATGGGAACAATTCCAACAACTTTAATAGCATTGGCCCAATCAAGATCAAAACTAATTTATCAATCATCCAATACCCAAATGTGCATAATTCAATCAATATATAATCTGAAACAAAACAATGACTTACAACTCTTGTTCTTTGGCCTGATATTCGTAATCTGTGGCCCTTACAAACTGCCCGAAGGAATCTAAGCAGAAAACCTCTCACTTTCTACACACACTCACTCACACTCTCAATGTGTTTTTCTCTCAAACCCCCCCCCCCTATTTATACAATTTTAAAAATGATCTAATTAAATGCTCAATCCCCTTAATATCTCAACAAATCCCTAAATCTCTCAACATCCCTAAAATATAGATTCTTATCCCTAAAACTTAGAAACTAATCCCAACTTAGGCTCCCTAATTAATTCTAAATAATCTAGAAACTAATTTCTCTCACATTTACAATTTCTCACAAATAATTAATTAATCACTCAAAATAATATTAATATTTACATGAATTTTAATATTTCTTCAAAACATGAAACCCCCTAGCTTAGATAAAATACAAGGTGTTTTTCGGAGCTAATGCTCCTGCATCACAGACATAGCTCGTTTTTTGTATGATAGGCACCTTGCGGCCTATGGAAGGCTCCCATGGAGCGACGAGGTTCCTGTTTATTTTGCACAAATGTTTTATGCGGAATTTTTTTTTGGGTATGAAACCCAACTACAATGACCTTCCATTAGAATTTTTTGGCCCGGGGAAAGGTCGATTATATAGTCGTAAGGGCGCTAAGCGAGATGTGGAGTTGCCTCACCCTGAGCTGCCATTGGTGAGTTGACATTTTCGGGTCAAAACTCTGCGATCAGAGATGGATGCGACTTCTCAAATAATTCGAGAAGAAAGGGATGTTATGATCGACAATGTTCATAGCGGATTGGGTGGAGTCGATCTTTGTTTAAATCGACAAAGAGCACGTGAAAATGCACGTGCCAATTTTGTGTATTGTACAGATGAGGAGATTGACAACATGAATGTTGAAGATCTCCGAATATATGCAAAAAATTGTCGCAATGGTTTGCAAGACCTAATTCTTCATGAAGAAGAGGGCACCGGAACGGTATGTGTAACTAATGACCTTAGAGTTTGAAATTATTTTAACATACATATATACATGTGTACAATTTGTAATAAATACATGTGTATGTACATGTATACATTTATTTGTATTTGTAACATTAATATAACAAAAATGTATGATTATATGTTAAAACACCATTTGCAGTTCTCACACATGATGCATGACGAAAATGTTAATATCACGTTCGAGACCTCTGGTTCAAACAATGCAGATGGGTCTGACCATCAAGATATGTTGGCAAATGTTAGTGTTTTTTAAGTGATTTTAAAATAAATAATTGTGCACACATGTACATGTATGTATATATAATTTGATAAAATGTTTTAACAGATACCGATTTCGTCCGATGTTTTTGGGATGACGGTACATTCTTCTTCCTTGGGAGATGTACCTTCTACTTCCTTGGGAGATGAGCCACAAGTATGGACAATTTTTCACAAGTTTAAAATTTATGTTTAAAAGTTATATATATATATATATATATATATTCTATCTCAAAAAGTTCCATTAAAAATTGAGATATATATATATATATATATATATATATATATAGAGAGAGAGAGAGAGAGAGAGAGAGAGATTTTGAGTTATTTAAATTTTTTTGAATTTAGGTTCCTATAGAAGATTTCTTTAATCCGCGGACTCTAGCGACGGAGATAGGAACATCCACAACATTTGAACAAGTTGTCTTTAGTTCCTTTTTTAATATTATTGAAAATAAGTTTATATATGTACACGTGCATTTTCATTTGAAATTTTTAATATATATATATTTAACTGTACATGTATATTGTACAGTTTACCGCTGCAGATGTTCCTATGGGGGCAAAACTTGTTCATCAAATGGAGAGGGAACCTCATCAGGTATTGCATGATTTTTTTGTTATATTTTACTTTTTACATGAAGTTATAGATATATATATTCTCACTCATTTTTAAAACATCAAATTTTAATGTTCAAGTACATGTGCATAGGGCGTGGATTGTGACCCTGACAGGAAAGACGCTAGATCCATCTCTATTTGATGGACATGATTTGTAGATTTGATTTCAAGATTTAGATGGTCTTAAAATTTGTTAAACTTGATACAGTTTGATACTTGTGAGATCTACAATTTTTGGACATATTTTATTACATTGTTAATATAATTTGTTTTATTTAATTTTTGGATGGTTTTAGTACTTTTGGCATGTGAATGTGAAGTAATGTTGTCATCTATAGATTAATGTTGTCATCTATAGATTAATGTTGTCATCTGAACTACATTTGGCATGTTATGTAATGACATACATGTTATAATTTGTTTTGTTTTTAAAATTTAAGTTTTGGATGCTTGGGGTACATTTGGCATGTGAAGTAATGTTGTGATCTATAATTTTTTGTTAAATTAAAATTTAAAAGTTTTGGATGGTTTCAATCTACATTTGGCATGTGATATTCAATGTTAAATGTTTTTATTGGATAGTTGAATTATAATTGGCATGGCATGTGAAGTTTTTATAACTCAAGTTTGGATGGTTTCAATCTACATTTCGCATGTGATATTTAATGAACTTTAAATGTTTAATGTTTTAATGTTGCACGATATATAATCAAAATGTTTTTAAAACTTAAGTTTTGGACCGATCTACATTTGGCACATGTGGTATATAATGTTAAATGTTTCTATTGGATCTAGTTGAACTATAATTGGCATGGCATGTGAAGTAACGTTGCACGATATATATAATCAAAAAGTTTTTAAAACTCAAGTTTTGAATGGTTTCAATCTACATTTCGCATGTGATATTTAATGTTTTAAATGTTTAATGTTTTAATGTTGCACGATATATTATCAAAAGTTTTTAAAATTTTAAATTTCTGGATGGTTTCAATCTACATTTGGCACAAGTGGTATATAATGTTAAATGTTTCTATTGGATAGTTATTCACTATAGTTGGCATGGCATGTCAAGTAATGTTGCACAAATCCATTTTGGATGGTTGAAGTACATTTGGAATTTTAAGATTTCTTTTGATCTCTACATGTAGTCTTGTTTGAATGAAAAAATTTCCAATAGGAAGAACGTAGCTTTTCAATGCAACTAACCATGTATCAATTGAGCTCTAATTGAAAAAAGAGTTTAAAGAAATAGATATATGTACAAATTATCCCTTTGATTTTGATTGGAAATATAAGTCTAGTACATATATATGTTTGTTTAATTTGGTTCAATGTCATTAATGCACTCAAATAGGTAGCCTTGTTGATTTATTTACATTGTGGAAACCTTTTACTAGAAAATCCAACAAGTTTTTCATCAATGCACATAGAAAAACTACTTGGAACAATTAATTTCATTCTAGAAAATATCTATCCAATACAAGTAACATTTTTCATCAATGCACATTAAACATATCCGACCATTGGACAAACAAATTTTGTACTAGATTTTCAATTAGGAATAGAGATGTGGGTCAAATCCCAACAAAAGTCAGAGAAGTGCTCTGAGTCTCTTGTCTGAAAGGAATCTTCATACAAAACTATACTGCAGATGATTTATTTACATTGTGTCCATACTTTTTACCAGAAAATCCAACTAGTTTTTCATCAATGCACAAAGAAAAACTAGTTCCAGTTAATTGCATTCTAGAACATATATATTGAGTACGTAAATAATGTTTCATCAATGCACATGGTAAAACTAGAACAATTAATTTCATTCTAGAACACACACACAGATATATATATATATATATCCAATACATATAATTTTATTCATCAATGCACATGTATAGAAAAACTACTTTCATTTGATACTAGAGCACGTGCTTGTACCAAAACAATTTGTACATGTGCAAACACTTGCACAAATAACATAAGAAAATCAATTTTTAGTTGAGTACTGGAAGTTCTAAAACAAATTTAATCCAAGGAGAATAAAATGTTGGACAATTCAATCAAAAAAATTCTATTGGAATTCCATCCTCAATAATCCGTTCATGATCGGATTTTGACATTTTCCATCTCTTAATTGTCGATTTTTTCTTTGATTGAACTTCTATCAAATTTATGCGTGCTGCACACACCAAGTGACTATATTGAAAACTTATGGAATCAGGTTCATAGCCTTCAAAGTAAACGAAATATCCACTTTGATGAGTTTGTCTGGAAAAATAACCTTTCAATATAATAGACCCTCTGTCATATTGAAATCCGTGATCATTATAGTTTTGTAATAATTTCATTTTTCGTTCAGTGCAACGCATAAAATAATACTTGACATTTTCATCGTTGTCAATAGGTGAAATTACAGCAAAAACATCTCTTGAACAATAAAATAAACTTAACAAAATTATACATATTTAAATTTATTTCTAGATCTTTAAATCATTAGAAAGTAATTCAAATGTTACCTTCTCTAACAAGATCAGAAACTCGATCACTATCGGATGATATTGTAGTTTCCTCTGATTGCATTTCTTCAAACATTGCAACAAACATTTTTTCCTTTGTATTTAGCCTTGTATGTTTCCAATCGTTCACATACATTTTTTTTTCACAAACGTCATTGGATTTTGTGGTGTCTATGCAAACATCACAAAAACAAGAATATTTTCTTTTATCCAATGCAAACGCATTTCTGGATGACTTTGTTTGAATTGAATGCAATTTTCGAGTCCTTTTATTGTTTCAATGTCACTTCCAATTGATCTATCTACGTCTTCGATCCAAATATGCAAGAAAAACCTTTATATGGAAAATTAGAAGAATAATTTGTAAATATGATATCAAAATACAATCAAATATAATTTCATTGCATGATAAATGTACAATGTTTAAAATTAGATTTCCAATATAAATTAAATTGAATGTACCTTCGCACTTCCCTTGATGGGTTAGTCTCATGGCTTAGAGTAGTGATGCACCATTGAACAACTTCTTTAGCGTTCACAAGTCGGCTTGCAGAGTGGTTCATTTGATATCTTCAAAGTGCTTGTTTTATACATGCTCCTGCACCGTCATGTTCTCCTTTTCCATGGCCAGTCTCAAAGAAATTCCAACAATGTTTAATGCAGTTTTTCTTATGAAGATGACACAACCAAAAGAATGATCGTGCATATTTGAATTGACCTCTGCATCTTTCTGACCGGATCCAATGTTCATTGAATGTTATTCCACAAATTTTCAAGGAATCATAAATTTTTCCAAAACAATGTTGTACAAAACATGTATCATGTGTATGATCGTCACTGATATAAAAGTGATATTTTTTAATGATATGTCGATTTTCACTCGTGTTTTCTATATGATCAACATTTTGTTCAGCATGTCTATATAGAATATGGACAAGCATGGAGACTTGGTTAGAATGATAGTATTCACTCTGAATTTCTTTTTGTGGAACAAATGTGTAGTTTTCTGCAAAATCAGTCACTGAAAAAATGGTCCCTGGTGGAAAAAATTCACGAGATTTTTTGAATTTCAAGTCTTACCATCGAGCTCTATGGGAATGCTTGGTGTATTTGTGAATTTCTGCCTCAAAATTTCTCAAAAAGTCTATCAGAAAAATTTCGTCTTCTAGTAATTCAATTCTTTTGACACTATTTGCACCTTGAATCGATGTATCGATATATTCATATCTCTTCCATTTCACTTTCATGTTGGACAATGATTGATCATTTATATCAATACGATATTTGTTTTGAAATTTAGTCAAATTTCCACAATCATCGGATTTTTTACCACCAACACATTTATTTTTGTAAAATAGTTCATTGCTTTCTCTTTCACATAGAATTTGAGATATGAAATCATGGATAGTGGAAGGAGGAGGTGAATCCTTCCATAATGTTGTACCGAAATCAAGGAATGTGTCATAATATAACTCAAATTCCACATGATAACAGCAACAACAAGTGTCGCGTACGGTGATAGGTTTTACATACCATGGTTTTTGTTGAACAAAAGCACTGAGTGAAACATGAATTTGATGATTCTCTTCTTTGAACTTGTTGAATTTCATGTTCTTCGTACTAATTTCGTGCTATTCTTCTTCGCATCACATGCCTTGTAGTTCACGAAACATGCGAATTGTTCTTCCAATATTCATATATTATTTTTTTAACATTTTCTCCAAGTCTATCTTTGTATGGTTTCCTACAAATAGCTCTCCAACAAGCGAGTTAATCATTTACATCTATTTGCAGCCGAAATTTCCAATGTTTGTGCAAATTTTTTCGCGAGGTTTCCAGTGCTCGTGCCATAGATGTTACCAAATGATTCTCTTGAGTACTTGATGAAACCATTGCCATCTGTATTCCTCTACATACAATTGAAACATCTTTCTCTCTAGATCTCTTAATTGACTTTATAGCACTACTCATATCTTTTATCACATCTTTCTTCATTTTTTTATCTTTGTTTGATTTTCAAATACCCAGTAGTGTCGTAGCTTATTTTAATTTCCTTAATGATAGGAGACCTTTCAAAATTTGAGCATGAACTGTCACCCGCTCATTTAAGAAATACTTTTCAAAAATGCAGTTAACATGATATCGTATAGCATGGTCAGGTTTTTTTATCTCCATATGTGTGAGTGTCAACATTTTCTAACATCTCATTATCGATAGTGATTTCATCTGTACATATTCAAAAAAATAGTACATATTCAATAAATAACTAAATTAATAAATATATCTATAATTTCAATAATATGTGCATGTGTTTAATATATATATATATATATATATATATCTGTGTGTGTGTGTGTGTGTGTGTGTGTGTGTGCATACCTTGTGATTCAATTTCTTTATTTGGATTTCTTTCAATATTTTCACCATCTTCAATCATTGGTTCAATATCTCTTTCACTTTCTCTTTCAAAATTTTGTATCTCATCATCAATGTTTTGAGGAATATCTCTATCTGTTTACATTAAACAAAATATTTTTTAAATTAGTTCATCAAATAAAAATTAAGCTTCACATTTTACATTAGGAAAATTTTAAATATATCAATAGATCATAATATTTACATTTACATACCTGCTTCAATTTCTGCTTGAGGTTGATTTTCCTCTTCAATATTTGAGAGGGCTTCTAACTTTCTTTTGCAAGATTGTCTCGTCTCTTCTCTACATTCCTCAGGGTCTCTTTTTCGATCATATTTTCTCGCACAAGTCCCTCGATTTCCCATGATAATAGGGTATGAAGTTCATAAAATTTCCTTCAAAAAATTAGTCAATAACTCAATTAGAAAAAACATCACAAAAGATTTAATTTAAAAGAAATTCATTTTAAATTTATTGCAAAAAATTCATACTCCAATCCAAAACACTTACTTTAAAAAATTCAAGAGAAAAATGTCTTATAAAAATGAAACAAAGCTCAAAAGATTTACTTCAACTCAAAACACATACATACCTCCAAGAAATGTCCTTTGAATGTACGTCCAAGAAAATTTCTTAAGTCCAAAACAATTTTTTGCAAAATCAGGCCACCTCCAAGAAATGTCCTCCAAGAAAATTCTTTAAACCCAAAACAATTCTTTGCAAAATCAGTCTGCTTCCAAGAAATGCTCTTAAATCCAAAATTTGAAAAAAAAAATTTAAACCCAAACCAAGACCTTTGTAAAATCAAATGAAATATATATATATATATATAAGCTCAATTAATTGAAATTAAATAATAATTTCAAGCACAAAATCCATAAACCCAAATTCAACCCTTGGAGGTCACTGGAGAAATTTTACCTTCACAAACAAAACTGGTGAATCTTGGGGTGAAACTTTTCATAGTCCCATTGGAAAAAAAAAGAAGAATATTCCCTGAATGCTTATTAGGTTGCCATGTCATCAGTTTGTACGTGTTTTGCAATCTTTTTCATAAAAATTTGCTTGTTCTGAATGGAAATCAGCAGAGCATAACTTCCTCGCCCGAACTCTGTTTTTAATGAAGTGAGTTACATTGGATTCCTTGCCACAATTTGGTCACTGTCATTCTGGTTTTATTCAATTCTGAGCATTTTCATTTTTGACCTAAAACACTCAGACTCTAACCAACTCGATCCACCATCAATGTGCCCATATTTATTACAATGTTTTGTTGTTGTTGCTATTAAAACTATAACATTACGTCTCAAACAACATTTGTTGAAAGAAAAATAAGCTTTACTATTACCCCTTTCACCCTCTTGAATTTGCTTTCCACCTCTAATATTTTCTTTAATTGATGCCAATTATCCTATAAAGAAAAAAAATATGTTTTTTTACTAGACAAAATATTGTATACCCTCTCTGAACTGTCGCTACTACAGTGAAATTTGTCTCAGTTAGAGAAACATTTTCGAAAAACATCTTTAGAACATGCCCTATATATTTAAAATAAACCATCGCTACTGTGATGCTAGTTGACCAAGTCAACTTTGACTTTGTCAAAGGGAAAGTGACCGTTCCACAACGATCTTTTCATATTTTTCATTATAATGATGCACATAACATGGACGTCACTATAGTGACGTTGTCTTCTATTACTTTCGTTATTGTGACACCCTAGCCGGGTGGGTCACAATAGTAATGCTTTTTCATAGTGTCGGAAGAGAGATAATGTTTCCATCGAGGTCGTAAGAGTGACAACCTGTGGAAGGATTAAAAAATTTGAGAAAAAATGGGGAAATTTCTGACAATACGTCAAAACTGTCAGAACTAAAGTGTCAGAAAATTGACCATATGTACTAGTGACTTTTACTGGCATATCCATCCTTGGTGCTACTTTTTTAGGAATCAATTCCTCTTAACATACCACTAGCACATCTCGCGAAGGTAACACCAAGACAAATCCATAAGGTACCACTACTATATCGCATAAACATCATACCATAATGGCTAACAACAACCCTCTACTGCCACCCCCTCCACCTCCACCACCGCTACCCCCCCCCCCCCCCGATCTAAGGAAAATTCCATTTCTTGCTTCATTGAACCTCACTTATCTTTAAAAACTCACAAATGGATTCGTTGCTCATGACCCTCAATGGGCATCCATGAAAACAAAATTATCATTAGAAATTCCATTTTTATATCATGACTTAGAGCTAGAACCGTTAACCCATTTTAACTAAACTACTTCCACACACATCTTGGTCCATGTTCATGAATGCATACGCATTGTATTATTTGTAAAATGGATGTTTCACCTATCATACTTTTAGATTTCTTTCTAAAATCACTTTCTCCTATCATCATAAGAGATGTAGCAGCCACCTTTCCACAAAATGAAGAAGAGGATATTACTAAGGCTCAACAATCTGAGCTTATTTACACATAGTCAGGGTACCTTTACTCTATTATACCTAATGCTCCTCATCTATAGTCTTTTTTTGAAGAAGAACCTAGGGAATATAACACTATCAATAGATTGACTAGTAACCTTACCCAAACTCAACTTGAGAACTTGTTCACATACCTTGGGAATGTCTATGGACCACATACATCTTTCTAATATTTTACTAGTACATTTACAACACCAACATCATCAAATGTTGGATATCATGCTAACAAAACCACACCTACTCTTAACCCTCCCATGCTTAGAAATCAATACCCAACATTCACATCAAAAGGATCATCGACATCAAAACCTACTTATCTGAACCCTTCCCAAGCGAATATATATTTTTTCTTCCCAAGACCACCACAAAATAACCTTGCTCCTCAAAAAAATCCTATTGTAAATTTCTCCAACCTTCCTTCTCTCAGCAAAAAAAATCATTTCAACAATTAAATATTGTAAATCCCTCCAATTGAAATAAAAAGTGGTGTAAAAAAAAACAAAAAGGAAACCAATGATAGGAGGGAAATGCATAACAACAACAAAAACTGAATTCACAGAGTGGGGGTATCCCCCCAATCACAATCAAAGCCAGAACCATGGTACTAATCATGCTTCTAGAATTTGGGCTTCGAACAAATCATGCTTGTGAAATTTTCAAATAGTATGGGCACTACACCCATCGTTTCCCTTGACTCCCATACTTGAAATGTTTACAAGATACTAAGGGGCATGGTGGAGCCAACCAAAAATCCACTATACTATAAAATATATTTCCCTATCAAGGAACTATCATTCCACAACATGAGGTAGACCATCTCCCTTACCAAAATTAGGTTGGGGGAAATTATATTGATGCCACTAGTAATGAAATTTATATGCAAGAAATATATTTCTTCCTTCAGATGTGCAGTAATGATTGTGGAACCTCATGGAAACTAACCATTTGAAATCTAAAGCATTTCCGACCATTGTAACTACACCATATTTAAGAGTTTTTTGACCTCCAATCAAGCTTTTTTACAAGTTGGTCAAAGGACCATTGCGATGAAATGCACATAACTGAAAGGTGAAATATAGTTTTAGTATTGTAGCATACATGGCACAATCTCTATCGACCATGTATCCTTTGTACATTCTTCAAACATTTTCAACTCAATAGAAATCCTTAATTTCCACATTAGGATCTATTGATCCTTGAGATTCATGATTGATCACCTTTGACTTTCAAAAATTAGAAATGAAATTATCATTAACAGTAACATTCCAAATACCAAAGACTATCTAAAATTTCACCATCTAACGATGCATCATTTATGAGGGGGCATCAATGTGTGTCATGTCAAAGTCATTTTCGTAGAAATTATGTTACCCTGAAACACATTAGGGGCATATGATGACCATCCATAATCACCAATTGGAATTTTTCAAAATTCCATGGTTGAACCCTTGAAGACGACAATTATCATTGATGTCAAAGTCCCTGATGTCCCTCTTGATTATAATATCTTGTATGAACCGAGTTAGATGTATGACATGAAGGTTGTGGCATCATAAATTTTTAGCATGATGAGCTTCCCACATAACAGAAAAATCATTACCATCAACTAATTAACACACTATGAAATGAGGATCTCCTCCTCACCTAATAGTGTATTACCCTCTATTTGGTCCCAAAAATAGTTGGTCCCTACCTTAAATGATGTTAGCTCATGAATATTCAATAAAAAATTTCTCCTTTGAACTTATCCATGGGGCCATCCTATGATAACATATATTGTTCCTACTCACGTGTGTGCCATTACCACATATTCCAATTAACATTATTAGGATTTTGAACCATCATAGGAACTCGTCAATACGATGAATATTGATACCCAATTCATGTCATAAAATATCACTAAAACTACTTTCCCATACCCCCCACCAAGTTTCATTTCACATCAGGTGATCGCCACACTTACCTTGCCTAACATGGAATTCGCTTTATGAGTAGAGCACTTCACACCCTCTGCCACATCAGCTATACTAGTAATAATTCATGTTATTCCCACTTCCGCTATGACTATTAGCCAAACCATAGAAACACTATAAAGTACATCAAGAAATGACATGAGTAAATCCAAGAATATTTACCCTACTAGCACTTATTCTCCTATGGGACATCCCCCATCCACCCTCTTTGATGTGACAGGTCACTCTACTAATAAATTCTCTTCATCGGAGGAATTAAAATTCCTTATTCATGCCCTCAAAGTACAATTTCCATCCTTTCAAACCAAGGATGAGAAAACCACCACACCTCATAACAAGGACTTGCGTACAAACCATCTTTGCACCATCTACACATAGTGTGTACATTATGCACTTTTTTGTCCTAAACTCCTATGATATAAATATTCCTTGGCCGCATTGCATTATGATACGAATTTCACACCATCCTTGCCACCCACATAGGATTCTGATGTTGCACCCAAAACCATATACTACATTTCCTGAGATAGTAGACCATGTGCCTCACACCCATGTGTCATTTGAACGAGTACTACCCATTTGGAAGTAGCATGCAAAATTTTCCAGGAATATGGGTAGCCTATTAGAGTCCAATTCCCCACATGAATTGTCCCAAAATATTCTTATGTCTCTCCAAGAAACTATGATTTGTCCACCATGGTTCTTAGGGCACCCATTCCATCCCCTTTCAACCCTCCTTTTCATATGTGAGAAATAATGTTGTTACCTAGTGATGATGAAACCCAACACCATATTCAATTCATTTATTCTCCCATAGGAAAAATGATTAAAGTTTAATGCTCATCATTCCACGGCCTTAAGCTCACTTTTCCCATTGTGACGGTTGCACCATTCACAACCACATAGACCAAACTAGTTTATCCATTTTCCAAATATCGTGGTCCTATAGCAACAAGTATGGCATCATACCATTGCTTGTTAACTAACACTTCCATGTGCCAACCAATTTGTCATGACCTACTCACACCCCATCCCATTTTTCGATTCTTTTTCATTGAAATGAAGATATTCTTGAGGCCATGACACAACTAGAGTGTCCATGGGATGCCACGTATCATCACTCTTTCTTCCTCCCATAAAAAATTGACACTTGTTGACACACCCACTGACACCATTTCTATATTATAAACTAAGGATTTTATTCTTGTAGGCCATGTATCTCGCTTCAAAAACCCGATACTTGCACTAGACATAATTGAAGAGGGTAATATGGAAAAGATTTCACCAATCATTAATTTGGATATCTCAACCAAGCTTAAAATAGTTAAATAAATATCATTAGGTGATGCCTACTCTCTAGAGGAGGTGGTCTGATATAAAGCCTTATTACAAGAATAGAGGGACAATTCTGCTTAGTCATATTTTTAAATGCCTAAGATAAGCTCAACCATTTTCAAGCATTATATTGATAGCTAGCTTGATGCCTCTATTGTAAAAATAAATAAATAAATGTTGCATCCCTGTAAGGATGAAGCCATTGAGATTGAAATCTATAAAATATGTAGAGTTGGATTCATCTACACCATTTATTACGCATATTAGGTTTCCATCCCTGCTCTTGTCAATAAAAAATAGGGAACCATTCAAGTCTACATTCATTTTCGCAATTTTAACAAATCATGATTTAAATATAAGTATCACTCCCCATTCATTGAGTAGGTCTTTGACACCTATGCTTGGCATGAGGGTTTATTCTTTATTTATGGCTTCTCAAGGTACAACCAAATTCAAATCTGACATACTGATTAATAGAGGACTGGATTTACCACAACTTGGGAAAGCCACTTTTCAACAGGCCATGAACTACTTTTCTCACCTCATGAATTTTCTCACCTCAACTTATCATACTTGGATGACCATAGTGTTTGTTCCAAGATGTGTGCAAACCACATTGAGGATCTTCGAATAAAATTATAACACTATTGTTAGTACAACTTACGCTTGAACCCTCTTAATTGCATGTTTTGTGCTAATGTAGGACACCTATTTCTATTCATGATTTCCTATCAAGTTATTAGTTTTGACCCATTAAAATTGCAAGCCATCCAAAATACCCCCTGACCTAAAACCTTAAAGTGTTTGCAAATATTGCATGGTAAATTCAACTTCTTGCACCACTTGGTTCCCTATCATGTCACATTTTCACATGGTTTTCATTGCATTCTCTAAAAAGGAATCCAATTACAATGGGATGAACAAGCTCAAAAATTATTTGAGTCTTTGAGATACATGTTGTCACAAGTTCCATTAATAATCCTTATTGACCATAATAATGACTACACCCTCCACCTTACATCCTCTGATGTATCCATCGTCAACATGTTAGTCCAAGAAGGCATTGATAATAGAGAAAATTTCATCTATTGCATTATAAAAAACCTAATGGGGCTTGCTTTAAAATATTATCGAATTCCAAATATCACCTAGCCCTTATACACTCTTTTTAAATGTTCAACATTACATCATCCTTTCAACTACCATAGTAGTTTACAATACTAATGCCATGTGATACTTACTCACATGTTACATAATGAACCACAAATATGCTTTATGGGTTGTCAATTTGAAATAACTTAATCTTGAGTTTTCTTCCCCTAAAATAAAAAATACTCTTATTCTTGCTAAATTCACCAGTGATTTTCCAACAAATACCCAAGCGTCACTAGTGAAGGATTCTATCCCACATGAACACCTATTTGTCATATTAATTTATGACCCTTAGTACGGTGAAGTTCTCCTCTATCGTCAAGCTAGGAATATCATGATATTAATGAGAATATTAGTGTTTTCTGTGTGAAGATCCAATTCATAATATAAACAAAGTTCTTGAGTATTATGAGGAAAATTTCAAGTTAAATGAGTTTTTATGTGAATTTCTTGAGCAAATTAACATAAACAAAACACTAAAAAACAACATCTAACAGACATGAACATCACCATAAACAATAACACAACAACTCATGATGAAGAAGCTCACCCCGCTTGGGCTACGTCTACTTGGTCCAACTTCTAGTGGCTTGGCCCTCTTCTATTATGCTCAAAATTATGATTACATCTATTTACAATGCTCAAACATCTATTAAACATGTTCCATCAACTTGAGAATGTCCAAAAATTCCTGTGTAGCCTCTTTTTGCATCAAATTTGGTCAAAAACTAACTTAGTTATGACTTCCCCAAGTTTTTTCACTATTCACTCCACATTTTCCACAAAATCCAGCACCATCCTACAAATCCGCCTAGAATTAGCTAACTGAGCACCAATGCGCCCAAAAATTGTGAGAAATTTTCACCATGCTAATTTTTCCAATAAGGCCTTAATGTCGAATTTCAAACCATAACATATGGTTTAATAAAATAAAAAATTATATTAAAAACTCTGGTGCGGTGAATAAACCACCTTCTTCGCAGTTTTGGGTGGACATATGTCATCGTCAATGGAATTTTGTGGTTATGGTTAGCGATGTGGGGGGCGGTTAAAACCGCGGCTTACCAAACCAGTGGTTCCATGGTCACATGGTGGTTTGCGGATTTAATGGTTATGCTTACGACTAATGGGGGGGCAGGGCTAGTTTTATAACCATGCTCCCACTCCTAGGCAGTGACCAGGGTTAGGGCTAGACCCCGAACCCCAACCCCAATGTGTATTTTATATGACATTAAAACAAATCATCATACACTATATAACAAAGAACAAAGGCATGGTGTAGTGATAAAGACTTGGTGCTCATACTTGGAGGTCGCGGGTTTGATCCCTGCCCGCTCCGCTAAGAATTAAACATAATTTTGTGGCCCTTAGGCTGCAATGTGGCGGCCCCTAGCTGGGCTGCATGGTAGCCTATGAATGGCCACCCAAGCCACCAATCACAATTCACCAATTCCAACCAACAAAAATGTGCCAGTTGGCACAATTCCATTCGTTGATGAAAACAATTATGCGGAATTATGGATAACAGATAAAACACATTCCCTAAATGTGGTGGTATGCATTTAGAACAACAAATCAAAGACTTTGCAGGTAATTTTCCTAACATTAAATAGAAAACAGAATAAATTAAGAAACATACTTGGAGTCCAAGAGCTTCCTATTCTCCTTCTATCACTCTTGCTATAGCTTCCAATCCAAGCTTGATCACCAAAATATTTCCTATAAGTATGAAAACTAAACAAAAAAGATATTGCAATATACATATGTCTATTCATGTTAATCAGTTAAATCAATGAAACATGAAACATATACATAATTAAGAATCCATAATATGAAATACATAAGCTTATATAGATACATATGTGGGAAAGTAAGCAACAATATTTTAATGGATAGAAGGGGAAGTTACAACCAGCGATTGATTTGATGTCACCAACTCCAGCATCATCCCAGCCTCATGAAAATGAAAATATCTCCAGTAGCATATCACTAAAATCAAGCCCCATATTGAGATTCAACAACATTTCTCTACCAAATTTCTTCCTTCTCAAGCACTAGGATCTATGCTCAATTTATAAATGAGCTTAAGGTAGTTTCACAGTCAAAGACTTTCTAATAATAGGCAAGACATGTTCGCAATCTTAGAGGTGTTGAATGGACACATCGATTTGAATTTTGACACATATGCACTCTTCTAGAAGGCATTGGCCATGTGGAGATAATGGAACAATGAGAATTTCGCTCCCAATTGACCAACGCACTCTTGAGTGTTGGGAAGTGCTTTGTAGAGCACCCTTGAATGGAGGTAACTGCATATGAAAAGTAGCTAGTCCCTTGAGAGGCTGCATTGGTGAGCTCATAGGTGATATAACATGTACTTCAAATCTCAGAAACCTTGCAATAGAAGTCATGGATGATTTGTTCTTGTTCTTTGTCTTAGGGCATGTAGTAACTGAAATGATAGGGGATGATAGACCTTATTCATTGGTTCTGGGGATGATGTCCAATTTAACCAGGTCATTGGGATTGGTGCCCAAATTTACCTATAACAAAAAACATTGACCATGTCAACCTGCACAGTCACCCTGCCACATAGGCATGCCCAGTCAGCTATATGAACTCTTGACTGGGTTGTCCTGCATTTTGTTTTTTTTTTTTTTTTTCATGTTTGAAAAAGTGGACATAACACGATTCTAGGAGCATATAGTGTTATTTTTCCATGAAATGAGTTGTATCGGATTCATAATGATGATTTCTACGCATTCGTTTAGGTTCCACACCATTGTGAAAACTTTATTTTTTGAGCATAATTTTGAGCACCTAATCAATCCTCTCCAATGGAATATTTTGGACCCCAAAATATTACTTTCAATTGTTTATTAGATGAGGCTACATGTCGCTCACCTTTCCAATCTCGATCGATTTGGCCTTGCATGGATTTGTGCCTTTCAACCCCACATGAAGGTAGTCTACACTCCCTCATTTTTATGTCCTTGTTCTTATGTCAAGAATTGTGTCTTGCTGAATCTCATCAAGGTATTCAGGAGAAAATTATTCAATAGAAGGAATCTGAACCTATTCTCCTTGATCTTAAATCAATGGAGGTTCATACAACCACAAGTTCTCAACATTAATGACATAGTAAATTTTCATGTATGAAGGAAAATCTAACTTGAAGGCATTGCCACCAATCTTTTCCAAAATTATGAAAGTACCATAATGTATTGGTTTCAATTTTTTACCTTCCCCTTGAAGCCTCTCTTTGCTAATGTGAAGCCAAAATTCATCACCAACTTCGAACTTGTGATCTACGCGATTATTTTCGTGAAGTTCTTTGTACTTGCCTTGGCTCTTTTCAAGCTGATCTTGAACTATTTGATGTATTAATTATATTTGTTCTATGAACTTCTTGGCTTTTTCTATGTCGCTATGGCCATCAATAATAACATCCTTCCCAAAAATTAAATCTAATGGAGATCTAGGCAAGTATCCAAGACATGCCTCAAATGACAATGTTTGTGTAGAGGAGTGTTTTCGACAGTTGTAAGCATGTTGAATGTAGTGCAATTTTTCATCCCATAACTTAGGATGCTTTCGGAAATATCCTCGAAGAAGATGTATGAATGTTCGATTGACCACCTTGTTTTGACCATCTGTTTGTGGATGAAAGGTTGTACTCTTCTTCAACTTTGTATCCATCAAATCCCACAAACTTGACCAAAAATTTCCAACAAATCGAGAATATCAATCACTAATAATGGATGTGGGAAAAAAAAATGTACCCAAACATGCTGAAAGGATAAGTGAGTTTTTTTTCAGCTGTGATTTGATTTTTACATGACATTAATATACACATCTTATTGAACTTATCCACAACTACATACAAATAATCATGACCTATTTTTGACAAAGGAAGACCTCGTAAAAAATCCATAGAAACACTCTCCCATGGACGTGAAGGTACAGGAAGTAGTGTGTACAATCCTAAATTCCTATTTCTAGGCTTGTTTACTGCACATAACGAAAAACCTTTAATGAAACATGACAAAATTTCAAGCATACGGGGCCAATAACAATACCTCTGAAGATGTGTCGTTGTTTTTCTTACATCCAAATCTTCAACAATAAGAGAAGTTTGTTCTTCCCTTATGGCATTCACTCTCTCCCCCTATGGAATACAAAGCTTTCACAAACAACAATTTATTATGTACATGGTAATCCAATTCCTCTACTTGGTTGCCTTGACTCAAGCCTACAGAAACATATTGAAAGTCATTATCAAATACATATTTCTCAACATAAATTTCATGCAAAACAAAATTATGCTTGAGTAAAGTAGTTACACTAAAACTAGACCTAGAAAGCATATTAGCAACCTTGTTGTATATATCTTTCTTATAACTGATGACCAAGTGGAATTGATATAGGAAACCCATCCATCGAAAGTTACTTTATTGCTCCAACTTAGTTTGTGATTGCAAGTATTGCTATGGTTGGTGGTAGGTGTGTATGATGGTGTCCTTTCCCATCAAGTAGTGTTTCCACATTTTCACACATTGAACCAACACATAATTCTCCTTGTCATAAGTAGGATAGTTACTCACTACACCATTGAAATTTTCTGAATGAAATGAAATGGGCTTACCATGTTGCATAAGGATTGCACCCATGGCATAGTCTCTTGCATCACTTTGAATATTAAAAGGTTGTCTCAAGTCCAATAGTGCAAGTATTTGGGCTGAACTAATCTCCTATCTCAAAGCATCGAATACTTTTTCTACTTTCCTCCCCACTGGAAGACCTTTTTCACACTAGTCAATGCATGCAAAGAAGCTACAATAGAAGAACTTAGCAATAAACTTCCTCCCATGTTGGATTTCTCCCAAAAGAAATCTTACCTTAGTGGCTGCGTTGGCTGTTGGCTAATTCATACTGACCTCAACCTTTCAGGAATCTATCCTCAACTCACCTCCTCCAACAATATGCCCCAAGTACACCAAAGAATTTTGACCAAGATCACAGTTTTACATCTTGAAAAACAATTGTTCCTTCCTTAAGACATTAAGTAATTTTCTTACATGCATGACATGTTCATCAAGTGATTTACTAAAAATTAAGATATAGTCTGATTAGATGATGAAAAATTCATTAATAAATGGCCTTAACACATCATTCATCACACACATGAAGGTAGTAGAAGCATTACATAACCCAAAGGGAATAACAAGCCATTCAAAAAAACCTTGCTTTTTTTTTAATGTTATCTTCCAAATTTCACCTTCAGCAATTCTAATTTGATGGTAGCCACTCTTTAAGTCCAACTTAGTAAAATACTTTGCATCATTCAATTGTTCAAGAAAATCATCTATTCTAGGAAGTGGATAACGGTTCTTTACCGTAATTTTTTTCAGTGCACAGAAATATACACACATGCGCCATGTTCCATCATTCTTTGGCATCAACACAATAGGTGACCCACATGGCGAAGTAATTGGTCGGATGATCCCTTTTTCCAACAACTCTTGAATTTTCTTTTTGATTTCAGCACTCTGTATCAACGACATCCTATACATGGCAATGTGTTGTGTAAATCAACAACCCCCATTATTTGAAGCCATAGTTACTTTAGAAAATAACGGGGGATCATTTTAATTTTTAGAGAATGAAAAAATAAAACCTTTGAATATTTATTTTTATGGGAATAGGGGTTAAAAGGAATAAAAACATTAAGAATTAGATTTCCAAATGCTTAAGTAGAGACAAATTATATTTCTCAAATCACAAAATCATTTAAATAACGAAAATAATGAATTAAAGCATTTTCTCGATGCAATGAATATTATCAAAATACTTTTATAGAAGGAAAAATCCATATTTTTAAGTTAAATCCGATAAAATATACCGCATGGACCGACTTCTACCACGTCAGCTAAATCACATTTCGCAAATTGTAATTTCTCCTAACACTCTCATTTCTTTCTACTCATACTTATCGATGCGATAAAGTGTATCGCATTTCATTATCACAAATAACTCAAACATGCTATTTTTTTACCACTCATAAATTGCCGATGTGACAAAGTGATCGCATCATAGATTGCATATTGCACTCCCATTACACAAGCACATACCACATTTTGTTAACCTCACCGATATTTCAATTGCAATGGCGCAATCAACAGAAATGCTAGCTTATAAGTATTTAATGAAGAGATTATGCATGAGTCATGATATAATGTAATAGATATAGTTTTGATTGTAAAATGATTAATATGGTGCGATAATCCATATCAGTTATCAATGTCATAAATTAAGGGTTTTAGTGCCCATACCATCATAATAATTTCCCTACAACAAGCATTCAATTCATATCCCATTAGCATGCAAAGTCTCATCCAATTGCAAATTTTCTACTTACTATGGTATTTTTACGTATTGTTCAACTCAAAGCTTCCTACTTCTGACTTACTCTTTCTTACTTATTTACACACAAGTTCGAGTAATCAAAGTTCTTCTAGAATGTCTAAGGTTTTGAAGAAACAGAGGAAGCATATGGCTTTCACTAATCTTGTGCCTACTACTTCAAAGAGAACATAGATCTTTCCCTTGTTCACAGATACAACTTGTGGACCTGAAAGTGGATCTTCTCTACGTGAATCTATGTATAATCTATTTGAAGATGAGAAACTACGCAAAATTAAGAGAAAAGCAACAGCAAATGCCCCAAATTATTTTGAAGCTACAATTGGAGATGTAGACAACTCATTTCTTCACTGAATTGAAACAAGGCCCAACATAATACCATATACTGATATGGTGAGGTGGATTATTGACAATCTTAATATCGAGGACAGAAGTTTCCTTACCAGTAGAGGATCAATAATTAGTTCCTTTAAGGTGGAAGACCTGAAGCAAATGTATCATCTTCCAGACCCTGATAAGATTTATGAAAAAAAATTCCTTTCAAAATTCGCTAAGGAAAATGAGCTCAAATCAGTGCAAATAAAGCAGTGGAGGAGTAATCCTAAAAAACACAATGACCATGAAAATGGTATTAATTCTATTGATTCTCTCACATGTCCATATAGTTATATCTCAGCTATTATGTCTAAACATTTTGGTCAGTCAGACATGACTAGATTCTCAATAGAATGGGTTCCCTTTATGGAAGTAGGAGTTGATTCTTATGTTATGGATTGGGGAAATATTCTTTCAAAAAATATTTCCACCCAAATTTTAGAGTACAGAAAGAATCACTCTATCTCTTCTAAAAATTTTCCTCCATTTTACATGAGTGGTTATATTATGGATGTCATATGTTTTATATTAGATTTTCTAGCCATGGGCTAGAAATGGAATATCCAATATCCCCTTCCCATTCATGTATTTCATAGTATTCTCTGTTAGTCCAAATATGAAAGTCATTTTTACAAAATTTGTCATGGAGCTATACTACCCCTTTTTGAATTATGTTTTAATGAGAAAGCCCTCAGACTTTCCAAAGAAGCCCAAGCCAAATTTTATTCTATAGGAAAGTGGTTTGGTGAGGAATCATTCACCTATGTACAAGTATTTTAGAGCCTAGCTCATCCACATGTCTTACCACTGTATGTTCCTGATAAAATTCTCGCAAGAGAAATCACATACCAATATGTGGGAAATGGTCTGACTGGACATTTGAAAGAAGCCAAGAAGGCACTATGGCCTTCCTTTCCAATTAACTATGGTGTGTATGGACTAGAAAAATACAAGAATGCCATACTCTAAATTGTTCAAATAGAATGTTTGATATTGTTTAAAATTCCAAATAAGCAATATGATCCCCTAAAAGTGGCCAATAACTTCACTACTCAAGTGAAAATCGGACCCTCTGTGCACGAAGATGATTTTTTTGATGACCTTTTTGAGTCTGTTGAAAACTATGTTGCAGTTAAGAACTTGGAAAATTTACGCCTTCACCCACCACAACTATTAAAGTTTCAGCAATACAGGAATAAGAGCTTGGAGACAATTCCACTCAACATCTTGGATGTCTCTCAAACCATGATTCAGAAAGAAAATGATTCAGTTATTAAAGATACTCAAATCCTTAATACACTAGATCAAGAGAAGTCAGTTGAAGTGAAAACACTATATTTTTATTTCCCTAGCAATCTCAAATATGTCTGGAAAGAGTTTTACCTCAAGCTCCAACAAGAACAAGCATCCATTATTATATATCAACAACAGAATTTACAAAATACCCCTTCTATAAGTCAGGACCCATTTACTGCTGAGTCCTCTGATAAAATGATAAGTAATGAGAGAATGGAATACATCCTGGCCATCCCAACATCTGAAATTGTTTTAAATATTCAAGAAATCCCTCCTTTAGATATATTTTATAGTCCTAAACACAAATTAGTTGTTAGCAGGAGGAATAAAAGGAGAATAACAAAACATGCCTAGACTCTTACTCAAGAAGATATGTCAATGGACATTGTTTGGAAAGATATCGAGTCATATCCTTCACAAGATTTAAGTTGGTTATCACATTTTGCAGGAGCCTATGCATCTACAACTATTTACAAATCATCATAAATTCATCAACTGATGAAGAAATAGGATGAATAGATACTTCAACGTGAGACAAAGTTACAAGCATAAAAGCAGAGTGTTAGCCAGCAACTACAGGTACAAATTACACAACTATAATAGAGCTTGCATCAACTCAATATTTAGCATCAAGGTGAAATGAGTTCTAAAGATACTCAATTTCATTAATTGCAATTATCCATTGAGCAAACGAAATATGTTCCAAATATTGAAGAATTTATGAAAGAAGCTTTAAGAATTGAACACCATATTGGCATAGCAACAGGTCATATTTTGTCAAAAATTAACCATCATTCTTGAATTGGGTGAGCAAAGCAATTCACTTGTGAATCATATTGCTGACATTAGAATCATTTTTGATGACATACATGATAAAGTATCTCAATTTTTTACCTGGCAGGATTCCTCCAATGGTCTAAAGGCCAACCTTCCTACAATTGAAGAATCAAGGAAAGAAATATTGTTCTCATATTTAGATATACAACTAAAGAATGCAGAAAGGGAAATAATAAGAGCTAAATACATCACAACAAACATTGTGGAAATTGTCAACCAAAACCTAATTGAAGAAAATATCATAGATAGATGTCCTCCTAGTGCATTATGCTTGGTAAAATATTTGATAAGGGAATGGAAGGAACTGTGAAAAGTGAAAGAGAAGCACATCAAGAAAATAATAAAAATTAGATTGGGAAAGATACTAGAGATATCTAGTTAATCCTCATAGCCAATGGCTCATGCTTCGTTGTCTTACAGATACGTCTTCATGCATGCTACCTCCATTATCTAATGTTGTTCTTACTAGACACCTACGCATTTGGCTAGGCCGAACTCCTCAAGTTCAACCTATGCTTAATATCCTTCAACTCAAGGAGAAAATGGAAGAAGGCATAACAGGATGATCCACAAACAATTCACCCCTTTAATTTTTGTTTATGTTTTTATTTTACTTACTTTAAGGAGAGTTGTTTGAAACCTCCTCAATTTTTCTTGTAATGAATATTTTAAGACTTACTAGTTTTTTATTTAAACCCCCTCATGTCTTTTAATAATGGGTCCTGAAATTTTGAAAAGAAGACTTTACTAATGAAGCGTGTCTGTACTCTTAATGTATTCTGAATAGAAAAGGCTGGACCAAGAGTTATTTCTCAAATGAGCTGAGTAAACATATATATGGTACTTTTATATTATATGCTTCAGTTAAGTTTCAAATGAGAAATAGTTCATTGATCTTATGATGTGTTGTTCTATATATTTTTTTGAATACAGTTTCACATCAATTCACTTTTGTATGTGTTCTTCTGTTATCATTTATATGTATATGCAATACATGCATTTCATAAAAGTTGTGATATAAGCTTCATTAAATTGTTTTAATTAACTTCTTAATTAAATAAATTATCTTATTTTTTTTTCATATCTCTTAGTGAATGTATGATCTTTATTTGCACTCATTGAAATATTATTTCTTTAAATTGCACAAGAATAAAGTTTCATCCTGGGATAGATAGAAATATATTTAGATATGTAGATAGAGATAGATTTAGATAAATAGATATAAACAGATAGATTTATTGTTTGTTGCAAGCTTTCTTATAGTTCCATCTATAAAAATCATTTTATAGATAAAACCATTCATTCATTCGAACTATATTAAATTGGGAAACTGGTCCCACAAATCCAGTCGAAGCCACCATTCAAAACGAAAAAGGGACGGTTTTCAAGTCCCCGACCGAGTGGTTTTCCCCAATGTTGTTGCACCGATTTTCAGGACCTCAACATTTTTGGTGCTAGAAGAAGGGCCATATGACTATGAATGGCACCAAAGCTTAAATTAAAAAATAAATACCATCACCAAATTCATTCTCCCTCGGAATCTACAACTTCTAGTCCCGTTTCAAAATCTCATAATCATAAATCAAAAGTTATTCATTCTCATCCTCAATATCCTAGTTATGTTAATAAATAAAACCATTTAGAATATACTCCAAAGTCACCTGAAATACAGACATTGATAAAGTAATTAGAAAAAATTTCAATTTCATCAGAAAAACCTATACTTTCAGAAGCCTCAGAAGGAAGCGTCACTTCAATTTTTGAAGGCACTGGTGTATTAACTCAATCTAAGAGTGAAAAACTTTGATTTATCCCTTTAGAATTCCCTCTTCATTCTCATCGAAGGAGAACTCCTATTTCTGGAACACAATCATCAACAAGTGATATTCAATCTATTTATGTCTCCCCAACAACATTAGTCATTCTTCCTTCTTCTTCATCTTCTCAAACAAGTTATTTATTGATCATTAATCCTTCTTCTTCCTCTCAATCTAAAACTACTATTACAAGTAGTATTAGTTCCAGAATTGTTTCTTCCATACCTTCAACTATTATTGGAACTACTTCTTTTATTTCAAATCCTCCTTTAGGACCAACCAATCCTCCTCCTCAGACAATGTCTAATAGACCTTGGAAAATCCTGTAGTTATTCAACTACCAGTGCCCCTTCATCCTTTACCAAGATTCATGAAAGATGGTTTCCTAAGTATAATCTAGATGATGGATTACCTGCAGAAGAGCACCTTCATAATTTCATGCTTTCCATAAATATTAATGGAGTTACAGAGGAATATTCTGTGATTATATTATTTCATTATACTTTTCAACGATAATATAGATCATGGTATTTCTCACTACCATCAGGCATAATTACTAGTTGGGATATTTTTGAAGAACAATTCCTTACTAAATTTGGAGATGACTGCACTACTACAACTCTTATCAATGATATTCCAATCTGAAAACAAATACAGGTGAAAAGATCAAAGACTTCAATTCCAGATTTAATAAGTTTCTCAACAAAATCCCAACCACATCTAAGCCTAGAGTAGACATGCAAATAGAATGGTGCATATCCTCTCTTCCTTCTAATATTTCTATTTTTGTAGATAGAGCCAATAAGGCTACATTGATAGAGAATATGAAAGCAACTCTTTTTGTTGAAAAAAGAATATTTCTTTGGAAACGAAAAATGCGCTAGAAGATAGGAAAACCAAGAAAGTTTCTTTCAAAGATGAATCTAGAGATAAATCATCTAAATATCCCTATGATCTTGAGGGGTTACAAAATGTTCTCAAAACTATTTCCAACGATATGGCTAATATAAAGAAATAATTAGTTGAATCTTCTTCCAAGAAACCTTTTAGATCTTTTAGGAAAATCCAGTCTTCTCAACCCCCATATGTGATTTCAAATGTTGAATCAGATCAAGATGAGGATCACGATGAAGCAATATCATATGTTGAAGAATCTCAAGAAGAATAAATCGTCAAATTCCATGGACTATGGGACTTTATTCTCCCAACCCATGATGATGAAAATGAACATGAGGCACTTCCAGTAAATACTAGAAGTAAAAATTCTGTTGATCTTCCTCAGTCACCACAAAATCAAAAAACTTCATCCTCTGTCGTTAAGGATAAAGTAGTCAAGAAAAATACTTCTTATACTCAAACAAATCGAACTTATTCAACCCGTCCATCTACCTCTAAAACATTTGTGGTTATTGATACCATTGAATACAATTTAGTGGAAGATATCAAGAAAATTAAAGCAAACATTTATCTTTATGAACGGAGCAAGGAAAAACAACAACATAAAAATTTTCGTAAAGAATTGAATGCAGTTCCCGCTACACCCTTACCTACACCTGTAACTTCAAAAGAAACTAAAGGAAGAGGTAAGCCTCCTAATGATTCACCTGAGAAAATTGATGCAAGTGATGCTATTTTGATAGGTGACAAATTCAATTCACAAACCCCTTCTTTTATTTTAACTTTTGAATTATTCAACAAAAATGTACCTAATTTTTTAATTGACTCTGGAGCTTCATCAAACATTAAGCAATATTTTGTTTGTCTCAAATTGAATATATCTCCTCAGAAGTCAGTAGTACATATTGTAAAATTAGACAAAACAAAAGTTAAAGTATTAGGAGAAATGAATTATGTCCTTATCAAATTGGCATCCAATCCAAATTTCCATGAAGTAATTGATATCTTAGTTGTTGATATACTGGATTTCTATGGTCTGATCTTAAGCAGAGATTGGTTAGAAAATCTTCATGGCTATTTTTCTACTGACTTGTCTCATATGTGGCTTCCCCATAATGGTAAGCCAAATCAAATCAGAGTAGACCATGAAAAACATTTAAAACATTCAGTAACTAAATTTGAAGAAGAAAATGAACCCATGGCCTTTACTAATAATATTCTTGGAAATTGCTCGACTGAATCCTTCTTGGGGGATTTCAATTGTCTAAAGTATCCATTTCTTACCAATTCAGTTAATTCCTAGATTCAACATTTTTCTCAGAGTGATTTTTCCAAATGTGTAAATACTATTGATAAGCCTTGTAGTGATACTTTATTTTGAACTTTATATTTTGATTAGTCAAAATCTAGTAAAGGAGCAGGAGCAGGTTGTATATTAATCAATCCATAAGGTGAAAAAACTATGCTTACATGCAGACTTGAATTTGAATGTACAAATAATATTGAAAAATATGAGGCACTCGTTCAAGGCTTAACCAAAGAAATTGACCCTGGTGTTAAGTATATTAAGGTATTCAAAGACTCTGAAATAATTGTTAAGCACATAACAAATACTATACATTGTATTTACAACCATCTTAAACATTATCAATCGCTAGTACAGTCTCTTACCTTTCATTTTTTAGCATTCAATATCTTGTCTATTCCAAGAATTCAAAATGCAAGTCAGACCTTCTAGAAAATGTAGCATCTAAGATTATTCCTTCATAAGATTCTAGCCCAAATAGATTTTCTATAGAATTGATTTTTTACCCATGTATTCTTGATAACGTTACCAATGGGAGGGTATTCAATTATGACCATGATGTAATTACTTTTCTTACATCTAAAGGATCATATGACGATCAATTGATTGATGAAGATGTTCATGAAAGAAAATTACAAAAAAATATGAAGCAAATGCTATACCTAAGTATGTGGTCAAATTGGAAGATCACTACGATCTTAAATATATATTTAAAAAGACTACTAATTCTAAACTCCAAAGTTCAACTTTGATGTTTGCATTAGTAAATCTAGGAATAGATCTAAATCCTTAGAACATCAACCGAGGACTACATCTTTCGTCTGATGAAAGATTAGCATTTATTCATTTATTTAAAAAATACAAGAATGTCTTTGCTTGGAAATATGATGACTTGAAAACTTATGATACTTCAATCATTCAACATACTATCCCAATGATATCCACTGAAAAATATACAACAAGAATTAAGTAAGATTCACCCTGACCTTGAAATTCAAACTAAAAGTGAGCTCAAAAACTCCTTAAAGCAAAAATTATCTTCCGTGTTAGGCATTCTAAGTGGGTATCAAATTTATTTCGTCTTAGGATAAAGAACGATGATATTCATATTTGTATTTATTTTAGAAACTTAAACAAAGATTGCTTGAAAGACAATTTCCCATTGCCACCACTGGGACAAATTTTGCAATTAGTTGTTGGTTTTGAATTAATGTCCTTTCTTGATCGATTTTCAGGTTATAATCAAGTTCTTTTTCATCCTAAATATAGATTAAAAACTACATTCAAAACAAAATGGGGTACATATGGCTATCAAAAAATGCCATTTGGATTAATTAATGCAGAAGAAACCTTTTAAAGAGCAATGGATATTTCTTTTAAAGGGTTAATAAATAAAACATTGGCTATATATCTAGATGATATAACTATTTACTCCGAGAAAATAAGAGACCATTATCATGATCTTAAACAAATCCTTGAACGTTGTTTGAAATATGGAATCTCTTTAAATCCAAAGAAGTCCTTTTTCGCTTTAAGTGAAAAAAAAAATTTAGGATTTCTTATTTCAAATAAAGGCATTTATATCGATCCTCGAAGAATTCAGGCAATTTATGAACTATCACATCCCTATAACAAAAAATCCATGCAATCCTTTTTAGGACAAATCAATTTTGTTAAAAGATTTGTTCCAATTTTTTCTCAAATTATTTTTCCTTTGCAAGTGATGATTAAGAAAAATGCACTATTTAAGTGGGGACATGATGAAAGAGAAGCCTTTGATTTGATAAAATAAACCATCATTAATGAACCTTCTCTGTCTACCCTAGATCATCAAAAGATCGAAGAACCTATTTCATTCTTTAGTTCAAACCTTCAAGGTGCTAAGCTAAATTATTTTGAAGTAGAAAAAAAATAATTTGTTGTCTATAAATCTTTAAAGAATTTTAGACCATTTCTCCTTAAAACACACATGAAGGTAATAGTTCCATTCTCTGCTGTAAGGAAACTACTTATATAGAAAGAACTAGGATAAAATATAGCGAATTGGGTAAGTTCTTTGAAGGAATGTGACATTGAAATAAGACCGGCCAAAATAATTAGAGGACAAGGTCTCTGCAAACTACTATCAAGAGCATCCAATTTATCAAAAGATGAGGAATCAGGTAATACTATTGAACTTGCTGTGGTAAGTTTAAATGATTCAGAATCATAGTATACTGATTTAATTTTTTACTAAAAGAATGGATACACTCCGATAGAACTCAATAATAAATGGAAGAGAGCTTTAGCATTAAAAGATAATCAATACCAACTCATAGATAATATCTTGTTTAGAAAAAACTATGATTCTGTATTACTAAGATGCCTTGAGAAATCTGAAGCTCGGAGAGTTTTGCAAGAACTCCATGATGGATCCGCAGGTAGACACTTCGGTGGAGATACCACTACACATAAAATTATTCATGCAGGTTATTATTGGACTGCTCTATTCAAATATGCTCAAACATATGTGAGAAAATGAAAAATATGCCAAACTGCTGCTGGAAGACAAAGAAAGCAAGCCTTGCCATTCCAACTAGTCAACATTGATCAACCTTTTCAACAATGGGGATTGGATATGATAGGTGATATTTCTCCTAGCTCATCCAAGCAGCATAAATACATTCTCACTGCAACAAATTATTTTACTAAGTGGGTGGAGGAAATTCCACTAAAGGTAGCTAATTCTGAAGCCATAATTGAATTTATTAATCGATTCATTATCACTAGATTTGGCTTACCTAATGCACTTATGTTTGATAATGCATCTTATTTTTTGGGAAATAGTATGATAGAATTCACTCTTAAAATAGGTTTTAAACTTAAATACTCTGCTAACTACTATTCTCAAGGTAATGGTTTAGCAGAATCAACAAAAAAAATTCTCATAGGAATTATAAAAAGAATTATTGATAAAAAATAGAAAATTTGGCATAAATATTTAACATTTGCACTATGGGAAGATAGAATTACTTAAATGGCCTCCATAGGAACTTCTCCATTCCATCTGGTTTACGGAAAGAAGTTATAATTCCTTCCAACTTAGCTCTTACCTCACTAGCCCTAGTTCAATTTTTTGATCAAGTGCCTTCTTCTTCCCTACAATTAAGAATATCACAAATCCTTAAAATGGAAGAAGAAAGAGAAAAAGCCAAAATAATTCATTCTCATCATCAAAAAATAGTGAAAATATCTTTTGATGCAAATTTTGTTTCCCCAAAAGACTTCCAATTTGGAGATCTCATACTCAAATGGGACAAAGAACATGAGAAAAAAGGTAAGCATACCAAATTCCAAAGAATGCGTCTTGGGCCATTCTAGATCATTGAAAAAATTGGTCCATCAACCTTTATGTTACAAGATCTTCAAGGGAGAAAAGGCTTACTCCCTATTAATGGGTTGGTCCTGAAAAATTTATTTTCTTAGAGGAAGATTTTATTCTAAATGTATTATATCCATTTTATTTTCTTTATTTTTAGAAAATAATGATTGATTACATGCTTCTTGTTATTTGTGACACCTCTAAGTTATTTTATGTTTTTATTTTTGAAGAATAGAATATTTTGAGGAAACAACTATCATCTTATAAAATTGAATGAATACTATAAAACTTTGAGATTTTTCCATCGGAATTGTAAGTTCTATAAACTCATCATTTGTAAAATCTTTTTGACCTATTATCAATCAAAAAAAGGTTTCATCTTTAGAGAGAAAATGAATTTTTGTAACTAATCATATTTAACTCTAAATTGTCATCCAAAACTCTTAAGGAGTCAATGATTCTCCCCATCCATTGAAAATACATTTTTAGAGTGTAATTCAAAAATATAAAAAATATAAAAAAATTAAAAGGATAAGAAGTCTCGTCAAGAGCTTGGTTACCATGATCATAATTAAATGATTAACTGACATTAACACAGCTGCATACCAAAACATGGTAATGGATCATGATTATAAAAAATCATAAGACAAGGGGTCTCATCACGAGCCAGCTTGTTCAGTCTAAATCATAACTAGTGAATGGCATTGTCACTTTCTCGTTATCAAGCCAAGACAATGACTTTTTAAGAGAAAAATAAAATTAGTAAATAAGGAGTTAACTCAAAGTAATTGTAAATAAATGGAAGGGATACTCAGTTATTGATGGTTAAAAGGTAACCTTGCTTAAGCTATTAATATTTACTAGCAACAGTGGCTCTACCTATGACAAAAGGAGAAAATTACAAATCCATGTTACATAAAAGAATACCTACGTTATCTTCTAAACCAAATAATGATTTATATATACTAAAGAAGATATTTATGTATGAAAGGTTTATAGAAGATTAACAATATAGATGATTTTTTATATTCAGAGTAATTTTATTCATTTAAATATTTTGAAAATAATTCTTGTTTCCTTAAATTATTTCTACTTATTTGAAGATATTCAAGAAATTTATTTTCATAGATAACTCATTCTAATTGTTGTGTAAATCAACAACCTCCATTATTTTAAGCCATAGTTACTTTAGAAAATAATGGTGACCCTTTTAATTTTTAGATTTTGAACAAATAAAACATTATAATATTTATTTTTATAGGAATAGGGTTTAAAAGGGATGAAAACCTTAAGAATTGGCTTTCCAAATGCTTAAGCGGAGATAAATCGCATTTCTCAAATCACAAAATAATTTACATAATGAAAATAATGAATTAAAACATTTTCGCAATGCAATGAATATTATCAAAATGCTTTTATATAAGGAAAAAGCCATATTTTTAAGTTAAATACGATAAAATATACCGCATGGACTGACTTCTGCCACGTTAGAAAAATCACATTTTGCAAATCACAATTTCTCCCCACACTCTCATTTCCTCCTACTCATACTTGCTGATGTGATAAACTATATCGCATCGCATTATCATAAATAACTCAACCATGTTATTTTGTTACCACTCATAAATTGCTTATGTGATAAAGTGATCACATATCGCACTCCCATTACACAAACACCTACCGCATGCTGTTAAGTTCGCCGAAATTGTGATTACGATGACGCAATCAGAGAAAATGCTAGCATTTCAGTATTTAATGAAGATATTACACACAAGTCATGATATAATGAGATATATCTAGTTTTGATTGTGAAATTATTATTATGGTGCGATAATCCATATCAGTTATCAATGTTAGGAATTAATGGTTTTGTCACCCATACCACCATAATCCTTTCCCTGTAACAAGCATTTAATTCATATCCCATAACCATGCAAAGTCTCATCCATTTTCAATGTTTCTATTTACTACAATATTTTTGTGTATTGTAGAACTCAATGGTTCCTACTTCACACTTACTCTTTCTTAATTATTTGTAGGCACGTTCAAGTAATCAAAGCTTATCTGAAATTTCTAGGGCTTTGAAGAAACACAAGAATCATATGGCTCTCACTAATCCTACACCTACTAATTTAGAGAGACCAGAGATGTATCCCTTGTTCACAGATACGACTTGTGGACCTGAAAGTGGATCTTCTATGTGGTAATCTATGTATAAGAAATTTGAAGATGAGAAACCACGCAAAATTCAGAGAAAAGCAACAACAGATGCCCCAAATTATTCTGAAGCTACAATTAGAGATGTAGCCAATTCATTTCTTCACTGAATTGCAACAAGGCCCAAGATACTACAATATATTGATATGGTGAGGTGGATTATCGACAACATTAATATCAGGGAAAAAAATTTCCTTACCAGTAGAGGAACAATGATTGGTTCCTTTAAGGTGGAAGACCTAAATAAAATATACCATGTTCCAACCCCTCATAAGATTTATGATAAATAATTCCTTGCAAATTTAGCTAAGGAAAATGAGTTGAAATCAATGCCAATAAAGTAGTGGAGGAGTAATGCTAACAAAAAGAAGAAAATGAAAAAGGTATGTTGTCTATTGATTCTCTCACAAGTCCATATTGTTATATCTCAGCTATGATGTTTCGACTTTTTGGTCAGTCAGTCTCAACTAGATTCTTAGTAGAATGGGTTCCCCTTATGGAAGAAACAATTGATGCTTATGTTATCAATTAGGGAAATATTCTTTCAAATAATATCTCCACCCAAATTTTAGAGTACAGAAAGAATCACTCTATCTCTTCTAAAAATTTTCCTCCATTTAACATGAGTGGTTATATTATGCATGTCATATTTTTTACATCAGATTTTCTAAAGATGGGCTGGAAATGGACTACCCAATATTCCCTTCCCATTCATGTATTTCATAGTATTCTCTGGGAGTCCAAATATTAAAGTCATTTTTATAGAATCTGTCATGGAGTTATACTACCCATTTTTGAAGTTGTTTTTAATGAGAAAGCCACAAGACTTTCCAAAGAAGCCCAAGCCGAACTTTCTTCTATGAGAAAGTGGTTTGGTGAGGAATCATTCACCTAAGTACGAGTATTTGGGAGCCTATATCATTCACATGTCTTACCACTGTATGTTCCAGATAAACTTTTCACAAGAGAAATCACATACCAATCTATGGGAAATGGTCCGACCAACTTTTTGAAAGAAGCCAAGAAGGCACAATGACCTCAATTTCCAATTAATTGTGGTGTGTATGGAATAGACAACTACTAGCATGCTATATTGGATATTGGTCAAATAGAGTGGTTGAAATTGTTTACAATTCCAAATAGGCAATATGATCCCCTGAAAGTGGCCAATAACTTCACTACTCAAGTGAAAATCAAACCCTTTGTGCATGAAGATGATGATTTTGATGACTTGTTCGAGTCTGTTGAAAAATATGTTGCAGTTAAGAAGTTGGAATATTTATGCCTTCACCCACCACAACTATTAAAGTTTCAGCAATACAGGAACAAGAGATTGGAGACAATTCCACTCAAGATCTTGTATGTCTCTCCAACCATGACTCGGAGAGAAAATGAATAAGTTATTAAGGATACTAAAGTCCTTAATAATCTATATCAACAGAATTCAGTTGAAGTTCAAACAATAGATCTAGATTTCTGTAGCAATCTCAAATATGTCGAGAAAGAGTTTGACCTCAAGATCCCAGAAGAACAAGCAGCCATGATTATTGACCAACGGTAGAATTTACAAACTCCCCCTTCTATAAGTTAGGACCCATTTACTACTGGGCCCTATGAAAAAATGATAAGTAATGGGAGAATGGAATACATATCAGCCTTCCCAACATCTGAAATAATTGTTTTAAATGTTCAAGAAATCCCTCCTTTAGATACCTTTTATAGTCCTAGCATAAAGTAGTTTTTAGCAGGTAGAAGAAAACGAAAAGAATAGAGCATGCCCAGGCTCTTACTCAAGAAGATATGTCAAAGGACATTATCTGGAAAGATATGAAGTCATATCCTTCACAAGATCTAACTTGGTTATCATAGTTTGCAGGAGCCTATGCATCTGCAACTATTGACAAAGAATAAAAAATTCATCAACCGATGAAGCAAAAAGATGAAAAGATACTTCAAATTGAGGACCAAAGAAGGGGGAGGGGCCCCAAAAGCCGCAATCAAATTGAAGAACAGTAGGCCGCCATCGACTCACTATTCATATGGTGAGGGTGAGCCAGCCGAACTATTGACTAAAGGCCCGGTAGGGACGAAGTCACTCACCATAAAAGAAGAGTGTTAGTCAGCAGTTATAGGTACAAATTACACAACTACAAGAGAGCATGCATCAACTAAATATTTAGCATCAAGGTGAAATTAGTTCTAAATATACTCAAATTCATGAATTAAAGATATCCATTGAGCAAATGAAAGATGTTCCAAAGGTTGTTGAATTTATGAAAGAATATTTAGAATTGAGCACCTTATTGGCATAAAAATAGGTCATATTTTGTCATAAATTAACCATCATTGTTGAATTATGTGAGCAAAGAGATTCACTTGTGAATCGCATTGCTAACATGAGAATCAATTTTGATGACATAGATGAGAAAGTATCTCAATTTTTTTACCTAGAAGGATTCCTTTGATGGTCAAAAGGCCAACCTGCCTAGAATTGAAGAATCAAAGAAAGAAATATTTTTCACAGATTGGGATATACAACTCAAGAAAGCAGAAAGGGAAATAACCAAAGCTAAAGACGTCATAACAAACATTGTGGAAACTGTCAGCCAGAACTTGATCACAACAAATATCATAGATAGATGTACTCCTGATGCATTAGACTTGGCAAAATATTTCTTAAGGAAATGGGAGGAAGTGTAAAAAGTGAAAGAGGAGCTCATCAAGAAGATAGAAAATTTATATTGGGAAATATACTGGAGATATCTAGTGAAGCCTCACAGCCAATGGCTCATGCTTCACTTTGTTACAAATACGTCTTCATAAATGCAACCTCCATTATCTGATGTTTCTTTTACTAGACGCCTATGCATTAGGCCAGGCTAGCCTACTGAAGTTCATCCTATGCTTCATATCCTTCAACTCAAGGAGAAAATGGATTAAGGGATTGCAGGACAATCCACAAACAAATCGCCCCTTTAATTTATGTTTTTGTCTTTATTTTACTTACTTTAAGGATAGTTTCTTGAAACCTCGTCAATTTTTATTGTAATGACTATTTTAAGACTTATTATTTTTGTATTTAAACCCCTTAATGTATTTTAAGAAGGGGTCCTGAAATTTTGAAAAGAAGATTTTACTGATGATGCACTTTTGTACTCCTAAAGTTTTCTGAATAGAAAATGGTGGACCAAGATTTATTTCTCAAATGAGCTAAGTAAACATATATATGGTACTTTTATCTTATATGCTTTATTTAAGTTTCAAATGAGAAATATTTCATTGATCTTATGATGTGTTGTTTTATATATTTGTTTGAATGCAGTTTGACATCAATTCACTTTTGAGTGTGTTATTCTGTTATCATTTATATGTATATGAAATACATGCATTTCATAGAAGTTGTGATATAATCTTCATTAAATTGATTTAATTAACTTCTAAATTAACTCGAATATCTTATTTTCTTTTCATATATCTTAATCAATGTATGACACTTATTTCCACTCATTCAGAGATTATTTCTTTAAATCACACAAGAAGAAAGTTTCATCCCAGGTTAGATAGAATTAGATTTAGATATATAGATAGAGATAAATTTAGATATATAGATATAAACAGATAGATTTAATGTTTGTTTCAAACTTGCTTATAAGTCCATCTATCAAATCCCTTTTAGAGATAAAACCATTCATTCATTCCAACTATATTAAATTGGGAAATTGGGCCAACAAATCCAGTCAAAGCCACCATACCAAACGGAAAATGGACAGTATTCAAGTCCTTGACTGGGTGGTTTTCAACAATGTTTTTGCACCGATTTTTGAGGCCTCAAAATAATGTTAGGAAGAGGACAATCTTGATGCAACCATATTTCATGCTAGATTCCCCTCTTGGGAGGTAACCCCTTTGGCTCCTGAAACAACTCATTATTTTGATTAACCACTTCAATCAAATTCGATTTCAACTTTGGATCACAACCTTGAAATGCTTCATAATCAACATCATTCTTTGGTTTAATCATAATAAGCACAAAATTATTTCTTGAATTAAATAGTCTTTTCATTTTCCCTGCATTAATTAATGAAATATTCAGTTTCTAGTGATGAGCTCCCACAATATACTCCACACCATTTTTGAACAAGTGGTACTCGTTTTCATGGCGATAGAATATGAATTTTATATCATAGAGGTAAGGACTTCCCAAATTAGTTCATGAAATATCAAGCGACACAACATCTAATTTAATTTCATTAATGAAGTTTGTTGTGATTCCAAACCGAAGAATACACTTTCTTGTAACCTATAAATTTGCGTTCTTGCATATCCAACCAAATGGATATGGTTTTTGATGTGGAATGGTTTCAAGGTTAATTTTATTGACTAAGTCTTATACTATCAAATTGGCTTGAGATCCACTATCAAATAGCATGTCAATTTTTGTATGTTTTGAAATAACCCTCACATGAAATAATTCAATCCTAGTTTCCTCATTTGGAGTACTAGTGTGAAAATTTGATGAACTAGTGCTAACAATGGATTCTTTTCCTTTCATACTCATGTTTGTAATTTTATTTTCATCACCGAAGTCAGATCCCAAATCTTGTTGAGTGGGTGTAGTTGTTTAACTTCTTGGGCCTCATCTTTGGATGAAGCTTCCAACAATGCTCTTCATCGTGACCTTCTTTGGAACAATGTTTTCTTGTTAATTTATATCCTTCCTTTTTAAGGGTTGCATTTTTCTTTCCCTTTCCTTTGAAACCCTTTCCTTTCTCTCCACCCTTAAATGGATTCTTTTTACCCTCTTCTGAAATATTTTTCCCTCTTTCCTCAACATGAGTGGATTGCAAACAAACCTCATAGAGAGTAGTGGGATTGAACATAAGGATAATATGCCTTAGGTAGATATGTAAACCCCCTATATACTTCAACAATGTGTCTTGTGAATGAAAATCAATACCTAACATAAGAGCTCTTTTTCTAAATTCTTGGTTGTAATCTTGCACACTTTGACCTCTAAGTTGTCTAAATTTCTTCCAATTCATGATGAATTTTTGCATATATGCTAGAGAGTAAAACTGTATTTTAATTGCAGCAATGAAATTATACCAAGAGAGTGATATATTACCATTTTTTCTAATCTCATCCTGTGTCTTTCATTCCCACCATACTAGTTCTGCACCCTCCAGTATCAAGGAAGCTAGCCGAATCTTTGTATCATCATCTTGAAGGTTTTGAGTTCTGTAGTAGACCTCCAACTCACAAACCCAATTTTTAAGATTATCAGCATTGACTTTACCATTATACATAGGAAGCTCAAATTTAATATCAAGTTTTAACAAGGGTTCTTTACCAATTCCTTTTGAGTGAGTTGATGAGTGCGGCCAAGGTTGTGAAAGCCAGTGGAGAGGATAAAGATGAAGGTGAAGATGGTGGTGAGGATGATACATTCACTTCACCATTTACATTACCTCCTCCTCCTAGATAACCCTCTCCTCTTGTAGGATGGGTGCTTTCACCCTGCAACCTGGTGTTCCTCTCTTCATAGAGGACCTTCACTATCTCTATCATTTCAAAGAAAGCCTTCCTAAAATCCTTCTCATCCTTTGTCATGTTATTATTTCCTCCTTCATGCGACATGCTTACTAAAGCCGCAAGTACAACAAGGGGTGAATCTTGTGGTGGAAATTGTGACAACTGTGCCCTCCTTCTCCTTGCTCAAACTAGAGAACCTACACGCACAATCTTTCCTTCTCCTCTCTTGAGCTTCAACCTTGTAAGCATTTAAACACTTGAAAAACAATTAAATCCTCACTATGAAAGTAAACATAGTGCTCTGATACCAACTTGATTGGAATGAAAATGTCAATGTTTGTTGTGCTAACATCCAATTCGAAATATAAACAAAGTGCTTGAGGATTATGAGGAAAATTTCAAGTTAATTATGAGTTTTTATGTGAATTTATTGAGAAAATTAACATAAGAAAAACAATGA
Source organism: Pinus albicaulis (assembly GCA_034641835.2). Lineage (NCBI taxonomy): Eukaryota > Viridiplantae > Streptophyta > Pinopsida > Pinales > Pinaceae > Pinus > Pinus albicaulis. Next base: position 1,939,419,873 of record CM076575.1, read on the forward strand.
ACAACAACCTCTAACATACATGAACATCACCATAAATAGCAACACAACAACACATGATGAAGGGATTCACCCCACCTGAGCTACGTCTCCTTGGTCAATCTTCCAATGGCTTCACCCTCTTCTATTATGCTCAAAAGTGTGATTACATATGTTTACAATGCTCAAATAGCTCTGGAACGTATTCCATCATCTCAAAAATGCCCAAAACTTTATGTGTAGCCTCTTTCTGTGTCAAATTTGGTCAAAAAATGACTTAGTTATGACTTCCCCAAACTTTTGCAATATTCGCTCCACATTTTCCCCAAAATTCGGCACCATCCTACAAATCCGCTTGGAATTCACAAGTTTCCCAAAAATCAGGCAAAATTGTCATCACGCTAATTTCCCAATAAGGCCTTAATACCAAATTTCAAACCATAACATATGGTTTAATACAAAAAAAAATTATATTAAAACTTCGACATGGTTAATAAACTACCTTCTCCACTATTTTGGGTGGAAATATACTGCCATCAGTGGATGTTTTAGGTTATGGATAGTAATTTGGAGGTCAGTTAATACTGCGTCTTACCAAACCGAAAATTTTGTGGTCACATGGCAGTTGGTGGAGTTAATGGTTATGGTTATGGTTAATGGCGGGGATGCAGGGATAGCCTCCCACCCATGGTCCAGCCCCTAGGCAGTGTCCAACATTGGGGATAGAGCCTAGTCCCCACCCCCAATGCGTATTCTATATGACATTAAAACAAAATGACATACACTCTATAACAAGGAACAAAGACACGATGTAGTGGTAAATACTTGGTGCTCGGACTAGGAAGTTGCTGGTTTGAGCCCTGCCCGCTCCATTCAGACTTCAACATAATTTATTGGCCCTCGGGATTCCATGTGGCTACCCTTGGCTGGGCCATGTGGCAGCCTATGATTGGCCACCCAAAACACCAATCACAATTCACCAACTCCAACCAACAAAACTGTGCCACTTGGAAAAATTCCATTCGCTGATGAAAACCATTCAACATGTCAACCTACATAGTCACCCTATCATGTTTGAATGACCATTTAGTTATACGAACTACTGACTAGGTTGTCTTGCATTTAAAAAAAAACTTTGCATGTTTGACAAAGTGGACAAAACGTGTTTCTACGGGCATAAGACGTCGGTTTTCTGTGAAACGAGTTGCACCAGATTTAGAATGACGAGATCTACACGGTCATTCAAGTTCCACACCATTCTCATAACTTTCATTTTTTAGCATAATTTTGAGCACATGATAAGTTCAACCCTATCCTTACCCATGATAACAAAAGGTGCATTCACCACCTGCCCCATGATATCTCGTCATAGGGGATGTTTTATATCAAAGAGGCATTAATAGAGTCTTCCAATGTTGCATCACCCTTGATGAGGTATAAATGGTTTTAAATGACTACCATAGTGGAGCATGTAGCAACCACCTCTCACGGATGGCCACCGCCCAAAAAAATCTCCATGCTAATTATTTTTGGCCCACATTCTTCTATGAATATGTTCAAGCAGTGAAGTAATGGATATGTTTCCATCTATATGCTAACAAGTAATGAGCACCCCTTTCTCAACCATTATACCAGCCCATCAAGATTGTGGGTCCTTTTTTAAAATGGGGCATCGATTTTTTTACTTGCATCCTTCCATCTCAAAATGGCCAAAAGCACATAATTGTTTTCATTGACTACTTCATCAATAATGTTGAACCTATGCCCAAATTCAATAACACTGTTGATATTGTTGTTCATTTTTTCTCAAATCACTTCATCATGTGATTGGACATTCCCAAGGATATTTTTTCTAATCATGAAAAACACTTTGCGAATTATATCTTCGAAGAAATATCTCAACTCCTAGATTTCACACATGATTTTTATTCCCCATACTACCCCTAGTAAAATGGCTTGGTAGAATATGTTAAAAAGGTTCTCAAAATCATGTTGTTGTGTATGGTGAAAAAGCATACTTAAAACAATTGGAATCACATGATTTTTTTCTCCATGGGAATTCCAGACATCATTAAAAAAAATCCAGGTTTTACTCCCTTACATCTAGTACAAGGAGTCAAATTTATACTTCCCATCAAATTTGAAATCCCCACACTAAACACTATAGTCAAACTTCTCCCTGGTAGTGACTCCCTTGACAAAATGGTGATACATTTGGAACACATTGAAAAAAGTGGACAAGAATATCTCTAGGACAATGAAGCCAATAAAAAATGAACCATATCTTATTTTGATCGCAACACCACCCTTCATTCCCTTCATTCTTTTAACGAGGTGTATTTATTTATGTATTATGTTGTTTCCAAAAAAGCTTTTAGGCCATGAAAATTCAATACTTTATGGAAGGCACAATAAATTTTAAAACCTTACCTCCTCAAATGTAAATCCATTTTGGTAGAGTTATACAAAAAGTGTCTGAAAGACCCCATCAACAGGTTCTATCTCAAGAAATTTCATCCCTAACCATAATATTGATTTCACCTTAAGATGTTGTGTACCATGATTTATTTTTTACAATCACCTTACCATAGATGTACCCTAAATTGAGTTCCTATAATGTATCAAATATGGATCAACCATCAATTTACTACCATAGGTTCACTGATGGTGCTTCTCGATGGTCACAAAATCTCACCATAGCAGGTTAGGAAATTAACTCTTTGGACTATACCCTCATTCATAAGAATCGTGTCTGCATTGGGTCAACCCCAAATAATAATAAAAAATACGATGCCATCATCGACCACATCTCCATTCATATCCTGAATTGGAAAGCATCACATAGAAACTATCATTGAGATATTAAATCAAGGACATAAATGATCCATCACATCAACACGCATACATATCAACATAATCAATACACATGCAAGAAATAAAGCACACCATGTGATCTAATATAAATCATGACACACACACACAAAGATATATATATATATATGGTGACCAACCTAACTTAATTTTTAGACAAGCTAAATGGATGGCTATTATTAGTGAGCACAATTTTAAAATTAAAGACATTAAATATGAGGAAAATCAAGTTGAAGGTGCTCTTAGAAGGAGAATAAGCCTACTACATATGACATATGTAAGTCAATATGCAACACATCTACTAGAAACAATTTATACAACATACGAAAATGATGAAAAAAATAGAAAAGTAAGGGAAAATGTGTAAATATAATAGTAGAAATCTTAAATAAAGGGTGGGGATGTGATAATACAAGGATGATACAATACAAAAACAAAAAATTTGTATCAAATTTACCATCTTTAAAGAAAATTTTGTTAACGCACACACACACACGTATATATATATATATATATATATATATATATATATATATATATATATATATATATATATATATATATATATATATATATATATATATATATATATATATACACATTTACATTTACATTTACATATACATACATACATACATACATACATACATACATACACATACATATATATATATATATATATATATATATATATATATATATATATATATATATATATATATATATATATATATAGTGACCAACCTAACTTAATTTTTAGACAAGCTAAATGGATGGCTATTATTAGTGAGCACAATTTTAAAATTAAAGACATAAAATATGAGGAAAATCAAGTTGAAGGTGCTCTTAGAAGGAGAATAAGCCTACTACATACGAGATATGTAAGTCAATATGCAACAGATCTACTAGAAACAATTTATACAACATACGAAAATGATGAAAAAAACTAAAAAAGTAAGAGAAAATGTGTAAATAGGATAGTAGAAATCTTAAATAAAGGACGGGAATGTGATAATACAGGGATACAATACAAAAAAAAAAAAATTGTATCATATTTACCATCTTTAAAGAAAATTTTGTTAGATAAATTTCATAAGAGTTCATATTCTAAACACCCATACTATTAGAAAATCCTTGTAGCAGTAAATTGGGAGCATTACTTACCAAAATTGAAAAATGAGGTAACATAATATATAGCATGATGCATGTAGTGTTAGTTAGTTAAGGTTGAACATTAATGTCCCATGGGGAAGTTGTAGTCCTTACCCATACTTGAATGGAAATAGGAAACCCTCACCATGGATTTCATCACTATAATTTCTAAAACACGAAAGTAGCATGAATATATTATGGTTATAGTTGACAAACTATATAAAGTGGCCCATTTATTCCCTATAAATTCCCTCTATAAATATTTTAATATAGCATAAAATTTTATGGATATATTTATATTACATGAAAATCCAAGGACTATGGTGTTAGAGAGAGACTCGAAGTTTCTAGGAAATTTATGGAAGGGTTTGTTTGAGGGTCTAGGGACACAACTCAATTTCAACACCGCCTATCATCCAGAAAAAAATGGATAAACAAAGAGAACAAACCATATTATATAATATATGCTTTGGATCTATGTTTTGGATAAGCCTAAGAAATGGGAATAATATCGACTTCTAGTTGAATTGGCATACAATAATAGGTATCAATCATATTAAAAATGACCACGTTTCAAGTTTTATATGGAAACAAATGCATAAGTGTGGTAACTTGGAACAATATTTTGGATTAAATGATGTTAGGGCCAAACATACTCAATGAATTTTAGAAGGTTGTACAAATGGAAAAGTAAAATTTAAAGGCCACACAAGACAAAGAGACAAGTATGTAGATCTGAAAAGGACACCATTTAAAGTTCAACATAGGTGACCATGTCTACCTAAGAGTTAAGCCGAAAAGAAGAAAAATCAAGGTACAAAGTTGCACCAAGTTAGCAACAAGATACATTGGGTTGTTCAAAGTATTAGCCTAAGTTAGCCAAGTAAACTAATAACTAGCACTACCAGACATTAGAATACAAAATGTTTTTTTATGTTTTTTTTTATGAAAATATGTGCATGATATGTCTCATGTTGTTTAGTATAATTTTGTACAAGTGGATCGAGAGAGATATTTCCCAACAAAACCCTTGCACATTTTTTATCGAAAGGATACCAAGCTCCAGAATTAAGTCATAATGCAAGTTAAAGTATTGTGGAATGAGTGCATCCTTGAGGATGTACCTAGGAGATGAAGGATGCATTTAGGAAGAAAATCCATATTTATTCCAAGATCAAGAGTATGAAGTAGACATTGATGACAATGTTGAATATTAGAGGGGGACAAATGTAATTTCTTGAAATTTAAATATTAAAAAATACTTTGAAATATAATTTTAAATTAAGGCACATGAACAAGTACAGGTCCATTTTAATAAATGATGTAGCTGCAAGAGTATAGGAGAATGTGTTGGGTAAGGCTATATATGTGAATTCCACTATCTACTAATTAAAAGTGAAATTTTGTAGAGATAATAATAAGCATGATTATTTTAAGGAATGTAACGGAACTAGGTCCATAGGATGGCGTACCTTCCTTTATTGACTTATATCTTATAAATATCACACTCCCACAACTAAATCATAATTCCCTTTTCAAAACCACAATGAGTAATTAGTATATTTTAAAATAAGAAACCAAATTATAAGCTCAAATAACTAAACAAACAAAGGATGAATGATGAATGATAGTAAGTACCTATAACATCTCTCAATCCCTTTAAAATTTCTACATAGTGCAAGTAAATATTTTCAATGCAAGGAGACATTTTATTTAAGGAAGAAATGAACATGGGAAACATCTATTGTTAGCACCAAGATTTTAGGGATGCAGAGGGGGGGAAATAGGAAAAGATCACAAGCAATAGATATAACAAAGGAAAAATACCCAAAGCCAAAAGAAAGGTTAAATGAGACAATAACAACATGAATGTAAACTTTAGGAGCCATAACTCCATAAGGCATATATGTACCCTAGCCTTCTGATGTGCTTGCCAAAGAATTGAAATCAACCATCCATGTATCGAGGGTTGTTGTTCAAGACCTTCGATAAATTATTGTGAGAGTACCACCAAAAAGAAATTATTAAATCCATATTAACCATTTTTTTAAGGAGAAGAGGTAAACCACCATTGATTCACAAATCCAATGATCCTTAAAATATCTAAGCAAGTGAACAAGGTGATAGATGAAGACCCATATTTAATGAAAACAGAATATGTACCTCACCGTTCATTAATCATAAAATGGGAGGGTGTGAATTAAGAAACAAATGGATTTTCCTTAATAAGGGTCATGCCAAATGTTGACCAAAAACTAGGTAGATACTTAGTCAACTTCGACCCTCACCTAAATATGACCTAAAACAAGTCTGAAAATGCCTTGATTAATGACATAAACACCAAAAATTCTCACTCTGACTTGGTTCAATAAGTCACAAAGTGACTATATATATAATGTAGATTACGAGTTCAATGAGTCAGAGAGTGACCAGATATATAACTTAGATTGCCATATCCAATAATATGCATGTAACTAGCATTGTTAACAATAAAAAAATAAAAATATGTAAAACATATTAACTTCTAATAAGAGTGGGTAAGCCATGTAAATTTCCATCCTAACTAACATTCCCCTTAATCCTTTTAAGGTTTGCAAAATAATTACAAGATTAAGGATGAAGCCCAAGTAAGCAAAATGTATAATTTATACAAAGAAAAGTGAAATGACGACCTATAGAATAACACATTATTTATACAAGAAAAGATAAATGATGACCTATAAAGTAACCCATTGTCTTAAATAGACATATAACCGAAATTATACTTGAAAAAAAAATATTTGAAAAATAGTAGTTGAGAAACTTCTATTTGGTTTTGAATAATTTAGTAATTTGGAATATGCAAGTGGTTGTCATCTTTGTAATAACTTATGCCTATTTTGTTACACTACATTTCCTACCAGGATCTAATGATTGGTTTGCAAAAAAAAATGACCTTGATCATGTAAAACTTAATCTATCTTCTATACCTATACTTGATCTATTTTCTACACTTATACTTGATCTATCTTCTCCACTTATATCGCTGAGTTCTTTGGCATCCTCATCTTCATCATATTGATAATCACTTTCCTCCTCAAAGAGAGGGTTGTTATGAATGATGAATACTTCAAACTTCTTTTGAAGTTCATCTCGAAGAATTTGAATTTGAGTTTCAAGAAGATTAATTTGAAGTTGCTTTACTTGTAGACAAGAAGCAGCTTTCTCTACAGTTTTTTGGTGAAGAATGATTGTGTTATCTTCCGCACTCATTATCAGAGTACCCAATAAATCAACCAATTCAGCACTTCGATTATCTTCAGCCTTGATTATCAAAGCATTCAATAAATCCAACATTTCAATACGCTCCATTTAAACTTGCTGGCTTGAATTCCCAATCTTGAAATTTCCTTGCACTTCACTTAAAGGCCACTGCAATTTAAAAAAAGAGATCTTGTATTGAATAACGTTTGCGTTTTTGTAATGCAGACTTGTGAAGGGGTACGACCCCTGCAAATAGTCACGGTGTTATTAAAAAATGAAAAATGTGAAGTAATCATAAATCTCATCTAGTATATGATACATCTAAGCTTTCTAAAGACATATTTATCCCAATTCCAGATTCTCTTCCAAAGCAAAGCTAACAGTACATTACACAACGGTAAAGTTTGCTGTAGATTCTGTTCCGAAACAAAGCCAACAGGCACTAACGCGACGGTAAAATTTGCTCTATACCTGTTAGACATCTAAATTCGTAATTAATATAAAAGCATTTAAACTGCTACATCTAAATTTAAACAGGTAGTTAAGTTTGTAATTAACATAAATTCAGTGAGATTTAAACTGCTATATGTTTACATCTTAAATATCATAAGGTTTGTCATTTTAGAATGTTTAAACTAATTGTTATTGAACTTTCGCTGTTTAAATTGTAACTTGTTCTTTGTCTGGTTTTTTTAATAGCATGTATATAATTGCTTATCTCAACCATTAATCTTTAGTTTTCTATTCATATTTTGAAATTTTTAATAAATTTAAGAATTCAAATCGGTAATGTAACGATAAGCCAGCAAAGGAGATATTGGCAATGAGGAGGAATCCGGGTCGAGCAACAGGTGTGTTAACACTTCATACAGATTGGAAATTTCACTTTTATGAGGTTTGGAAATGGAATTCAAAATGTCTATTTTTTATTAATTATGTCATTATGTGTTTTTTTTAATAGAGATTTTAAAATTCCTATTTAATTATCAATAACATAATTGGTATACATTTGATATTCACTAAATATTCATATATATACAACTTAATAGCTGAGATTTATTATATGATAAGTATTATTTTTTTTCTCTTTAATTAAATTAATTAATTAAAATAATGTAATATTAATTTATAATTTGTAATATTAAGTTATATTTTTTTGGAAATGTACTATTGACTCATATAGATTCATCTTATTGACCCATATAGATTCATCTTATGGATAGCCCATAATGTCATAACTCTCTATGGCACCAATTTTATTTTTCATGGTATTCTTGTTCAAGAAGGGGTTCTATGTTATTAACTTTGCTAGACCTAAATAGCAGCTCTGTCTTGCAGATAAAAGATATATATTTTTCGGTCATTTGTAATCAATTTATTAGCATTTGTAATAATCTAAACCACTTGTGTATAATACTTTTTTATTTCTGGGTGTCTTACCTTATTGCGCCGAGAGGCACAATCTACAGTCAAGTATGACCCCGATGTGTAAGATTGTCATGTCCTAAAAAATTAATAAAAATATTTTTTGTTAGTGTTGACCAAAACATTAACTTGAATCTTAAATCATATATAACTGGATTCTTTATATTATATATAACTTTTTAACCTTTTTAATAGGGTAAGATTAATTATTAAAATATAACAATGGATTATCTCTACAACCTAGCATGGGGTAGATCTCGTAAAAAAAAATTAAACATGTAAAAGTAAATGTGATGTTTAAAATTTAACATTTTTGATACAATGTTTGTCCTATTTAAAAATAAACCTAATTATTATTATGTATAAACATAAAGAGGTTTAAGTATGGTAAATATAAAGAGGTTTAAGTATGGTAAATAAATAACAATATAAATAAATGAGAGGTATGGTAAATAAATAAAAGATCTTTTTATACTTACTCCAAAGATATGGTAAATAAATAAAACCTTTTTTTATATTTACTCCATAAACCTATTTATATTTACAAAATCTAAAAAAAGAGGCTTTATTTAGGTGAAGCCTATAGGTCAAATACCACGGGACAAATTATTATTAATATCATGGGCCAAATACCATATTTATAAAAGAGGTATGGTAAATAAATAAATAAATATAAAAGAGGTATAAAGAGGCATCATAAATATATAAAAACATATGGAATATCATTATAAATCAACATCTAATTATATAAGTTTATGGGCCAAATACCATGCTAAATAAAATAGGTATGGTAAATAAATAAAATCTCTTTTGATATTTACTTCATGGTAAATAAATAAAATCTCTTTTGATGTTTACTTCATAAACCTCTTTATATTTACGAACACTCTAAAAAAAAATTATTTAGATGAAGCCTATGGGCCAAATTATTCTTAATACCTTTCCAATGTAACATGTAACGAAGAACCCTATATGCAGCTATGTTTAGGTAATGGGTTTAAATCATCACATCTGGGATTTTTCATAACTATGAACCCGATCTGTATCATAGAATCATAGTATGTCTTGTTATCATTATCTAAGCTTACCGCTTTACTAAGCTTCATAGTATGTCTTGTTATCATTACCTAAGCTTACTGCTTTACTTAGCTTGATACTACTTATCTAACTAGTACTCTTCTAACTTCATGATGTTTGAGCTTTTATATGAGTTATATATGAAGATTACGTAAGCTTAGTGAAATAGGCTTAGTACTACTAATTCAATGAGCTATTTGAGTTATACATAAAGGTGATTCAAAGAAGGTAATAGCCTATGTTAAAAAAAAAACATTATTAGCCGTAATATAATTATTATTATTATTATTAAATCTAATATTCATATTAATATTATTAAATTTAATAACTTTGGATTAATACAATATTAAATTTTTTATATTATAATATACATTAATATATCAAGGTATATGTTAACTCTAGATATATATGGGAGGGAAGAACAAATACATATAGTGATAGAGGTGAAGAGATATAAGTGTGACAAGGGTGAGATAAGGATAAACTCAAGGAGAGGGGAGAGGAGGAATCAAGAGAGAGAGGGGGAGAGGAGTAAGAGAGGTAGATAAGGGTAAGAGAGGGAGAGGGAGACATAAATATGGAGGGGCGAGAGAGGAGGAGAGATGGAGGGAGATAGTGAGAGGATTGGAGGGCTAAGAGAGAGAGAAAGAGCGAGAGAGAGAGAGAGAGAGGACAAGAGAGAGGACTTGAGAGAGAGGAGGAGAGAGGGAGGGATAGATATATGGATTTGGAGGGGGGTAGAGTGAGGGAATAAGAAAAACATAGAGAGTGAGAAGGGGAGAGGGAGAGGGAGTGAAAAGGGAGATATGGAGAGAGAGTTTGTATATTTCGGGGTGAGATAAAGAGGCAAAGAAGCATAGATGGAGAGAATGGGGAAAATAAGGAGAGAGAATGAGAAAGGGAGGGATATAGTAACATAGTTTGAGAGAGAGAGAGAGAGAGAGTGATGGGGGAAGAGAGAGGATTAGAGGGCGAAGAGAGAGAGGGAGAGAGTAAGGACAAGAGAGAGGAAGAGAGTGATGGGGGGAGAGAGAGGATTGTGGGGAAAAGAGAAAGGGAGTGAGAGAGATTGGGGAAGAGAGAGGGAGGTAGGAGAGGAAGGGAGAGAGAGGAAGGAAGAGAGAGAGGAGGAGAGATGGACTGATATAGGAGGAGAGAGGGAGGGATAGAGAGATGGAGTTGGAGGGGGAGATGAGGGATGGAAGAATAAATACATAGAGAATGAGAAGTGGAGAGAAAGAGGGATTGAAAAGGGAGAAATATAGAGAATGTGTGTATGTTTGGGGTGAGATAAAGAGAAAAATAATGAGATATGGAGGGAGTGAAAAGGGAGATATGGAGAGAGAGTTTATATATTTGGGGGTGAGATAAAGAGACAAAGAAGCATAGATGGAGAGAATGGGAAAAGAAAGAGAGAGAAGGATAAAGGGAGGGATATAGTAACAATTTGATAACTTTGGATTTTTGGTGTCATTATGAATGGAAAAACCATGTATATCCACATGTGAATGGGTTTCTTTGGCTAAAATATGCTCCCAATATGGACAAATTGAATTGGAATGACCCGACTCAAGTTAGATTTGCAAAAGAATATTTTGATAGATCTATCCATGTATTCAATCCATGCAATGAATATAAAATAAAGATCCCTATTCAATGGAATGATGAGAATCATCCTTGCTTAAAGAAAACTGAACATATATTTCAATATGATCCTATGATAGACTATGAACAACTTCTCAATTATGTTGAGCGCGATATCACCTGCAATGAGAAGTCATGCCTTAGAAAGAAGGATGGAAAATTGGTGTGTAGATGTTAAGTCCCTATATTAATAGTGTAGTGCCTTGTTATGCTAGTGTAACCCCCATTATTGTTATTGTTTTACCCATGTAACCTCCATATTGTTATTATTGTGCCCTTACAGTATTATTGTTAGGTGAGCTAGGATTACATTGTGGGCCCATGGAATGTTATATATAGAAAGGAGGTTTTATCATTTGTATCATCCAAGAATTGTTCATTCATGTAATGTATTAGAGGTTGCCTCCTCGAAGTGGCTTATTTCTAAGGGATTGATATCTCTTTTCTTCTATTTTTGGAGCTAGTTTAACAACATTTGGTATCAAAGCTTTGGATTCTAGGGTTTTGCTGCTCCAAAGAGATCATTGTGGCATGTTCACTATAAAAAAAATTCTACAAAGGTTCAGAAGCTGAAATTTTTAGAGGGCGAAGCTGAAATCCTGAGGAACATCTTCGAAAAATTTCAGATCTTGGTTCACAATTTTTTTGGAGATATGGTCTATGGAAGTTAGATCATTTTCAAGCTCCTCAATTTCATCTCAAAGAGGTGATCGTTGGAAAATCTTCATAACTATCTCTCTGAGCATCGGATTGGAATTTTGTAAACAGTGGCTTGAATCAAATGGACTGTAGTTTCCTTCATATCAATTTCAAAGCCAAAGGAGAAAAAAGTGACACGTGGCAAGTCATACAAGTTGGCTCTACTGAACTAGTCCATAATTAGGTCATTGTGGGAGATTGGACATAACTTTTCCTTGAAGAATCCAAATTAGGTCAAACCTATGGAATTCGAAAGAGGATTCAGTGGGATACCTTAGGGCCAAATTTTAGATATTGAATATCCGAAATCACAAAGATAATTCAGTTTCAATATTCAAAAGCAAGAAAAAGGTGTGTATTTGGTTTTTAAAATTGCACAACGTTTGTTTGAAAAAGCAGTTTGAAGTGATTCCAAGGGCATATTTTCAAATTTTTATTAGTATTGGGTTCTATAATACCTCAAAAAAATAATCACATACCTATTAAGGCCTCAAAAAGCTATACTATGATGCATGAAGAGGAATAATTGCAGTATGAGATATGAAAATTACAGTACCAAGTGCAACAAATTTCGATCTTACGAAGAGAAACTGAAGATGACATAGATGGTTTAAAAGAAAAAATGGAGGCTAAGTTGGATGGTTTGAAGGATCAAATAATAGCTATTATGAATGATAAATTAGTGGAGGATCACATCGAGCATCAACAACAAATTCTCTAATTCTCAAAGGATAACCTAACTTTGGTGCAGAATCTAATGAAACAACAGGAAGATCAACATCACATTGAAAGAAGTTCTGAAGTAGTCACATAAAAAATAACTCGACAAGTACGATCAATTTCAAATTATCTCAACAAGTGGAAGAACTTTCCTGTAGAGGATTCCACATGGGAGGATGAGAACTTTATACGGAAGCATCAAGAAATAATCAAGTGTTGAGGACAACACTTTTTTGAAGGAGAGGGGCATGTTAAGTCCCTATATTAATAGTGTAGTCTCTTATTATGTTAGTGTAGCCCCCATTATTGTTATTTTTGTACCCATGTAACCCCCATATTGTTATTATTGTGCCCTTACATTATTATTGTTAGGTCGGCTAGGATTACATTGTGGCCCCACTAGGATTACATTGTGGCCCCATGGACTCCTATATATAGAAAGGAGATTTTTTCATTTGTATCATCCAATAATTTTTCATTCATGTAATGTATTGGAGGTTTCCCCCTCAAAGTGGCTTACTTCTAAGGCGTTGATATCTCTTTTCTTCTATTTTTGGAACTAGTTTCACAACAGTACATATAAGGCACCATGGGAGCTATGCAAAATATCAAGACTTTATGTTGATGAGGGTGGAGAAAAAATATATGAACCTAGAAGAAATGATGATTGATTAAATACACATAATCATGAAACATTGATGATGTGGCGTGCAAATATGGATTGGAAACCTGTTCTTTCTAGGCATGTTGTGATTAACTACATAGCAAAATATGCATCAAAAGTAGAAAAAGGGTCAAAGAGCTTCCATGATATGTTGATGCGTATTTATTCTATTCAAAATCCAAATGAACCAACAACACGTGCATATAGAACATCGTTGTGTGAGACTATCATTGACAGTGATATAGAAGCACATGAAACATGCCATATGCTTTTGGAGCTACCAATTTCTGAATTTAGTTGTACATTCATTGCTCTGAATGTTGGGATAAAATTTTTCAAACAAGTAAAAGTTTATGAAAATAATGAACATAATGATAATTCTCTTATTGATGCATATAGGAAGAGACCTGTGAGTATGGAGCACCTTTCATTGATAGAAGCTTCTAGATCTTGGTCATATGACAAACGTTGATGTGATGAGAAATGGTTACCACAAGATAATGCAGCGATTGTACGAGTATTTCCTAAGTTTCATTCAGTTCCCCCTCGTGAAAATAATAGGTTTGTTGAGTTTTGTTGGTCTGAATTAGTATTGTACAATCCGTTTCGTGATTTTCAAATAGATATTGGTTCTAGAGATGATAACATCATACAAAATTGGGAAATTTTTTCCTATAATCCTTGGCATATTGATTGTAATCCAATACCTTCAAAGGATCCAGCTTAATGTCCAGATGAGGATGAAGATGTTTTACATTTACAAAATGATTATAAGCAACATGAGTGGGAGATTATGTCAAGTTTGAATAAGAATAAGTTTATACATGTGAGCGAATTTGACACGATTGGATTTAGGGATCGTGATGTTATGACAAATTAGAGCTCTAGATTTGTTGATGAAGAGACATCAAGACGTGCAGTGAAATTCATATCTAATAAGAAAAATGTGAATGCAATTTTTACTACTAAATCATCAAAAAAATATCCATTTGAAAGTTTAGGAGAAAAGAAAAAAATAGCATTTAATGTAGTTCTTGATCATTACAAAGGAGATGACAAGGAAAAATAGTTGCTTATGATTATTCAAGGGACATGAGGTACTGGAAAGTCTCACTTGACTGCTACAAGAAAACAAAGACTTGAAACTGACTCTCTTCCTCATAAGAGCCCATTTCTTCTTTTGGCCCCTACCGGTATTGCAGCATTCAACATATCTGCATCAACAATACACTCTGCTCTTTATATACCAGTAAGGAACTTCGTTGATTTACAAGGGTTGCATTTGCTTATCTTACAAGAGGAGATGAAACATTTTAAGTACATTCTTATTAATGAGATGAGTTTTATAGGGAGAAACTTTTTGACACATATTGATTCTTGACTTCGTCAAACTCTTCCTCATAGTAAAGAAGTCTCGTTTGGAGGCATACCAATTATATCAGTTGGTGATTTGGGACAACTACCTCCTATTATGGATAGACCTACATATGCATGTGAAGGTCATGCAAAAGAGTTATGGAATTTATTCACAATTGTTGTAACTTTTGATATAGTATACAGGCAAGATGGACAGAGCAATGATCAAAGATTATTTCGTCATTTATTAATGAACATCAGAGATGCAATTCCAACAATTGAAGATTGGAAAGTACTAATGACACATATAGATTCCAATTTAGATGCTTCAACAAAAGAGTAATTTAATAAGGCTATACATTTGTTTGCAACAAATGATGAGGTGCACAATCACAATAAGCATTTCTTGGTATCCCTAAATCACCCTGTTGCACGTAGTGTTGCTACAAGATCAAATAACAACAACAACATGGAAGCATATGAGGAAAATTTGGATAATGATATCCTTCTTGCTATTGGAGCTAGGGTTATGCTAACTTCAAATTTATGGACTAATGTAAGAGTTGTCAATGGTGATTTTGGACTAGTTCAAGATATTGTGTATAATCCTAGAACATCACCTCCTAATCCTCCTACATATGTTTTAGTAACATTTGATAACTATGTTAGAGTTGTGTGGGATAAATTATTCCCTCATATTGTTCCTATTACACCTATTGAAAGAGGTAATAATAGACAAATTCCATTGCGACTTTCTTGGGGATTAATAATTCATAAGTCCTAGGGATTGACACTAGAAAAGGAAACTATTAATATTAGAAGGAAAGAGCGACAAGGTCTCACTTTTACTACAATATCTTGAGTTAAATATTTGGATGGTCTTCGATTTCAACCACCATTTCCATATGATCAATATGAAAATATGGAAAAATGTGTTAGTGTTTCTAAGAGAAAAGAAGAAGAAGTCAGGTTAAGGTTAAATACTAAATAAAGTATGTATTTTTCATGTATTTTTCAATATATTCTTCATATCACATTTGAATGATATGATAGGTGTATTTTTTATTTAATATATTAATTATTTCATTTTGTTGATCCCCAATCATATTTATATTAATAAAATTTGTTAGTATTTGTATTTCTAATCTTCAAAATTTCAAAGTATGATGTACATCTCAAAAATATACAAAAATTTTAATAATCTGAAAAATGTGACGTTGATACCTCCAACTAGAATTAGCCTAGATCCATCTAACTCCATATCTATCATGCGCCGAGAAGGATCAAATCTCTCGAGGTGAAAACATTTCCTCAAGTTTTGCACTCAAAAAATAGGTTTGCAACTCTACATATTTGATCCCTCTCGGCGCATGACAGATCCAGAGTTAGATGGATC
Organism: Pinus albicaulis; assembly: GCA_034641835.2. Taxonomy (NCBI): domain Eukaryota; kingdom Viridiplantae; phylum Streptophyta; class Pinopsida; order Pinales; family Pinaceae; genus Pinus; species Pinus albicaulis. The sequence continues at coordinate 1,939,436,096 of CM076575.1, forward strand.
TCTCTATCCCTCCATATCCCTCCATCTCTCCTCCTTTCTCTCTTCCTTCCTCTCTCTCCCTTCCTCTCCTACCCCCATCTCTCTCACACTCCCTCTCTCTTTTCCCTACAATCCTCTCTCTCCCCCCATCACTCTCTTCCTCTCTCTTGTCCTTACTCTCTCTCTCTCTCTCTCTCTCTCTCTCTCTCTACCCTCTAATCCTGTCTCTTCCCCCATCACTCTTTCTCTCTCTCTCAAACTATGTTACTATATCCCTCCCTTTCTCCTTCTCTCTCCTTCTTTTCCCCATTCTCTCCATCTATGCTTCTTTGTCTCTTTATCTCGCCCCCAAATATACAAACTCTCTCTCCATATATTTCTTTTCACTCCCTCTCCCTCTCCACTTCTCACTCTCTATGTTTTTCTTATTCCCTCCCTCTATCCCCTTCCAAATCCATCTATCTATCCCTCCCTCTCTCCTCCTCTATCTCAAGTCCTCTCTCTCTCTCTCTCTCTCTCTCTCTCTCTCTCTCTCACAGCCCTCTAATCCTCTAACTATCTCCCTCCATCTCTCCTCCTCTCTTGCCCCTCCATATTTATGTCTCCCTCTCCCTCTCTTACCCTTCTCTACCTCTCTTACTCCTCTCCCTCTCTCTCTCTTGATTCCTCCTCTCCCCTCTCCTTGAGTTTATCCTTATCTCACCCTTGTCACACCCCCTATCTCTTCACCTCTATCACTATATGTATTTGTTCTTCCCTCCGATATATATCTAGATTTAACATATACCTTGATATATTAATGTATATTATAATATAGAAAATTTAATATTGTATTAATCTAAGGTTATTAAATTTAATAATATTAATATGAATATTATATTTAATAATAATATTAATATTAATATTAGGGCTAATAAATTATTTTTTTTGGCATGGTATTAACAATAATTTGGCCCATAGGCTTCACCTAAACAAAATTTGTTTTCAGAGTGTTCGTAAATATAAAGAGGTTTATGGAGTAAATATCAAAAGAGATTTTATTTATTTACCATATGTGTTTTATTTACCATGGTATTTGGACCATAGGCTTGGTATATAATTAGATGTTGATTTATAATGATATTAGATATGTTTTTATATATTAATCATGCCTCGTTATACCTTTTTCATATTTATTTATTTATTTACCATACCTCTTTTATAAATATGGTATTTGGCCGATGGTATTAATAATAATTTGTCCTGTGGTATTTGGCCTATAGGCTTCACCTAAATAAATCCTCTTTTTTTAGATTTTCTAGATATAAATAGGTTTATGGAGTAAATATAAAAGGAGGTTTTATTTATTTACCATATCTTTGGAATAAGTATAAAAATATTTTTTATTTATTTACCATACCTCTCGTTTACTTATATTCTTATTTATTTACCATACCTAAGCCTCTTTAAATTTTAAATTTATATTATGTTTATACATAATAATAATTACGTGTATTTTTAAATAGGTCAAGCATTGTATCAAAAATGTTAAATCTTAAACATTACATCTACTTTTACATGTTTACTTTTTTACGTGAGATCTACCCCATACTAGGTTGTAGAGATAATACATTGTTATATTTCAATCACGTCGTAAGGCATATTTATTTGAAAAAAACTCCCCTAATTGCCACTATCTACCTGTCTACACCCTTGGATGAAATGTTAGATGATTAAAAAAATTTGGACCCTAGGATTAATAATAGTTAATAAAAACCGTTAATAAAAACTAATAGTTAAAACTACATGTATATAACATTTTAGACAACTGGCAATGGTTTTGCTACATACGGCCAAGATTTTTCTTCCATGAAATGGTATTACCATTGTTATTTCATGGTTGTGGATGGTTGAGCTACACCAGGCTAGATTCTTTTGAGATTTAGCCTTGCTTTAATTTTGTTTTTTTAGGGTTTCGTATTCTGCACCTTTTGCTTTCTTTATAAAATTTTCTATTGTTCGTGCTTGCTCTATAACCTTTTCTGTATAATTTGAGAGGGTTTTTGCTACAAATCTTTCCATTTTCTCATTTTCTGCATATGTAGAAATCGAGAAGCTATGTCATTCTCTATGATTTCTATTTTAGGCACATTTCCGTGAGGGATGAATTCATCAAGATTTTTATCTTTGTATTTCTCACCCGCTCCATTTTGTTGAGAGAGGAATAATCAATTTCTGCAGCTTATTTCCTAGTTCTTTCTACATTTCATCTATACTTTTGAGATTTTTTTGTAATGAAAGATTTGCAGAATCTATCAGGCTTCTTGCTTCCTCGCTTTTCGTTTTCAGAATTTGCAGACTTTCTTGATCCAACACCGAATTTGCAGACTTTCTTGATCCAACACCATGGATTTCTGTTGCATTCCATGCATTTCATCTTCATTTCTTTCAAAATTCTCCTTTCCTGTCGTTGCATAATTTCTCATGTTTTTAAATTATTTTGTTTTAGCTTTTGTGAGTTTCGACTGCAATGTCATACGATATTCATAAATGTATGTTTATGGCTACCAACATGGTAGTATCAGAAATTCCTAAGATTGTAGGTCTAGCATTGGTATACTAAAATTTTAGAATCTCTATAGATTAGATAATGATCTATAGAAATTGGGAACATACCTTTGTGTAATTTACTCTATTGAATGCTTCAAAGTGTAGCCATAATAGATGAGTTCTGCTCAAATTCAGAGTTTAATGCCTCTAAATCTCATGTTGATGCAAAACTACTCGGAAGTTGTCACAATGTTGTCGATGGAATGGATTCACTGTCTGAAAATAAAGGATCGTCTAAAGCTTACAATGCGGGATCTGAAGCTCAAAGAGAAAGAAGACAAATATCTAATTTGGGCCTCTGAAATTCTCCACATCCTAACAAAATTTCATAAGGGTTTTCTGAGAGTGAGTATCTAAAGGATATCCCTGGGAATGATGAAATTTCCACTGACATAACTATGCAGCTAGCTTCTGCGATTATTGACTACAAGTATGTACTAACCAATTTTAACTTTAATGATGCTTCACTTCCATTTGAACTGAAAAAATGATTACATCTAACCTGCAGTTATTAAGTTTATTAGAGCCTGGACTACCATCCTGGGTTATAATTTTTTAATCCTATCCAATATTTTTATAGACGTTTTCGAGATGTATTGTCTGTCGATGCGTCCACTAGCAATACCTCTTTACATATTAATTTCTATCTCTATTGTTCTGATTTGTGGTGTTTGGTGATTGAAAGCGAGATATTTGAGTTGTACTACAGTAAGTCCATGATAAAGAAGGATTTTGACAATATAACAAAAGACTTCGATTGCAGTAAATCAGAGTGCTCGGGTAGAAGATCTAGAATTTTAGCATTATCTGAAGCTTCATTGAGTAGATGGTTAGATGATAAAACAACCAAATCTCAAAAAATTCCTTCTGTGGGTTCGTTCCAGGCTTCACCCCACAAGAGTAGATTTCACTTTGGAGAGCATGGGATTTTAATTAATTATTTAATATAAAAAATTTAATATCTTTTAATAATTAATTATTTAAATGAGTTTAAATTTTTTATTTTATTGATTTTAGTGTTTACGTTAATAAATAGAGAAATGAGGAGTTGGCTAATCAAATTACAAAACAATTTATTTTTCCCAAACATGTTTTATTTAACGCTCTAGTCAAAATTCTATGAATGGTATTATTCGATTTTAAATAATTCTATTATTTTGAAAAATGACTCAATGAAATTATCCCCTTGATTCTTTATATTCAAAACCATGTAAATATTCAAATTCCACATCAAAAACTTGTTTGTAAAAACTGTGGATCAAACCACTGCACTTCTTTTCAAAATCCCATGTTCTCTTTTAACTGTGCTCTCTTAATATTACCCACAAATAGATCTCAAATGGTCCACCCATCTGTAAATTGTGTTCTCTTAATATTGAGTAAATTGTGCTCTTAATATTAAGTAAATTGTTCTCTCTTAATATTACCCATAAATCGATCTGTAAATTGTGTTCTCTTAATATTTCAATTGTGCTCTCTTGATATTTCCCACAAATAAATTTGAGAAGGTCATCTTTAAATTGTGCTCTCTTAATATTTCCCATAAATAAATCTCATGAGCATTAAAAATATAATATGAAGATGATTTAATAATTTGGTTCAAATGATAATTTTTTTTATTTTTTTTTGTAAATTCCGTAGTACCTAGCCATTTCTATTATAAGAGAAAATTGCAAAAAAACACATCATTATCAAGGTGCCTCAACCTACTCGAAGGAAACCAGGTCTGTTAGCCACCTTAAAGAGTTAAATGCAGACCAAAATTGAAATTTTTTCTTTCGTTTAGTTGCATCTAGTTTATCACGACAATGTCCAAAGAAATTACATATCAAACTGAAAAGATAAAGACTATTTAGAGTCATTCAAAAATGTACTAAAACAAAAATCTGATTATCCATCAAATGAATCTTTTGGAGCTTTTGCAGAAAAAGCAGAGACCTCTGCTTGCTGAAACAATCTGAGTTGTTGTTCAATATTACCAATCCAGGCATTTTGTTAGTGCTGAACCTTCACCATTTCTCGCATTTCTTGTTTCATAGTTGGAGTTCAAAAAGCACTGAAGAATATGATTTAACCTCTTTTTCCTGTAAGCTCATCAATGCTTTAGCCAAAACACATTTAATTTTCCAATATGTCTTCACACTCTACTGAAATAGGGAGACTCTACCCCTTGTACTTGCCAGGTCTAGGATGAATTCCATTCTAGCTTGTTGCTCACTGATAGCCATGTCATCTTCTTCAGAATCCCATTCCCATGCATCAATTGAGCTTTTAATGTCTTCTGGAGTGGTTTCCCCATAGATATTGGCCATAGTTTCCAATGTCTCAGAATTTATTTTCCTACCTCTGTTTGGAGGAGGAAAATATGTTGCAGTGGAAGTACCTATTCTTTTTTTAGGCATAGTATCTGGAGACAGTGAAGTAACAATGTAGAGACCATTAATATTGAAACTGTGGATGTAAAAACAGTGTAATTTCCTCTGGAGAAGAGTAAGATGAAGACAGTGAGTATTATGATGAGTATTGGCGTTATACTTGCGAATAGTGAATTGAAACCAGGCCTTACTATCATGTATAAAGATGAAAATATTTAATGTAATACTTAATAATCATTTAATTATTTTTATAAATTTTACTATGCTCTCTTAATATTTCTCAAAAGTAAATCTGATGAGCATTTTAAAATCTAATATGAAAATGATTAATTTGGTTCAAATGATAATTTTAATGTAATACTTATCAATCAATTAATTATTTTTATAAATTTTCTTGATATTGTTGAGGTAAATGATTTCTTTATTTTCTATCTTTGAATGACATTTCATTTATTTTTATCTTCAATGATTTTTTATATGGGATGATTATTCCTGAAGGTGTTTCCTTTGTAACACCTAGTGCAATTTCTAGTAATAAATCTTACCCTATTAAAAAGGTTAAAAATTTATATATAATATAAACAATTAAGTTATATATTATTTAAGATTCAAGTTAATGTTTTGGCCGACACTAACAAAAATTATTTTTATTAATTTTTTAGGACATGAAAATCTTACACATCAGGGTCATACTAGGCTGTAGATTGCGCCTCTTGGCGAAGAGATGTAGGGATATAGAAGGAGAGAGGGAGGAATAGAGCAATGGAGTTGGAGGGGGAGATGAGGGATGGATGAATAAATACATAGAGTGAGAAGTGGAGAGAGAGAGGTTGTGACAAGGGATAAATATAGAGAGTGTGTGTATGTTTGGGGGTGAGATAAAGAGACAAATAAGGAGATATGGAGGGAATGGGGGGAGAAGGTGAGATGGAGGGATATAGTAATAGAGTTGGAGAGAGAGAGAGAGAGAGAGAGAGAGAGAGAGATGTGGGAGAGAAATGGAGAGAGGGGAATGAAGAGAGAGAGGATGTGAGAGACTAGAGAGAGGGGGGAAAGAGAGATGGAGTTGGAGGGGGGAGAGAATATGATTTCTTGAACTAGATGCAATTATTTCAGTGTGGATGGTGATATATAATCCTATTTTATTTCTTGCACTATATGCATTGTTTTTAGTGTATATGTTGAGAGAGAGAGAGAATATTGGATGGAAAAGAGAAAGAGAGAGAGAGAGTGGAAAATTTAGAGGAAGGTAGGAGAGAAATGGAGAGAGAGGAAGGACAAGAGAGAGGACTTGAGATAAATGAAGAGAGTGATGGGGGAAGAGAGAAAATTATAGGGAAAAGAGAGAGAGAGGGAGAGAGAGGAAGGACAAGAGAGAGGAGGAGAAATTGAGGGAGATACAAGGAGATAGGGAAGGATAGGGAGATGGAGTTGGAGGGGGAGAGAGGGAGGGAAGAAGAAATACATAGAGAGTGAGAAGTGGAGAGAGAGATGGATTGACAAGGGAGAGAGGATGATTTCTTATCCTATTTGATTTCTTTCACTAGTTGCATTAATTTCAATGTAGATGTTGATTTCTAATTATATTTGACTACTTGCACTAGATCCATCTTAACTACGGATCTATCAAGCACCCTCGATGTGAAAACCTATTTTTTGAGTGCAAAACATGAGGAAAGGTTTGAACGTTGAGATATTTGATCCCTCTCGGCACTTGATAGGTCCGGAGTTAAGATGGATCTAGGCTGGTTTAAGTCATGTGCAGGTAGGGAAAATCTATCGAATATATGATTAATTTTATCAATAATATGTAAATACATCTAATATAAATATAATCATTTTATATATGCTAAATACGTCTCATATTTATCTGGTCATTTTAATTTTAAAATTTTCTTAGTTACCTCAGTTTGTTGAGATGATAAATATTGTTAATAACTTTAATGATGAAAAATGATGAAATAAAATTTTTGAATTCAAAGTGACAATGTAATAGTGTTGAATGATATAAAATGTGAATAATAAGAATGCAATCAATTACAAATAGTATTCATTGTGATCAATCTCAAATTATTTCTTTCTACTATTCTTATTGTCACCCTTGTTATTTTTGTCATCTTTCCATATCGATTATATGAAAAGGATAGTTGAAATCATAAACCATTTAAATATTTAGCTCGAACTATTGCACTAAACATCATACATTGTCTCTCTTTCTCTCCAATATTAATATTTTGAGCTACTATAACACAAAAAAGAAATGAAAATTGTCAATAATCTTATGTGCTTACACTGAAATCAATTCACAATGTTAATCAAATCACCTTAAAATCTACCATCATACATCCAATTACATCAAAAGGGAGATATGGAGAGAGAGATGGAGTGACAAGGGAGAGAGGATGATTTCTTATCCTATTTGATTTCTTTCACTAGATGCATTAATTTTAGTGTAGATGTTGATTTCTAATTATATTTCACTGCTTGCACTAGATCCATCTTAACTCCGGATCTATCAAGCACCGAGAGGGATAAAATCTCTCGATGTGCAAACATATTTTTTGAGTGCAAAACGTGAGGAAAGGTTTTCACGTCGAGATATTTGATCCCTATCGGTGCTTGATAGATCTAGATTTAAGATGGATCTAGGCTAGTTTAAGAGATGAAGGGAGATAGTGAGAGGATTGGAGGGCCGAGAGAGAGAGAGAGAGAGAGAGAGAGGAAGGACGAGAGAGAGCACTTGAGAGAGAGGAGGAGAGAGGGAGGGATAGATAGATGGATTTGGAGGGGGATAGAGGGAGGGAATAACAAAAACATAGAGAGTGAGAAGTGGAGAGGGAGAGGGAGTTAAAAGGGAGATATGGAGAGATATTTTGTATACTTGGGGGTGAGATAAAGAGACAAAGAAGCATATATGGAGATAATGGGGAAAATAAGGAGAGAAAAGGAGAAAGGGAGGGATATAGTAACATATTTTGAGAGAGAGAGAAAGAGTGATGGGGGAAGAGAGAGGATTAGAGGGTAGATAGAGAGAGATAGAGAGATGATTGGATGGAAGAGAGAGAGAGAGAGAGGAATGACGATAGAGATGAAGCGAGTCATGGGGGAAGAGAGAGGATTGTAGGGAAAAGAGAGAGGGAGAGAGAAAGATATGGGGGAAGAGAGAGGGAGGTAGGAGAGGAAGGGAGGGAGATGAAGGAAGAGAGAGAGGAGGAGAGATTGAGGGATATAGGAGGAGAGATGGAGGGATAAAGCAATGGAGTTGGAGGGGGAGATGAGGGATGGAAGAATAAATACAAAGAGAGTGAGAAGTGGAGAGAGAGATGGAGTGACAAGGGAGAGAGGATTATTTCTTATCCTATTTTATTTCTTTCACTAGATGCATTAATTTCAGTGTAGATGTTGATTTCTAATTATATTTGACTACTTGCACTAGATCCATCTTAACTCCAGATCTATGAAGCACCGAGAGCAATAAAATTTCTCGATGTGAAAACCTCTTTTTTGAGTGTAAAACATGAGGAAATTTTTGCACGTCAAGGGATTTGATCCCTATTGGCGCTTGATATATCTAGAGTTAAGATGGATCTAGGCTAGTTTAAGAGATGGGGGAAGAGAGAGGACCAAAGGGCAGAGAGAAAGAGAGAAAGAGTGATGGAAGAGAGAGAGAGAGAGAGTAAGGTTGAGAGAGAGGAAGAGAGTGATGGGGGGAGAGAGAGGATTGTAGGAAAAAGAGAGAGGGAGTGAGAGAGATATGGGGGAAGAGAGAGGGAGGTAGGAGTGGAAGGGAGAGAGAGGAAGGAAGAGAGAGAGGAGGAGAGATGGAGGGAGATAGGAGGAGAGAGGGAGGGATAGAGTGATGGATTTGGAGGGGGAGATGAGGGATGGAATAATAAATACGTAGAGAATGAGAAGTGAATAGAGAGAGGGAGTGACAAGGGAGAAATACAGAGAGTTTGTGTATGTTTGGGGGTGAGATAAAGAGAAAAATAAGGAGATATGGAGGGATTGAAAAGGGAGATATGGAGAGAGAGTTTATATATTTGGGGGTGAGATAAAGAGACAAATAAGCAAATATGGAGAGAATGGGAAAAAGAAGGAGAGAAAAGGAGAAAGGGGGGGATATAGTAAAAATTTAATAACTTTGGATTAATAAAATATTAAATTTTCTATATTATAATATACATTAATACATCATGGTATATGTTAACTCTAGATATATATGGGAGGGAAGAACAAATACATATAGTGATAGAGTTGAATAGATAAGGGGTTTGACAAGGGAGAGATAAGGATAAACTCAAGGAGAGGGGAGAGGAGGAATGAAGAGAGAGAGAGGGAGAGGAGTGAGAGAGGTAGAGAAGGGTAAGAGAGAGAGAGGGAGACATAAATATGGAGGGGCGAGAGAGGAGGATAAATGGAGGGAGATAGTGGGAGGATTGGAGGGCTGAGAGAGAGAGAGAGGAGGAGGAGAGAGGGAGGGATAGATAGATGGATTTGGAGGGGGATAGAGGGAGGGAATAAGTAAAACAGAGAGAGTGATAAGTGGAGAGGGAGAGGGAGTGAAAAGGAAGATATGGAGAGAGAGTTTGTATATTTGAGGGTGAGATAAAGAGAAAAAGAAGCATATAGGGAGAGAATGGGGAAAATCGGGAGAGATAAGGAGAAAGGGAGGGATATAGTAACATAGTTTGATAGAGAGAGAAAGAGTGATGGGAGTAGAGAGAGGATTAGAGAGAGAGAGAGAGAGGAATGACGAGAGAGAGAAAGAGAGTGATGGGGGTAGAGAGAGGGAGAGATAAATAAATCATATTCTCTCCCCCCCCTCTCTCCAGTCTCTCACATCCTCTTTGTCTTCATTCCCCTCTCTCCATTTCTCTCCCACCTCTCTCTCTCTATCTCTCTCTCTCTCTCTCTCTCTCTCTCTCTCCAACTTTGTTACTATATCCCTCCATCTCAAATTCTCCCACCATTCCCTCCATATCTCTTTATTTGTCTCTTTATCTCACCCCCAAACATACACACACTCTCTATATTTCTCCCTTGTCACTCCCTCTCTCTCTCCACTTCTCACTCTCTATTTATTTATTCTTCCATCCCTCATGTCTCCCTCCAACTCCATCGCTCTATCCATCCCTCTCTCCTCCTATATCCCTCCAAATAGGATAAGAAACCAATCTACATTCCAAGTCTCACTATATGTATTTTTTCGCCATAGGTATGTTGTGTTGTAAATAACCCAACTGCAACCTGAACTGGTTGAAGCATAAATGGAGAGAATGGGGAAAATAAGGAGAGAGAAGGATAAAGGGAGGGATATAGTAACACAGTTTGAGAGAGAGAGAGAGAGAGTGATGGGGGGAGAGAGAGGGAGGTAGGAGATGAAGGGAGAGAGAGGAAGGAAGAGAGAGAGGAGGAGAGATGGAGGGATATAGGAGGAGAGAGGGAGGGATAGAGAGATAGATTTGGAAGGTGAGATTAGGGATGGAAGAATAAATACATAGAGAATGAGAAGTGGAGAGAGAGAGGGAGTGACAAGGGAGAAATATAGATATTGTGTGTATGTTTGGGGGTGAGATAAAGAGAAAAATAAGGAGATATGGAGGGAGTGAAAAGGGAGCTATGGAGAGAGATTTTATATATTTATGGGTGACATAAAGAGACAAAGAAGCATAGATGGAGATAATGGGTAAAAGAAGGAGAGAGGAGGAGAAAGGGAGGGATATAGTAACAATTTAATAACTTTTATTAAATACAATATTAGATTTGCTATATTATAATAAAAATTAATATATCATGGTATCTCTTAACTATAGATATAGATGGGAGGGAAGAACAAATAAATATAGTGATAGAGGTTAATAGATAGGGGGTGTGACAAGGGAGAGATGAGGATAAACTCAAGGAGAGGGGAGAGGAGGAATGGAGAGAGAGAGAGGGAGGGGAGTGAGAGAGGTAGAGAAGGGTAAGAGAGGGAGAGGGAGACATAAATATGGAGGGGTGGGAGAGGAGGAGAGATGGAGGGAGATAGTGAGAGGATTAGAGGGCTAAGAGAGAGAGAGAGAGAGAGAGAAAGAGAGAGAGAGAGAGAGAGAGAGGAAGAATGATAGAGAGGACTTGAGAGAGAGGAGGAGAGAGGGAGGGATAGATAGATGGATTTGGAGGGGGCAGAGGGAGGGAATAAGAGAAACATAGAGAGTGAGAAGTGGAGAGGGAGAGGGAGTGAAAAGGGAGATATGGAGAGAGATTTTATATATTTCGGGGTGAGATAAAGAGACAAAAAAGCATAGATGGAGAGAATGGGGAAAACAAGGAGAGAGAAGGAGAAAGGGAGGGATATAGTAACATAGTTTGAGAGAGAGAGAAAGAGTGATGGGGAAAGAGAGAGGATTAGAGTGTAGAGAGAGGGAGAGAGAGAGAGAGAGAGATGGGGAAGAGAGAGGATTGTAGGGAAAAGAGAGAGGGAGAGAGAGAGAGATGGGGGAAGAGAGAGGGAGGTAGGAGAGGAAGGGAGAGAGAGGAAGGAATAGAGAGAGGAGGAGAGATGGAGGGATATAGGAGGAGAGAGAGAGGGATAGAGCGATGGATTTGGAGGTGGAGATCAGGGATGGAAGAATAAATACATAGAGAATGACAAGTGGAGAGAGAGGGAGTGACAAGGGAGAAATATAGAGAGTGTGTGTATGTTTTGGGTGAGGTAAAGAGAAAAATAAGGAGATCTGGAGGGAGTAAAAAGGGAGACATGGAGAGAGAGTTTTTATATTTGGGGGTGATATAAAGAGACAAAGAAGCATAGATGGAGAGAATGGGGAAAATAAGGAGAGAGAAGGAGAAAGGGAGGGATATAGTAACATAGTTTGAGAGAGAGAGAAAGAGTGATGGGGGAAGAGATGGGATTAGTGGGAAGAGAGAGAGAGAGAGAGAGAGACGAAGGATGAGAGAGAGGAAGAGAGTGATGGGGGAAGAGAGAATATTGTAGGGAAAAGAGAGATGTAGAGAGAGAGAGAGATGGGGGAAGAGAGAGAGGAGGAGATATGGAGGGATATAGGAGGAGAGAGGGAGGGATAGAGAGATGGAGTTGGAGGGGGAGATGAGGGATGGAAGAATAAATACATAGAGAGTGAGAAGTGGAGAGAGAGAGAGGGAGTTACAAGGGATAAATATAGAGAGTGTGTGTATGTTTGTGGGTGAGATAAAGAGACAAATAAGGATATATGGAGGGAATGGGGAGAGAAGGTGAGATGGAGGGATATATTAATAGAGTTGGCGAGAGAGAGAGAGAGGGGTGGGAGAGAAATGGAGAGAGGGGAATGAAGAGAGAGAGGATGTGAGAGACTCGAGAGAGGGGGGAAAGAGAGATGGAGTTGGAGAGGGGGGGGAGAGAGAAGATGATTTCTTGAACTTGATGCATTGATTTCAATGTGGATGGTGATATATAATCATATTTTATTTATTTTACTATATGCATTGTTTTTAGTGTATATGTTGAGAGAGAGAGAGAGAGAGAGATATGGGGAAAGAAAGAGGATTGGAGGGCAAAGGGATAGAGAGAGAGGGAGAGAGAGAGAGAGAGAGGAAAAGTTAGAGGAAGGTAGGAGATAAATGGAGAGAGAGGAAGGACAAGAGAGAGGACTTGAGAGAAAGGAAGAGAGTGATGAAGGAAGAGAGAAAATTAGAGGGTAAAGAGAGAGAGAAAGAATGAGAGAGAGTGGGGGAGAGAGAGGAAGGATGAGAGAGAGGAGGAGAGAGTGTGGGATATAGAAGGAGATAGGGAGGGATAGAGAGATGGAGTTGGAGTGGGAGAGAGGGAGGGAAGAAGAAATACATAAATAGTGAGAAGTGGAGAGAGAGATGGAGTGGCGAGGGAGAGAGGATGATTTCTTATCCTATTTGATTTCTTTCACTAGATGCATTAATTTCAGTGTAGATGTTGATTTCTAATTATATTTGACTACTTGCACTAGATGCATTAATTTCAATGTAGATTATTTCTAATCCTATTTGATTGCTTGCACCAAATGCATTGATTTTAGTGTAGATGTTGATTTCTAATCCTATTTGATTGCTTGCACTAGATGCATTGATTTCAGTGTAGATGTTGGTTTCTAATATTATTTTCTTACTTGCACAAGATGCATTTATTTCAGTGTAGATGTTGATTTCTAATCCTATTTGATTACCTGCATTAGATGCATTGATTTCAGTGTAGATGTTGTTTTCTAATATTATTTGATTATTTGCATTAGATGCATTTATTTCAGTGTAGACGTTAATTTTTGATTTGATGTAATTGGATGTATGATGGTACATTTTAAAGAGATTGGATTAACATTGTGCATTGATTTCAGTGTAAGCACATAAGATTATTGACAATTTACATTGCTTTTTGTATTATAGTAACTCAAAATATTAATATTGGAGAGCAAGAGAGACAATGTATGATGTTTAGTGCAATAGTTCGAGCTAAATATTTAAATGGTTTATGATTTCAACTATCCTTTTCATATAATAGATATGAAAAGATGATAAAACTAACAAGGGTGACAATAAGAATAGTAGAAGGAAATAATTTGAGATTGATCACAATGAATACTATTTGTAATTGATTGCATTCTTATTATTCACATTTTATATCATTCAACACTATTACATTGTCACTTTGCATTCAAAAATTGTATTTCATCATTTTTCATCATTAAAGTTATTAACAATATTTATCATCTCAACAAAATGAGGTAACTAAGAAAATTTTAAAATTAAAATGACCAGATAAATATGAGACATATTTAGCATATATAAAACTATTATATTTATATTAGATGTATTTACATATTATTGATAAAATTAATCATATATTTGATAGATTTTCCTTACTCGCACGCGACTTAAACCAACCTAGATCCATCTTAATTCGGATCTATCTCTCGACGTGAAAACCTTTCCTCACGTTTTACACTCATAAAATATATTTGCACATCGAGAGATTTGATCCCTCTCGTTGCTTGATAGATCCAGAGTTAAGATGGATCTAGGCTGGTTAAATAGTACAAACATTGTATCAAAAATGTTAAATTTTAAACATTACATTTACTTTTACAAGTTTACCTTTTTAAGTGAGATCTACCCCATACTAGGTTGTAGAGATAATACATTGTTATATTTTAATAATTAATCTTACCCTATTAAAAAGGTTAAAAAGTTATATATAATATAAAGAATCAAGTTATATATGATTTAAGATTCAAGTTAATGTTTTGGCCAACACTAACAAAAATTATTTTTATTAATTTTTTAGGACGTGACAATCTTACACAACAGGGTTATACTGGGTTGTAGCTTGCACCTCTCGGCGCAACAAAATATTTAATGTCAATAATTTTTAGAAGTTTCTCTTTAACTTGGAGTATTCATGTAAGATAGAAACATGGCTAATTGTTTTTGGATATTCACTTGTTCTAGGATATGATTTTAAGAGGGTTACGTTGGGCTTCCAACCTTATTTTAACTAGTGGTTCACACCTCCAATTATGATTTGTGAAAATACGAAATAATTCTAGGTTTTTTTATATTGCAAAGACAGAGAGCCACTTATTTAGGTCATTCATTTTTAATCTTATTCGTTGATCAAACCTTTTGAAGTCAAATTTTGAAGCAGGCCTTTTTTGTGGCACATTATTGGGCATTGATTTATTTATTTATGTTTTAATTAATTCACACCAAATCTTAGAACATGATGTGAGTGTTTGAGGCATATCTAAGACATATTAAAATAGACAAACATTAATATTTAGATAGAAAATATTTTGGATTAATCACATCATTGGGATTTGGTCGACGTTTCGAACCATATCATGTGGTTCATCCTCAAGACAAGGTGAAGAAAGAAATCGATCTTAATGAATAAATAGTAAGGATGCATCATTGCCTGGAGTTAGCTGTTAAAAATAGTCATTAAAATATTAATATTCTTGCACACTTGCATAGAAATAAGGGAACTATCTCGTACTTAGCAATCAAGCATGGAACACAATTATATAAATGAATTATGAAACTATATTGAAACATTTACTGAAACCTTAGAGAGAGCTCTTTTTGTATCATTTTGAAGATTTTATGATTGGCTAAATTCTCCAATACATCCAAGACCATTGAGGATTTTGTTTGAACTCGAATTGATACAATCTTAAAGACCTGTGCTTGAGGCAATGAATATATATGATCTAAGAAAATTAAATAATTTATCATTGTCTAAGGTTTCCATTAAGGCTTGCATGGAGTATTGATAATCATTTAAGGATCAATTTTTCCAAACAATAAAGAAATAATTCCATATTTTCTCCGTCTGCTAGTTCCGTGGCTTTATTATAAGAATTTGGTGTTGAAATGACTTAATATTGTCATATTTTATCAATGGTGGAACATAAGTAACAAATGAAATTTATGATTGATCAATTGAATCTATGATACATCATAGATCTGAAGTCAATCCTTGCACATTCCAAGAAAAATTTATTAATAATCCTTATTGATAGATCATGATATTCCTGTGGGTCACTCTCTTGAAAAGATAGCATCTGAAGTGGTGTTTTCAAAACTACTTTAAGAAAACCCTAATCTGAAAAAGATTAAATCTCAACTTTATGGTTTGATTTTATTTGCTCGAATATGAATTATATGTTTAAAGGAAAGAAGGAATAATATAAGATAAAATAATTCTCCCACCTTGATATATACCTAATGCCTTTTGAAGAACTGCAAAAATTGACTATGTATTATGACATCTCTAAAGCATTCAGGAATCTGGCATAGCTAATGGCTTGTTTGAAGCACTGGACTATGTCTTTGATACATATGACCTAATATATATGACAGTATTACCATGATGTGTATGGAAGTAACCTTTATTATGGATGTCATTCATCTTGTTATTTCTAGGAGTCTCCTTGTTACATAAGAATACAATTGTTGCCTAACAGTAACTTGATATTATGACATTGATTCCTAATACATGAAAGTACTCTTTCTATATGAAAGTGACCTTTGATGTATGAAAATAACCTAGATATGAATTGATATCACATAGATCCCAAGATAAGCATTAATTGTTATCTCTTCCAAGATGTAAGAGAGATGTGTGTTACCATAGTAAAGAGAGGATGCAAGAGTTTCCTTTTGGAAGGTATGACTGTAATACAATATATGGCAACAATCTATGAAATGCAACAGTGATGTCAATGTGAATTATATTATGAATGTGACTTGATGTATGACAGTGACACCCATTGGTTGATTTGACTTTATATATGCTAATATATTTAGAGTTTGTGTGTGGAAGAGGTATTTGTGTGTGCTATAATAATATATGTTTTTGAGGCCATAATAGTTGAAAAAACTCATTTTGTGTAGAGAAGTCTAATTGAGAAGAAAAATTGAAAGTAAGCACTAAGTTGATTTTGATTGGTTTATCCATAATAATTAATAATATATCTAGCAAGGGTTTGTTTGAGCTAGGGTTTGATAGAGAACATGTTTTCGGGTTGAAAATTTTTTTGTTGTAGTTAGGGTTCTTTCATATTATTACTAGAGGAAAATAGGTCTCACATATGCTTGTGAAATAGAGGCGGTTGATATGAATTGATCAAGGTGATGCATATTAATATGTGCAAGGTGCTTAAAAGAATTATATTTTTACACAGAGACAAAAGAGTAGTGCTTGAGAAGGCTGCAACAATATTCATATCTTGATACTTAAAACTCGTATTGTTACAAAACGTATATTTACTACTATAGATCTTATGTCTAAGCACATTGATCCTTCCAAAGGTGTAACATAATCATGCTATACATATATACATTCACCCTTGGGGTTGATATGAATTGATCAGGATGATGCATATTTATATGTGCAAGGTGCTTAAAAGAATTATATTCTTAGAAGGAGAAACAAAAGAGTAATGATTGAGCAGGTTGCAACAATCTTCATATCTCGATACCTACAACTCGTATTGTTACAAAACATATATTTACTACTATATATCTTATGTCTAAGCACATTGATCCTTCCAAAGGTATAACATAATCATGCTATACATATATACATTCACCCTTTATTTCACTGGCATGATATATGGGGTATATGAATATATCTTACAGTTTCCATGTACACTCTTCATCTTGTATAATTATATTTATTATTTAATATAGAACATGGGAATTTTCATTAAGGTTACATTATAATGTATGATGTTAATATTAGTGTCTCCTCTCGATCATTAGATCCAACTAGAAACCATTCCAATTCATTCATGGATGGTCCCACCCTACACGTGATGGTTGGTCTCATTGAAAAATTAAACACATAAAAATTTTTCATTATATTTAACAATGAGGATTGTGTGGCAAGGAGTTCAGGGTAACGACCTACCTAGCTCTGCTAGCACCGCCTCAATTGCTATTGTTTAAGAAGGATTTTCTGAGCTCTGGTTCCAGTTTTTAATCCATACCGTAACCATGGTTTCTCAAAGGCTCTTGGACGATATTTAACTTGTATTATCTTTCCATAAATGCTAAAAAAGGGTGGCCATAATTGTTTCATGGTGCATTTTGGAAGTATCAGTCTTGGTCTTGCCATTTCTAGCTTGCTTCAAGATTCTGAGCTATAGATACCTTGTGTTTGCTATTTTATGGGCTTGTCAACCCTCACTCAAGGTTGTGCATTCAGAAACTTGGAGTCCAGTATGTCTAATACTTGTGGTTAATTCAGTGTTGGGTGAATTTGGTTTCGATTGGCTCTAAAGGTAATATTTAAGTTTTAATTTCACAATTATGAATTGGTTTTTAATTCATTCCTTATATTATTTGACTCTAATGCATGTGCCTGCACGGATTATTTAGATGGTATACATAGACATAACCTTTATATGTAATTTCGACCCATGGTTGTGTAAATATCTTATTTTTCCTCTTTCCAACTAGGGTTTTCAATTTTAACCTAAGTTTCATCTTGTTTTCACAGGTACTCTAAAGAACTCAACTTTAAGGAGGGAGAACAACTCTCTATTCGGTTATCTATCCCACGACTTACACAAATTATTACCATCTTTTTATTCTAAGTTCTCTCCATTTTCTACCAAGTTGAATTGTAAATAAACATGACCTTCACCTTGGTACGACATGACATCTTTAGCAAGTAAACCCTTATTGACTGATGGCCGAGTGCATAGTTTTCTTTAAAGTTGTAAACATAGGTATGGTTCTATATGGCCATGACCATACTTGATATTCATTTTATTAAGTCATGTTTTTTTGACACATTATCTATACAACTTGTCATGGCCACAAACTTCCCTACGACTAACAAGAATTTATATACTACATTTATTGATAATTGTAAAAACTCTTGATAATAACCCTTGTATTGACCCTTGTATTTGTTCTCCATTAAAATAGTTTATAAGATTAATGCATGGTCGACATTATAATCCAGAAGCTCTTTGTAGCCTCATTTTCTAAAATATTTGTCTGCACATGGGATTTTCATTTGAACCGATCATTACTCATTGTACATAACTTGGAAAATTATTATGGGTACAGTGCATTATATTAAAGGAATCATTAGTTTTCTATAATTATTTCTTGTAATTTATATTATCCTAATACATGTTCAACACTATTTTCTTCTCATGTTCTTTTGTATTTACTGTATAATGTTTTCAACATTTCTATTTGATTTCTTACGAGAAATATTTTGTGAATTTTCTCTTTTCAATAAAATAGTGCAATTTCATTTTTTTCTAACACAAAGACACATATAGATATACAAATTTATTTATACTAACAATTTTTCAAATATTATTATTCAGTACAGCTTTCCATGGTTAGTTGTAATGGGAAAATCATTACAACTAGTACATCTTTTCAATAAAATAGTGCAATTTCATTTTTTTTCTAACACAAAGACACACATAGATATAAAAAATTATTTATACTAACAATTTTTCAAATGTTATTATTCAGTACAACATTCCATGGTTAGTTGTAATGGGAAAATCATGGCTTAATCCCATGCGACCTATTTTCCAGAACTAGAGACCCACATATCAAAACCATGAGAAGGAACCCTTCTTTGTAAGGGTTTGAAATATTCCAAATTGGGTTCAGCACCCTCTTAACCTCCATTAATTAATATATATTTTACCACTAATCATGAATCCAAAACAAATTAACTTCTTTAATTTCCTTTAAACTGACACAATGTTTCTTTCTCCTTTGAACCTGAGCTTTCTCCAATAAATATAGGTGTACATAAAAAATTTCCCATTCTTAATTTATTTTTATATGTAAAAAATTAATCATATCACATACCTGTTTTATTTTCTCCAACAATCTGCAAACATACTATTGGAAATATGTTTCGTGTGTCCTATAATACTGAATTGATTGTCCTTGATGGCAACTCTCTGACAAAGGATGAAGACAATGTCTGCATGAAGAATCTCAGTAGTCTATCAGAAGTTTTATACAACAAATTGGTTAATTTTAATATGTCACAATGTATACGTGGGTTTGTAAAGGAAAAGTTGCATATGCACACGGATAAGTATGTTCCAAGTCGCGTATGCCCTTTTGCACTCTAAAATTATGATACCAGGGGGCTTTACCATGGTATTAGCACATAGTATTGAGTGTTCTATTGTTTATTTGATTCCTTCTATGGATACCATCAACTGTGGTGTGGTTTTGACTCATAGTATTAGTAAAGGCTAAATATATATAAGGAGAAAAATATCATAGTGCAAGGTGTGCATGAGTAAGCATTGTTAATGGAAAATTTTCCTTGAGAATATCTGCATGGATGAACTCTGTTTTAATTGATAGATCTGATTCTATGATGCACCCATGGATACAATGATGGTTCAGGATCTCTAGATCTGAAAATGATGAAGCTCTAGTATGATCCACTGAAGAAATTATCATGACCAGGTGCAAGTCTGCTGAAGACAATTGAAGTAATCTAGGTAAGTTATATAGATCTGATCTATTCTGCAAAATTTACTTTTGCAGATCTATATGCTAGTTGGTCTCAATCAAAGCGCCCATATACGCGGATTCGCTTCAAGAAAAGCGCGTATGGAAGTTAGGGTTTTCTAAAGCCTATTAGAGATGTTTCTGCTGTGATTCTTGCTTATTGTTTGTTGTCTATAAATAAAGTCTTCTTGAAGATCTGGGGTGTTTGAATATTGAATATACTGCTAAGTCAATTATGTATAAATCTAATCAATGAAGAAAACATGGTTAAGGCTAACTGACTATCGAATAGCTATGAATTGCTGAGAAAATGTCTCACTAAAAGCCTCAAATCTGAATCTGAGTCTGATCACATTCTGAAAAACATTATACACAGAAGTATACGCAGGTTGATGCAAAGAAAAGTGCGTATACATGTAGCTTCAATGAAGTAAAGTAGCGTATTTATCTCAGGTTATGAAAACAGTATGCACAGAGGCATATGCAGGTTGGTGTGCAGGAAAGCGCATATACACGCAACTTCAATGAAGAAAAGTAGCATATGCTATTTAAATTGATGATTGTTCAGGGTTGAGTTTGTATCTGCATATTTATTCTGAAGTCTGGGTTATTTCTGATGTTCTGGTTACAGTGGTTTGACTGTTCTGATTGAAGTACTGGGCAAAGTTTATGATTGTTGATATTAGTGAAGGGTGGTGTTAATGTTGTTTGATCCAGTATGAAAATTGATGAAACATGGTCAGTAGTGTGTTTGAGGGTTGAAGCCTTCAGTATGGAAGTAGAAGCTTCCTGCCAGTAGAAGCTGGTGTTCTGTTCAGGGGGTTTAAGCTCCCTTCCAGGAGTGGCTGGTAAACGAGAAGAAAGGGGGTTGTAGCTCCCTTCCAGTAGCAGCTGAAAAATGAGAGAAGGTTGTAGCCTTTAGCAGGTATAAGCTTGCGTACTGATATGATTCTGCATCAGTACATATTGTAAACAGTCTTTCATAATAATAAATTTTGAAGACAGAGACAACAATAGCAGTGGTTTTCTCCCGAATTGGGTTTCCACCTTAAATCTTGGTGTTCATGTGTGTTGCTCTTATGTGATGATTTATACTATTTTTTTTGCACATATCTACTAATTATCTAAACTGATGTATGAATTTTAAATCTGAGTTAAAGACTGTTCGTGGAAAGTTTTCTAATCTATAAATTTATATCAGTATACGCTAGTTTCTTTCAGCAGATCTACGTGTGTATGCGATTTGAGTTCATAGAAGTCGTGTATGGAATTATCTTATCAGTAAGTTCTAAATATTGATTCACCCACCTCTCAGTATTTTTCCAACAATTGGTATCAGAGAAGGTCCTTCTGAAGAATCTTAGCCACCAGAAGGAAGATCAGCAAAGATGAGCAATCAACATGGGACAACATCTATCAGGCCTCCACTCTTCAATGGAAACAATTTAATCTTCTGGAAGACAAGGACAAGGTCCTACCTTCAGTCTCTTGGAGCAGATGTATGGGCTATTGCTGAAGGTGGTTATCAATATCCAGCCTCAGTTCCAACAGATGCAACGACAAGAAAGAAATATGAAACAAATGCAAAGGCGATCAATTCATTATTGGGGAGTCTGACTGAATCAGAATTTGTCAAAGTCATGCAGTTGAATAAAACAAAAGAAATATCGGACAAAATTATTCTAAGCTATGAAGGTGATACAAAGGTAAAAAGTGTTAAACTCCAAACTCTCAAAATTCAATATTAAAATCTAAGGATGCATAATGAGGAGAGAATTTCTAGTTTATTTTTACGTCTAGATGATATTCTAAATCATATGAGAAATTTGGGTCAAACTATGCATAACTAACACTACTCTGGTTTAAAAAAAATTAAGATCTCTAACTTCAAAATTTGAGTCAAAAGTGTCTGCTATTGAAGAGAAGTAGTATCTTAAAAATCTTACTATTGTTCAACTTCATGGCATTCTAACCGCATGTGAAATGAGAAAATGAGGATCATCTAAAGTCAAAGAAGTCGTCTTTAGAACTGATACAAAAAGAAAATAAGTATAAGAGACAGAAGGATCAGGGTATGTTTCAGAAGAAGATGAGGTAAATTTTGTAAAGAAACTCCATCTTGGCACCAGAAGGTTTAGAGGTAAGCTTCCTTTCAAATGTTTTTATTGTGGAAGAGTTGGTCACTATGCTGCTAAGTGTCCTCATAAATAAATTCATGAAAAAGGAAAGGAAGTAGCAAGAAGAAATAAGAATCTGTTTAGCAATATAAAAAGTTATTATACTCATGAAGATAGTGATGGGTTATCAGACAGTGAGGAAGAATCTGATCAAGATCTTATATTTCTCATGGAATTTTAAAAAGAGCCTAGAGAGGATAAGGATACATTTATGGATGCTCTAGAAGATAATGATTTTCTTGAAGAAATCAATCAGCTCAAAATATTCTTGGAAGAAAACAAAATATCCATAGAAACTCTAAAGAATCAGCTTGTAGAAAAGGAGAAACACAATAAGAAATTAGAATGTGAAATAGTAAGTCTAAGGAAAGAAATTGAGAAAGTAAAAATCTTGAATCTTAGATTTGCTAAAGGTTTTGAAACCTTAGATGAAATTATAAAGGTACAACATTCTCCTCTTTTAAAGACAAGTCTTGGATATATCGGAGAATATTCTCAGTCTTCAGCACCAAACTATCTAAAAGCAACTACAACCAGCCTACAACATTCTATCACCCAGCAAGGGAACAAAGAAAATTTACAGGTAAAGCATGACCATTTCAATACAAAGAACAATAACAGAAATATCCTTCAGAGAAATACCAATCAACAGGTAAACACAAAAAGAATATTCCATGATCACAAAAAATTCTTATTTAATGGACAATGTTTCTCAAGTCATAATTTTGGTCATAAATTTGTTCAATGTGTTGCATACAAAACCATCATGACCAGAGAAGCAAGAAAGAAAATAATTGAGACTGGAATAAAGAAGAATACATATAACAACTTTTCTCCTTTACAAAATGAAATTGAATGTGCTTATTGCAATAACTTTGGTCATGAAGAATCGAAATGCAGGAGAAAACTTCAGCCAAAAGAGCATATACCTTCAACCTCCGAAGTATGGAGAAAGAAGGAATTACAGGTTGAGAACTTTCCAATAGATTTATTTGCAGAAGGAGAAGAAAATCAATGGTATATTGATAGCGGATGTTCAAAACACATGACAGGTGACAAAAATAAACTTCTTGCATACAATTCTCTAGAAAAGGAAAAGAATGTTACTTTTGGAAATGATACTCCTGTAGTTATTAAGGGAAAAGGTTCTGTTTTTCTAAAATAAAAGGTGAAAGCTAACAATGTTATGTATGTGGATGGATTAAAGCATAACCTGTTAAGTGTAAGTCAAATGTGTGATCAAGGAACTGAAGTTTTCTTTAGCTCAAAATAATGTGTGGTACGTGATCTTGACATAGGAAAAACAATAGTAAAAGGAACTAGAACACCAAGTAATTTGTATGTTTTGAAAGGTTGTAAAGAACAATGTTACTTGGGTAAATCTTCAAAAAATTGGTTATGGCATAGAAGATTGGGACATTTGAGCTTCTCTCAAATCAACAAATCTACCAAACTCAAAGCTATTCGTGATCTTCCCAACATTACTCTGCCTGAAAGTACCATATGCAAATCTTGCCAATTCGGTAAGCAAACCAAAGTGAAATTTAATGCCAAATAAGGATCAGAAAGTAAGCCTCTTGAACTCATTCATACTAACCTAAATGGACCTGTAAGGAAAAATTCACCCCGTGGAGAACAATACTATATTCTGTTCATTGATGATTTCTCTAGAATGTGTTGGATTGGGTTGCTAAAACACAAATATGAAGCATTTGAAAAATTTCAGATCTTTAAAGCCCTGGTTGAAAATGAATTAGATTTAAAAATCAAGTGTCTTAGATCTAACCGAGGTGAATATATATCAGATGAATTCTTTGATTTTTGTGAGAAACATGACATAAAAAGACAATTTTTTGTAGCTGTTACCCCACAACAGAATGGCGTAGCAGAAAGAATGAATAGAACAGTCCAACAAATGGCTAGAGCTATGCTTGATGATTCTAGAACACTTGACACATTTTGGGGAGAAGCAGCACATACAGCAGTAAATATTATTAACAGGACACATGCTCGTGTAAACAGTGATAAAACTCCATATGAGTTCTGGTATGGTAATCTTCCCACTGTAAAGCATTTTATATTTTTTGGAAGCAAATGCTTTATCAAGAATAATGATGAAAAACTTGTCAAGTTTGAACCTAGAGCGGATGAAGGAATATTTCTTGGTTACTCTTCTAGGAATAAAGCATATAAATGTTACAATAAAAGACTTCGAAAGATTTTTGAATGCATTGATGTGGTAATTGATGAGTCTCTCTCGACTCCAAAAGAGGAAATACAAATAGCGAATGAAGATGATGGTGATGTATATCTTCCTGCATCAAATAGAAATGATATAGACAGTGAACCCAATGAAGCACCAGAAGATGATCTATCTGAAAAATCTCCATCCAGGTATGTTCAAAATAATCATCCAAGATCTCAAATCTTGGGAGAAAAGGGATCAAGTGTCCAAACAAGGAGAAATCTTGTAGGATCTTCTAGCTATCTGGCATTTTTATCCACTATTGAACCACAGAATGTCAATCAAGCTAGCAAAGATGATTTTTGGATTCAAGCCATGAATGAAGAACTTGATCAGATCGAAAAGAATCATACTTGGGAATTGGTTCCAAGACCTCATGATAAAAATGTTATTGGAACAAAATGGATATTCAAAAACAAGTTAAATGAAAATGAGAGTTGTTATTAGAAACAAAGCTAGGCTCGTTTGTAAAGGGTATGCTCAACAAGAAGGTATAGACTTTGAAGAAACATTTGCTCCTCTAGCTAGACTTGAAGCCATAAGAATGTTTCTTGCCTTTTCAAGATTTCAACAAATAAAAGTTTATCAAATGGATGTTAAATCTGCTTTCCTCAATGGTGATATAGAAGAAGAAGTTTGTATAGAACAACCAGAAGGATTCATTTTGGGAAATGATGAAACACTTGTTTGTAAACTTAAAAAGGCTTTATATGGTCTAAAACAAGCTCCAAGAGCATGGTACTATCGTCTTGACAAATATCTTCATCAACAAGGATTTTCAAAGGGATATGCTGATGGCAACTTATACAAAAAAATTGAAAATGATAAACTATTGATTGTAGTTGTATATGTTGATGACATCATTTTTGGAAGTAATGAAGAGTCCATGAGTCAGAAATTTGCTTCCATTATGCAGCAAGAATTTGAAATGTCTTTACTTGGCCGGGAGCTAACATTTTTTCTTGGCTTGCAAGTACAACAAGCAATGGATGGCATATTTTTATCACAAGCAAAATATTTTAAGCAAATTCTGAAGAAGTATGGAATGGAAGACTGCAAACCTGTAAGTACACCAATGATAACTGGGTGTAACCTTAGTTCTCATGATGATTCTCCCACAGTGAATCAACCAGAATATAGATCCATGATTGGAAGTATACTTTATCTCACCGAGACAGGACCAAACATCATGCATGCAGTTGGAATTGTTGGAAGATTCCAAGCTAATCCAAAAGAGTCTCACCTTCAGGCTGTAAAAATAATATTCAAATATCTACAAGGGACTCAAGACTTTGGACTATGGTATTCAAAGAATGCTGATCTCACTCTTCATGCTTACACAGATGCAGATTGAGCTGGAAATGTTGATGACCGGAAGAGCACTAGTGGTGGTGCATTTTATATGGGGCCCCGATTAGTATCTTGGTTCAACAAGAAGCAAAGCTCCATTGCCTTATCTACAACAAAAGAATAATATGTGGTTGTCGCATCATGTTGCATATAACTACTTTGGATGATGCAAACTTTACAAGACATTCAAATCAAATGTTCACTTCCCATATCCATTATGTGTGATAATACAAGTGCCATCAGTATCTCAAATAATCCTATTATGCATTCCAAGACCAAGCACATTCCTATCAAGTATCGCTTCTTATGTGAACAAGTGCTTGAACAAAAGGTGAAATTGGAGTATGTTCCCTCCAAAGAACAAGTTGTTGATATATTTATGAAACCTCTTCCCAGGGAAGAATTTGAATATCTCCGACAAAATTTGGGAGTTGTCTCTTCCTCTCAGAAGATCATATCTACTTAATTTCATAATATTGAATTAGATACATGGATTTCCTAAAATATTTTCACGTATATACATGATTTTTTATACATAAAACTGTGTATGGGTTTTTGCTGGAAAAATTTTCTAGGTCAGGAATTCAGAACAGTTGCAGTGATGTTGGGTAATCTCTGGTGATGTTCCAGTTCTCATATTTTTGTATCATTCTCTGATATTTTTTTATCAAGATGCCTTTATGATTTGTTGTTGAAAGTGTTCACGATGCTCAAGCTAAGGGGGAGCACATGTCCTATGGAAAAGGATGCACTGTTGGCATTATGATTGTTTGCTGTGACATGATCTCATGTTTGAGATTCTTTGATCTTGGTTATAAAAATTCATATCTGTAATTTGATGAAAAAGGTCATGTTGAGACCCATGATGAAAATTTGTTATATTCTGTCATGTAAATACTTGATCAAATTTGTAAGCCCACATGGTTGGGTAGTTGAGTCAAAATTTGTAACTCCACTTGGTTGGATCATTCTTGTCAATATGAGTCCTTGGTGATAAGAAAGGTTATATAGAGTCATGATTTCATTGAAAAATATGGCTGAAGATTCCCCTTGAACTCAAGAAGAGCATGGTAATTTCAGTACAAAGGATGTTGTTTTTCCCTTTGCCCTTGATGTCAAAGGGGGAGAATATTGTGGGTGGATGTTTGAATAAAGATTCTTAATGTATTTCTAATCAAGGTTTCCATCAAGTCCAAAGGGGGAGATTGTTGGCAATATGTTTCTTGTGTCCTATAATATTGAATTGATTGTCCTTGATGGCAACTCTCTGACAAAGGATGAAGACAATGTTTGTATGAAGAATATCAGCAGTCTATCAGAATTTGTGTACAACAAATTCGTTAATTTTAATATGTCACAATGTATACATGGGTTTGTAAAGGAAAAGTTTCATATGCACACAGATAAGTACGTTCCAAGTCATGTATGCCCTCTTATGCTCTAAAATTATGATACCAAGGGGCTTTACCATGGTATTAGCACACAGTATTGAGCATTGTATTGTCTATTTGATTCCGTCTATGGATACCATCAGTTTTGGTGTGGTTTTGACTCATGGTATTGGTAAAGGCTAAATCTATATAAGGAGAAAAATATCATAGTGCTAGGTGTGCATGAGTAAGGGTTGTTAATGGAAAATTTTCCTTGAGGAATATCTGCATGGATGAACTCTGTTTTAATTGATAGATCTGATTCTATGATGCACCCATGGATACAATGATGTTTTAGGATCTCTAGATCTGAAAATTATGAAACTCTAGTATGATCCACTGAAGAAAAGATCATGACCAGGCACAAGTCTGCTGAAGACAATTGAAGTAATATGGGTAAGTTATATAGATTTGAACTATTCTGTAAAATTTACTTTTACAGATCTATATGCTAGTTGGTCTCAGTCAAAGCACGTATATATGCAGGTTCACTTCAAGAAAAGCGCGTATGGAAGTTAGGGTTTTCTGAAGCCTATTAGAGATGTTTCTACCGTGATTCTTTCTTATTGTCTATTGTCTGTCAATAAAGTCTTCTTGAAGATCTGGGGTGTTTGAATAATGAATATACTGCTAATTTGATTATGTATAAATCTAATCAATGATTGAAGAAAACATGGTTAAGGCTAACTGACTATCGAATGGCTACGCATTGCTGAGAAAATGTCTGACTGAAAGCCTCAAATCTGAATCTGACTCTAATCACATTCTGAAAAACAGTATGCATAGAAGTATACGTGGGTTGATACAAATAAAAGCGCGTATACACGCAACTTAAATGAAGTAAAGTAGCGTATTTATCTCAGGTTATGAAAACAATATGCACAGAGCTGGCATATGGAGGTTGGTGTGCAGGAAAGTGCATATACATGCGGCTTCAATGAAGAAAATTAGCGTATACTATTTAAATTGATGACTTTTTAGGGTTGAGTTTGTATCTGCATATTTATTCTGAATTCTGGGTTATTTCTGATGTTCTGGTTACAGTGGTTTTAATGTTCTGATTGAAGTATTGGGCAAAGTTTATGATTGTTGATATTAGTGAAGGGTGGGGTTAATACTGTTTGATATAGTATGAAAATTGATGAAATTTGGTCAGCAGTGGGTCTGACGGTTGAAGCCTTCAGTATGGAAGTAGAAGCTTCCTGCCAGTAGAAGTTGTTGTTCTGTTCAGGGGGTTGAAGCTACCTTCCAGGAGTGGCTGGTAAACGAGAAGAAAGGGGGTTGTAGCTCCCTTCTAGTAGCAGCTGGGAAATGAGAGAAGTTTGTAGCCTTTAGCATGTAGAAGCCTACGTATTGATATGATTCTGCATAAGTACATATTGTAAACAGTCTTTCATAATAATAAATTTTGAAGACAGAGACGACAGCAGCGGTGGTTTTCTCTCGAATTGGGTTTCCACCTTAAATCTTGGTGTTCATGTGTGTTTCTCTTATGTGATGATTTATACTGTTGTTATTTCACATATCTACTAATTATCTAAATTGATGCATGACTGTTAAAACTGAGTTAAAGATTGTTCCTGGAAATTTTTCTAATCTATAAATTTATATCAGTATATTCTAGTTTCTTTCAGCAGATCTGTGTGTATACGCGAGTTGGTTCATCGAAGCCGTGTATGGAATTCTATAAAAGAAAAGGTTAAAATATTATCAATACACTCCAAATACTTATTCACCCCCCCTCTTATTATTTTTCCAACACATACTATCAGTAATAGTGAAATCATTTCAAATCAACAATATCATCATTTAACCTCGCATCATTTTTCGCTAACCTATAGAAGAAATGATTGTTCGTTGTTATCCTTCCAGAAAATATCCAGAATTTTTTATGTTCTTGGTAACTTTGAACTATCATCTTCAAGAAGTTCCTCCTAACTTTCCCTCTCATTGTGAGATAAAGCTAGGAATATTTGTACTAATATACTCCACACCCTATGCAACATCTTGAAAATCGTTCTTTGTATTTACCAGACTTTCTCTACCATTGGAAAGGATTCTAAAAAATATTGCATTTATGTCCTAAAGTATCTCATCTGGACTCGAGTGCAGGGTCTTCCTCTCCCACCCTTTTTTTTTTATTTTAGATAGTTTGGGATTCCTCTTTTTTTCGAGCAAGGTTCACGACTTCTCTTTTCCCAAAAAAAATATAGTAATACTTACTAGCCCCACCTCACATAGCTCATTTAAAAAAGAAGAGACATTTTCTTTTCTTTTTATTCATTCTTTTTCAATCCTAGACATAACCACTTTTAACTATTTTCCCTGAAAGTTAGAGGTTATTCTCTCATGTTAAATTCTACACATTTATTAGAGAATTAAATATTTTTAGAATAATATTCTCATTAATTAATTTTCTTATGTTATAAAATAAAATAACAATTCAAAAACTTTCTTTTTCCATTTTCAAAAATAAATATAAACATAAAATATAAGATTCATAAATTAAGTATTTTCCAAGGTGTTACACCTCCCCTCCCCTTAAAATGGGACACCATCCTTGGTGTTTATTCAATCTAACAATCAAGTAAAAAACTGAGGATAAAAATTTTTCATCTCTTCTTTCATTTCCCAAATGGCTTCTTCAAGCGCAAAGTGCTACCATTACACTTTAACCAGGGTGATGGCTCGATTCCAAAGTATAATCTTCATCCAATCTTAGAATATCAACATTTAGACCTTGAATTATCCTTTTGGTTCAACCTATACCAAATTCCAATCAGTTACATGAATCAAATCATGTGCATATTTCTTTAGAACATATACCTGAAATACATTGTGATTTTTTTTATGAGCTGGCAATGCGAGTTGATAAGTTATTGATACAACTCTGGCCAAAATTTTAAAACATTCATAGAATGAATGGCCCAATTTAGAATAAATATGTAGATTTAAAGGGCTCTTTGTGGGCCTCACTTTCATATAAACATGATATCCTCCTTAGGATGCTTTATCTATTATCTTCAGGTTTGTGTAACTTTTCTACCAACCTTGGGTAGTATGTGTAACTTTAGCTGTTGAGAAATGTAGTGGAAATTAGAGTAGGTGATTTCTCTTAGTTTGATAGCTATTTGTGATTAATTTTAATTAAATTAATTTTATTCTTATTTCACTTTTCTATAATTAGTGTTCTTATCATCAAACATCTACCAAAACAATAAATAACAATGAGACAAGAGGGAAAAATATGTAGGTGATCAACAAAAACTACTCCACTTGAGAGGAAAACCCACAATAACTCTTCTCATTTTATAGAACTCAAATGATGAATTCCAATACATATGACCCTTGACCAAGACCCCTCTAAGACCAAGTCGAATCACTTCTTTGATCAAATATTCTTTCACGAATTCAACGATAGTCAAACATGATGCAACACTAAATATTTGAGCTTCTATTAAAATTTTCGACCACTATCAGAGGTCTCGAACTTTTCAGACTTTCTCTAATTTTTGTTATTCCACATGTGTGGATAGATTGGGCCAAACTCGCAGGTATTATCTTCTTCGCTTGGGATGATCCTTCTTCCTTTTTAATTGGGCTATGCAAACTAATCCTTGACACCTTATTTTTGGCCTCGTGAAGTGACTACAAATCTTGGTATTCTTTGCAACACTAAGTAGCACTAACTATGGCCCAAAAACGATACTTCTAAACTTCAATTTTCTCCTCCTTATATACTCTCTCCTTTTTCTGGTTGTACTCGAATTTCTTGCACTTCAAAAAGAAATTATTTGATGCCCTCACAAATGAGTTTGAGTTATTCTACATATAGGCTTCCAATCATTGTTTGAGGGTTGAATTTTCATTGTCCCTAGGCCTAATTCTTGCTTGCGTGGATATCTCATTCAGGTACCCTAGCATGTTTAATGGTCAATTTTTTCATGTTCTAACTTCGGGCATATGGTGAGGGATTGCATAATGTATGACAAGGGAAACTATAAAGGGAATTTTAAAAACCCTAGAAGTAGGTTTGTTGGATTGCAAGTCATATTTCAAATAAACTTTTTCAGGAAAAAGTATGTGTCACTAGTTCAACTATTTAGGCCCAACATTGATTTTTACAAATTTCATAACTCTAAACATATGGATCATGATTGCAGGTTCAAAATGGAATATTTTAACCTTAACACCACGTATAGGAAGGCCTTGAGAAGAAATCAAATGCAAGAATATTAAGTGAATGAAAATGTCTCTTCAGTCTTTCTTTCATGTTTTGTTAAAGTGAAAGATCATGATGAATCATTAAGTACATTGGAATATGTCAAGGCTCAAGATGATCTGACTGAAGATTTGGTTCACAAGTTTTTCTGAAGAATCCAGTTTGATTACTTTTTCTATGAATGTTGAGAAGGGGAATTATATGTAGAAACAATTTTACTTTTGAATATATATCTTTTTGACAAGCTCACAATCGACATATATGATGAAGTCTTTAGAACGATTTTTAGCATTATGAGCAGTTTCAATGGAATAAATTTAGCAGGAAAGTTTAAGGAAAAAATAACCAATGGACCCATGGATAGGTAGAATCAACTATGACAATCCATATGCAACATATCATGTAAGTGGGAGATATGTTTTTTATTACAACAAGCATTAAGGAAGAAAAACAGACAATCATCTTACATGAAGATAGAGGAAATAATTTTGTCAAGTTAAGGAATGATAATTTATAGCTAAAGTGAAGCATGTAGCTTTTAAATGGAAGTAACCCTTTTCCATTGCTTTCAAATGAGGATAAAAATTAAGATAAGAAGATTTAGGCATGAATTCAGCTGGAGCAGTGATTGCAGGGGGAGTATGTGATTCCATCAATGATAAAGGGGGAGATTGATGAATGGTGTTTTCATTGATTACAATGTCCATTATTGAATGCTCTTAATATTTGTTTGGATTTCATTAGTTGGAAGCCCTAAAGGAATCATCCTTGGAAAACCATAAAATTCCCCCACTTTATTGAATATTTGGAGGATGGAGATCAATCGGGTTGAGCCTAAGATCATCATCATTGGATTCTCCTTCTTAAGCCACTTCCAGTGTTATATGGCACATCTTGAGACTCCACATGATTTGAAAGATATGCTCTTCGAAAGATTAAATCCACTCGTATTGGTCAAAAATCCCAAAGGAAGATGATTTGGAATTTTTTAATTCACTCATATATTGCACATTTCATGAAGGGGTAAATTTAATTAATATTTCAAAATTCAAATGGAAGAAAAATTTTGGCCCCAAAATAAAATTTGAAATTTGAAATACCAATTTCCCTCCTATTTTTACAAGTCATCGTAATGTATCTTGCCTCCAAAATTTAAAACTTAGAATTTAATTTGGGTTGGATCTACAAAAATCATCCCATGTCGGCTCCTCCTAGAACATTCCACATCAAATATAAAAATGGAAACCGTCCCTCTCTAAAACAAAATCTTTAACACTGATCCTTTTTAGAAGTTTCTCTGTAAATTGGAGTAGTCATGTAAGACAAACACATGGATATGTTTTTTGTATATTCACTTGTTATAGGATATGAGTTGAACAGGGTTACGTTGGGATTCCAATATTTTTGCGGTATTCATATTTTATGGGCACAAATTGGTGTTTTGACCCTCCCATTATCATTTGCGAAAATCTGAAATAATTTTCGGTGTTTTCTATAGAAAAGGTGAGAGTCACTTATTTAGCTCAGTCCTCTGTAATCTTATTCAGATTTTCAAGTCAAATTTTGAAGCAGGCTTCAGGATTTTTTTGTGGCACATTCTTGGGCATTGATTTTTTTTTGTACTTAATTCACACCAAATCTCAGAACATGATGTGAGTGTTCGATATGTATATAAGTGAAAGGTCCTATAATACTAGTTTACACCCTTATTTTTATTTTTGGTGTATCCTAATTATTGTTATTGTTGTGCCCCATAGATTCCTATTATCGTTATTGTTGTCCCCTTACATTATTATTGTTATGTGGGCCCTCATTATATTGTGACCCCTTAGACTCATATATATAAAAAGGAGGTATTTTCATTTGTATCATCCAATAATTGTTCATTTATGTAATGTAAATGACGCTTCTCCATTGAAGAGGTTTTTCCTCAAGTTATTTATCTATATTTTCACTATTTTGTGAGTTGATTGCATAACATTTGGTACCAAAGATTTCTATTCTAAGGTTTTTCTGCTCTAAAAAGGTCATCGTGGAATTTTATCTATAAAATTCTTCTATGAAGGTTCAGAACCTAAAATTTTTAGCACGAGCAGAAATCATGATGAACTTTGTATACAAATTTTAGATCTTTGTTTTGTAAATTTTGAGAGATATTGTATGAATAATTTAGAGTTTTTTAATGCTCCATAATTTCTTCTCAAATATGTGACCCTAGGAAAATCCCCATATTTTCATATATGAGCATCTTATTTGAATTCGTAAAATGTGGCCAAAATTTCACAGATTGTAGTATCCATTTTATATTTTTCAGGGTCAAATGTCAAAACCATGACAAGTGGAATTCCATACAATTTTTCTCTACTGAACCAATCCATAATATAATGATCGTGTGATATTGGACATAAATTTATCTTGAAGAATCATAATTTTGTTTGAGTTGTGGCAATGGAGAGAAGTTTCATAGGGCTACCATATGACCAAATTTCATACCTTGGAGATCCAAATGTGCATAGATACAACCGATTCAATATCGAGTTCCTACAAAGTCTGAAAAAGGTGTGTATTTATTTTGAAATTGGCATAAGTTTTATTTTAAAAATTAGTTGGAAGTTATTCAGGGGGAATTGTACAACATAAATATCATTGTTTTCTATGGGGCATGAAGAAAAGGAAGAAATGCAACATGATATATCAAAATTATGTGACATAGTGCAACAAATTTCTTTCTCCCAGAGAGTATCCAAAAATGAAATGGATGCTAAGATAAATAATGGTTTGAATAATGGTATGGAAGCTAGTATGGATGCTATAGAAGAAAAAATTAAAGGCAACATGGAATATTTGAAGAATGGTTTAAAAGCTAAGATGGAAGATTTTAAGGAAGGTTTGACAAAGATTCTACAAGAAATGCTTCCTAATGGAGAAAATGAATTAGATGAAACTCGTGATGAAAAAAAATGAATGTTAATCATGATTCCATAGAATCTAACTTTGGATTTAATACACACCATATTCCAAATATCGATATCACGAAGTTTGATGGCAAGGATTTGGTAACATGGATACTAGATATGGAGCAATATTTATATCTCAATCATCTACAACAAATGCATTGCAACTTTATATTTAGAGCTCAATTGATCCAAATTTATGTAGGAATGCAAAAAAATACACATATAACCATCAATACAAAGATGCAGTGGAAATAACACTTCATTTCATTAATATCAAAGAACTTAAATTCGCTTACAGAAAGAATGGAAATAAACTAGATAGGGTGTTGGTAGCTTATCTCTCAAAGGAGATGTGGTGACTACGAGCCTCTAAACTGTGTTCCAATGAGGCTTGAGGGCCTATTTATTATATAGAAACAATGGAAAACCCTAAACATCCAAAAAAATAACCCTAGTATATGAAGCACCAAAACTATGGGCCCTGTTTGGGTAAATTGGTGTTTCAACATCCCGGAGTCGAAAATTTGGCATACTATCTTCGTTTGATGCACATGATACATCATTAGAAAGATATATTCGAGGGCTACAATTACTAACCATAAATATTGATTTTAGAAAGGAATCATATTTTCCACAGGCCCGATGCCCATAAAATATCGTTTAGGGCCTCAAAATGGCTTCAGAAGTTCAAGACCTGAAAAAACTGCTAAAAATAGTAAGTTGTGCCGAAATAGAAAAACTGAAAGAGACAATGGTGGGGCCCCAAGTGGAACAGGCCGGTGGCCACCAATAAACACCTAGATCATTCCTACCCACTTAGGAAGTAATGGTCCCCATTGCATTGAGGTTCTCCATGAGATGAGGAAACTTCTGCTGAACTTGGTCCCTGGTGAACCACTTGCCTTGGTGCAGGAGTTGAACAACTTTGACAACCCGATATAGTTGGATATTATATTGGCGAGTGTTCTTGATTTTCATGTCCATTATAAAATATGTTACGGCCTATTCCATGCAGTCTAGGTTTAACTATGTTGGTGTAAGTTGTTCTGCAATGTCAGAGATTTCCAGTAGAGGTGGGAAGTAGGGACAAAGGTAGTCCACATTGAATATTGGGTGCAGACCAAGGAATGGTGGAATTTTGAGCACGAAGGCATTGTTCCCTATAGCCTTGGTGATGGTGTACGGCCCATATCAGAGCGGGTGAAGCTTGTAGTGGGGTCTAGTGAGGCACTCCTTCTACAAATGTAGCCACACTTTGTCGCCCACCTAGAAGTTGTGTGCCATCCGATGTTGATCATGTCATTGCTTGTACTTGGAATTGGCTTTTTCCAATATTTCATGAACCTGTTGGTGGATGTGCTAAATGCACTCGATGAAGATATTCACTTTGTCATCTTCATACTGGACATGAGCCGAATTGGCCTGAGTAGCCACAAATGGATGACTATGTCAATGGGACATAGCGGCTGGAATCCCAAGCCCACCTGAAAGGGGTTCTGTCCAGTTGAGCTATGGAGAGCCCAGTTATAACTGTGTTATACATAGGGGAGGCTCTCATCCCATGTGCATGGATTCTTTGAATTGTACATGCGCAAAATGTGTACAATCATCCTGTTGACGACCTCTGTCTGGCCATCAGTTTGGGGATGGAAAGCTGTGGACTTGGTGAGCTTGGTGTCCAACATTAACTAGAGACTGGACCAAAATGTGCTGAGGAACATACTATCCCAATCTGATATGCTAGACTGTGGGATCCCAAAGTGCACCCACACTCGTTCAAAGAATAGTTTAGCAGTGGATGCTGCTGTGATATTCTTCTTGCAGGCCGCCATAATTACCATCTTCGAGAATCTGTCGATGACCATGAAAACATAGTATTTCCATGCTTAGTAGAAGGAAGGTCAAACATGTAATCCATGGAGATGGATTCCCAAGGTCGACTAGGGGTAGGTATCGGAGTATAGAGGCCTTTCTTCTTGATGGCCAGTTTGGCAATGGCGGAAGCAGTGCAGGATTTGATGTACTTCTTGACATCTTGTCGAAGGTTCGGCCAATAGAAATACTTATGCAGTACTGCCACTGTTTTCCTGACCCCGAAATTTCCAGCGACTCGACTATAGTGTGCTTCCCATATCATCTTGGCATGCTCGCTTGAAGGAACACAAAGGTGTCCCATGTGACATAATAGTGCATCTTGGAGGTGAAAATTTGGAACTTGCGTACTCCCCACAAGTGCCTTGTATGTGTGGCTAAATTCTGGATCACTCTTGTAGAGAAGAAGCCAATCAGAAGTCTCGTGCCCACAAGAGTTGAGAACGGTGGTTAGCGCCACGATCAGTGGTTGGCTGAGGCAATCTGCAACATTATTGGTGCTACCCTTCTTATACTTGATTTTGAAATGAAACTGTTGCAGATATGTGGACCACTTCTAATGGCGATCATTCTGCAACTTCCCTTATGTCTGTATGAACTACAGGGGTCGGTGGTCTATGTGGATGATTTTTTCCTTCCCCAAAATGTAATGCTTCCATTGTCGACAAGACTGCACAATGGAATACATTTCTTTGTCATAAGTGGGATACTTACGAAGTGTGTCAGACAATGTCTCACTGTGATATGCCACTAGATGCCCCTGTTGAGTAAGATCTTCTCCAATAGAATAGTCAGAGGCATCTATCTCGATCTCAAATGGTTGTTGCAAGTGTGGTAATGTGAGCACTAGGCAGAATAGAGGCGATGTTTCAATTCTACAAATGCCTTCTATTGATATTCCGACCAAAATAATTTTTGCTTTCGCTCCTCCCTTGGTGACTTGACTCAAGGCCAAGTGATATGAGAGAATCCCAACATGAACCTTTGGTAGAAATTAGCAAGACCTAGAAAGCTATGAAGCTCTGTTAGAGTGCTTGGGGCTGGCCAATCCCGAATTACTGGGATCTTGGATGGATCCACATGCACCCCCCTTTCATCAATAATGTATCCCAAATATTGAACCTCGATCATGCCAAAATTGCACTTCTCCAAATTGGTACACAACTTGTGTTTCCGCAATGTTTGGAGGACTTGTCTAATGTGATGGAGGTGCTCTTCCCAAGTCTGGTTGAAGATCAGAACGTCATCCAAGTACACCACTACAAATGAGTTGGTGAACGGCTACAAGATGTCGTACGTCAACCTCATGAAGTTTGTAGGAGCATTCGTTAACCCAAAAGGCATGACCAGCGATTTGAAAGGCCCTCCTTTATTTTGAAGGCAGTCTTCCACACATCGAAGGGTTTGATTGGTACCTGGTGATACCCATAATTCAAGTCAATCTTGCTGAAATATTTTGCCCCTTTGATTTGGTCTAGAAGGTCATCAATCCATGGAATCAGGTACCTATTCTGGACAGTGATCTTGTTCAATGCCCGATAGTCAATACAGAGTCTCAAAGTCCCATCCTTCTTATGTACCAACATGATCGGGCTCCCACAGGGCGATGAACTTGGCCGAATGTGACCTTTCTGTAGCAGCTCCTGAATCTGCCTCTTGATTTCATCATTCTTGAGAACAGAGCACTGATAGATCGTTCCATTGGGTAGCGGCACACCTGGGGTCAGATCAATGGGGTGCTTGACCTAACATTGTAGAGGAACCCCTGTGGGTGAGGTGGAGATGTCCCCATACTCCTCCACAACCTTGTCCATTTTTTGTTATCATGAAAAGGAGCCCTGTCTGGAGGTTTTGGCCATAGTATTCTTCTTTACCTGGGGGAGGATCATCAGAAAAACAAATTTCCTAGTTTTGGAAATGAGTTCACTGCATTGTTTTGCAGTAACCAAAGATATAGCGGCAAGTGGTGGTACCTCTGGTATCCTATACAACTTATTTCCCAAAGTAACAATAACAACGTGGGGTCGGGACTCATACACAGCATGTCACTTCCACAAGTATGGTTGGCCTAATAATACATCAGAAACATCAAGAGGAGCAATGTCACATAATACCACATCCATGAAAAACTTGATGCTATAGGGAAAGCGGCACTGCTGGGGTACGCAGAGATCCCATCCTTGGTGAAGCCACCCAATGGTGTATGGATGTGGGTTTGGTGTGATTGGAAAGCCCAACTACTTCATAGCATTTACTGAAATGAGGTTCTTTTGGCTCCCAATTTTGACAATGAAATGTGGCGGGGAACCCTTTACCCACATCTGGGAGTGGAAGAGACGCTTCTCCTCCTCTGGATTTTTCAGTTCCTCCTTCTGGATCTTCACAATGGAAATAGTGGCATTGGGCTTCACATCAATAATTTATTTCCCTTTGTCATTCCCCTTGTCAAGTTCTGATTCAGAGTCGGAGCATGCATCTGATTCAGAAGCCCTCATCTCGGCCATCAATGACTATTTAGCCCGACACTCACTTATGTTGTGAATGGAGCTCTTATGGAACTCACACCACTTTCCCGTGTCCTTCTTTGGCTTCATGGTGTTGTTCTTTGCTTGTGGATTTGCAGGTTATCTTATGCCACCATGCCTTGGCTTTGTCATTTTTCAATGGTTTTGGGGCACCTTTCCCTTGCTTTTGATTCACAAATCCAAAGTATCGCTTCTTCTGTTTGAATTTCTACTCAATCTTGGCAGCATACAGGTATGCCATACCAAGTGAAGAGATGTCAAGAAATTCCATTTCCTCCTAAATGTATCTGTGCAAACAATTGTGATAATTTAGCATCAAATGTTTCTTTGAATCTTTGATACCCAACTTTGTGCACAAGGTATGGAACAAATTTGTCAGCTCATGCACATCCTGATCCCTTTGTTGCCGCAACGTGGTCCATTTTATGTACTTGTCCTCATAGCTCCCCACGGGATAGTATTGTTCCCTGATGGCATCTCAAAAAGAATTCTAAGTGGGTACGACTGAGAACAAAGAGGTTTTTGTCTTGTCCTTTTTCTCACAGTAGGTTTTCCACTAGTCCTTGACATGGGGGGTACCTTTGAGGAGTGCAAAAATAATCTTTTCCCAGTCGGAAAAGTCATGAACCAAGAAATATCCTTCTAATAGATTCAACCATCTATCTATGGCATATGCATCTATTTGACCCTCAGATATGGGAATGTCAAAGTTTTCTTGTACCTTAAAGGGAGTCTCACCTCCAGAGTGGTTTTTGGATGTATATGCGCTGTCGTTGGGCAGTCGTTGAAGGATCTAGGAAAAGTTATCCATTATCGTGTTCCTTTGTTGTCCAAGGGAATCCTCGAGCAATATTTTTATAAGATCTCCTGCTCCCTCATCCTTATTTTCATCCCTCATGGGCAGCCGCCGGTGTTTGCAAGGTTGATCTTGAAAAGGTTCAACCATATCGAGCCCTAATTTCTTATACCTCAACCTCGTTAGGGACATGCAAAGAAGGATCAAGAAAAATTAGACCGCTCTGATACCACTGATCTGAAATTATGTAGGAATGCAACAGATTACACATATAACCATAAATACAAATATGCAGTGGAAATAACACTTCATTTCATTAATATCAAAGAACTGAAATTTTCTTACAGACAAAATGGAAATAAACTAGCTAGGGCACTGGTAGCTTATCTTTGAGAAGAGATGTGGCAACTACAGGCCTCTAAAACATGTTCCAATGAGGCTCAAGGGCCTATTTGTTATATAGAAACAATGGAAAATCCTAAACATCCAAAAACCTAACCCTAGGAGATGAAGTGCCAAAACTATGGGCCCCGTTTGGGTAAATCAGTGTTCCAACTTCCTAGGGTCGTAACTATGGAATACTATATTTGTTTGACACACATGATACATCGTTAGAAATATCTATTCGAGGACTACAACTTCTGACCATGAATATTGATTCTAGAATGGAATCATATTTTCCAAAATCATGATTCCCAAAAAACATCGTTTAGGGCCTCAAAACGGCTCTGGAAGTTCAAGACCTGAAAAACTGCTAAAAATAGTAAGTTGTGCTAAAACTGAAAAATTGAAAGATACAATGGTGAGGTCCCAAGTGGAATAGGTGGGTGGCCACCAATATCCACCTAGATCATCAATCAATTTGTATGGTATCAATGTCATTTTTCTCATAAACCACTTGTCACTTGGCAAAGTTTACAAAGGAAATGATAGCACATTATGTAGATACAAAGAGAAACATCTTCTTTAGCTAATTTATAATTCTCAAAAAAAAGAAATAAAATGGTGGAGCACATTGAGGGCTTCCAAAAATTAAACATCGGGGTAAATGGTATTCTATAGGAGCATAGTATTGATGTATTCATATGGAACTTAAAGGATAGAATCAAACATGAGTTTCACCTTTGGGAACCTCATTCATTGGAGAAGGCATTCAGGCTAGAAGGAAAATTTGAAAGAAAAATTATCGCAACAAGGAAGCTTACTACTAACAACTATAAATATGTAAGTGTTGTTGCTCCTAGCCTTCCACAACCTACAAGTTTGACACCACAACAATTGGAGGAAAAAGGAGAAAAAAGGGTCTGTTACAATTGTGATAGAAAATGCACTAAATTTCATAAGTGTGTCGAGAATAAATGATTATACATATATTTTGAAGAGGAGGAAGAGAAGGAACAAGAAACATCAAAAGAAGAGGATATACACCAAGAACCAACCCCATAGAAGGAATGAATGATTTTGACCATATCTTGTAAGGAATTGGTAGGAATTACCACTCCTCACACTCTTAATATAGAAGGACATATGAAGAAGAAAAAGGTAATAGAGTTGATTGATTCGGGTAGTTCCCACAATTTTATTCTTTTTAAGATAACCAAGGAATTTAATTTCTTCATAT
The DNA here is from genome assembly GCA_034641835.2 of Pinus albicaulis. NCBI lineage: Eukaryota > Viridiplantae > Streptophyta > Pinopsida > Pinales > Pinaceae > Pinus > Pinus albicaulis. The sequence continues at coordinate 1,939,477,261 of CM076575.1, forward strand.
ATCTAGCACTAGAGTGTCAAGTGATGGTTGCGATTGGAGGAGCTATAAATTGATCTAGAAAGTGTCATAATATCGATCTATCCATGGGGGAATATTTATTGAATATTCCAATGCTTTCCATTCCAATTGTTGGTCCTCATGTTGTACTAGGATCCCAATGGTTACAATCTTTGTGTTATAACTGTGAAATTATCTACAAAAAAAGGAAGAAAATTGTTGTTGCTGTTACACTCTCAAGAAGGATGAGGATGTGGAAGCATTGCTTTGTTTCATTTCTATTATCCAACCTAAGTGGATAACATAATCAAGGGATGACTAGAACAATGATGAAGAAGTGTGGACACTCATTCAAAATTTATAGCACGATACTAGTACATATGGTACATTTAACTGAAAAAATGATTCATTATGGTACAAATATCACTTATATCTTTGTAATAATTACCAACTAAGAAAAAATATTATTTTGGAATTCCACACCTCCCTGTTAGAAGGGCACGCAAGATTTTAAAAACTTATCATAGGGTCAAAAAGGATTTTTTTTGGCATGGACTTAAATCTGATATTCTGAAGTTTATGGTAGAATATTTGGTTTTCCAACAAAACAAAGTTGAGACAATTAAGACCTTGAGTCTATTACAACCTTTAACCATTCCAAGTCAATGTTGGGAGGAGGTCTGAATGGATTTTATCACAGGTCTACCCATGTCTTAAGGACAGAGTGTCATCATGGTGGTAGTTGATAGAATTATGAAGTATGCACACTTTTGTGCATTATCTCATCCTTTTAAAGTCAATACAATTGCTACTACATTTATGGAAACAATTCAAAAGTTTCATGGAAAACCAAATATTATTGTAAGTGACAAAGATCCCATTTTCACTAGAAATTTTTGGAAAATTTTATTTTCTTATCTTGGTATTAAATTAGCTCATAGATTATCTTATGATCCTCAATATAATGGGAAAAATGAGATAGTGAACAAATTTTTGGAAGAATATTTTCATTTCTTTATATCTGATAAAAAAAACAATGGGTCAAGTGGTTACTTGTAGCTGAATGGTGGTATCACACTTCCTTCCATAGTGTAGAAAAAATCACCCCATTTATGGAATTTTATGGATATCATCCACCATCCATCACATCATATATATGAATAAATTCTAAGGTTCAAGAATTGGAAGATCACATCGAGCATCAAAAACAAGTGCCCTAACTCTTAAAGGATAACCTTTTTCTACCACAAAATCGAATGAAACAATAGGAATATGAACATCACACTAAAACAAGTTTTGAGGTAGGCGACTAGTTATTTTAGCAACTACAACCATACAAATAAATATCTCTAAAGAAAACTAAGAATGATAATAATTATCACCCAAGTACTACGTTCCTTACAAGGTGTTGCAAAATATTGGTACTAAGGCATACAAATTGGACATGTGTACATATTGCTGAGTACACCCAATTTTCCATGTTTCATGCTTAAAGAAGGTTATTGGTGATAAGATTCTTGTTCAAACAATGTTTCCAGAACTTTTTTTTTCTGAACTGGACTAATTCTATTAAGCAAAAATATGTTACAAGATGATGATACAATCAGGAGAGACAAAAACCGGCAGCCGGAAATGATAGGACTATCAACCTTGGTTACGGAGAAGAAGAGAAGCAAGCAAAGAGCAACAACCAAAGACTGGAAAGCTAAAAAACTGAAGTCTACCTAGCATGGGTAGAAGTTTCAACACGAAGCTTTTTCCCTTTCCTTTTTTTGACTTCGACCCACCCATCCCGGGGAAAATGAGAAACAACTACTTGAAGACTGGGATTCTCCAAGGGGGGACCATCCTTTTCTGAATCCGAGGAGGAGGTCATATGGACGCGTTTCTGGGCGATGGCTAAATCGAAGGAATGCGCCAGTCCATCGGTGGAAGGAACCACAGATTGAGGGGCTTGATCCAGTTCTGCGTCGCTTGCTTCATCTTCAGAGCTAGAGGATTCAGAATCCACGACTGGAGGTGGAGAGCAAGGAGCCCATCGTTTGGATTTGTGCTTGGAGAGGTTACCCTTTTTCTTTTTTGCCGGGAGAGAAGGGCAGGTTGACTGCAGATGCCCTTCTTGGTGGCAATGATGGCAGCGGAAGGCAGTATTTTCGTAATCCAGAGTATGGGACCAAACAAAGTCATTCATCTTGAGGATGATTTGGTCTGGAAGACCCTGGCTTAAGTCTAACTCCACACATATTCTGGCATAAGTGTAGAGACCTTTAATTTACCGCCTGTAATCTCCCGTAATGAAACTGCCCAAGGTGTTTCATATTGCTTTGTATACTGCAACATGCCATAAGTGGACAGGAAGGTTTGGAAGCCTGATCCATACAGGTGTCCTGGTGATGACTGTAGTTGCTGGATCAAAATCTGGGAACCAAGGAGTTAAGAAGAGCCCTGCAGTTCCCATGAACCAAGGGCCTTCTTCTAAAGCCTTTTCATAATGCTTATTGTCATTAAATAAAACAATGAAATATCCTTTTGAACAAAAACTGACCTTACACTGATGAGTCCAGTTTGCATGAATCCAATCATAAAGGTCCTGAGATCGCGGCCACAATCCGTTGAATCTGCAAATGATGGCTCTTTCTGCAAGTTCTTGAAGATGATTTACAGGATCTGCATGAGAGATTTCGACAGAGGGAACTTCCTATGTTTTGTTGATCAAAAAAGGCTTGGATTTAAAGGCATCCGGGGGTTTGGGGATCTCAGAGTGCACAACATCTTTGTAAGAGAAAGGAGGAGCGGAGGACGACTATCCTGCTGCACCCCCTCTTAAACAAAGGGTTAACACTACAGAGTTGTTTTTGTTAATGCTATAAGAAGAGATAGGAAGAGGGTCTTCAAGTTGTTTACCTTGAAATAGAAGTCTCTGAAGGCCTGAAGGGATCCCAATCCGCCGTTCAAGATCTAGTTTGAGATCCAGCACCAAATCTGAAGAACTGACCCATTGCAGGAGTGTTTTGCCTGTAGAATGAGAAATTTGGATTTGAAAGGAGTCACAGGGGTTCCAAGACACAGAGCCAGGGCCACATGTGCTTCTGAGGGCAAGTCTGCCATAGCGCTGATGGGGAGGAGATTTCTCCTTCGAGAAGAGACTGTCACTTTTAGACAGAGACATAGCTGAGACAAAGGGCTGGGAAATAGAGTGATTGGAAAGCCAATCGACCTTTTCCATTCAGTAAACCCATTCTTTGTTGCCTTTGAGAGGCTGAAGCTGTCGTCGTTTTCCTGCAAGTTTCGACTGCCACATCAGATCTGGGAAACAGGGACTGGGCAGAGCAAAAGATACAGGGACAATCCGTAGCGGCACGAGAGCCATATCAGTGTAAGGTGCCGCCTCTGCTCCATTAGTTTTAGCAGAAGACTGCTCCAGCACTTTGGCTACGACCTTAACAACAGTAACAGGCGCAGCCTTTGGCGCTGGCTGCTCCGACTTAGCACCGCCGGCATGCTCCTTCTTCAATTTAGGGTTTACTGCGGTGGGCAACTTGGCTGGGACGGAGCCATTTGTTCTCGTTCAGAGGAGGTCCCGAAGACACCAATGTTTCCAGAACTTGACGAAGAAGGAAAAATCATATTTTATCCTAAAGTAGTCACGTAAACAAGAACCCGATAGCTACAAAATTGATCAATTTCGGAGTATCTCATTAAGTGGAAGAACTTACTCACTGAAGATTCCACATGGGAGGATGATAATTTTATACATAAGAATCAAGAGCTACTCAAGCATTGAGGACAACATTTTTTTGAAGAAGAGGGGCATGCTAGGTCCCTATAATACTAGTGTAGTCCCATTATTTTTATTGTTAGTGTATCCCCCTTAATGTTATTGTTGTGCCCATGTATCACCCATATTGCTAGTGTGGTGCCCCATAGAAACCCACTATTTTTATTGTTATGCCCTAAAATTATTATTTTTATGTAGGCTCTGATTATATTATGACCCCTTAGACTCCTATATACACAAAGGAGGTATTTCCATTTGTATCATCCAAGAATTGTTCATTTATGTGATGTAAAGGAGGTTTTCCCCTTGAAGAGGCTATTTCCCAAGTAGTTGATCTATATTTTCCCTATTTTTTGAGCTAGTTGCATAACAATAATATGTATGACACTAGAATAATATTAATGTTCTTGTGGCCTTGCATAGAAATAATGGAACTCTCTTGCACTTAGAAATCAAGCATGGAACAAGATTATATGAGTGAAGTATGAAACTTTATTGAAACATTTACTGAAACCCTAGAGAGAGTTCTTCTTGTAGCATTTTGAATATTTTTTTGTTGGAACAATCATCCAATACATACAAGATTGTTGAATATTTCCTTTGAACTCAAATTCATACAATCCTAAAGACCTGTGCTTGAGGCCACCAATATATGTGATATAAACAAATTAGTTCATTTATTATTGTATAAGGTTTCCATCAAGGCTTACATTGAGTATTAATAATGATTTAATGATAGATGTTTCCAAAAAATAAAGCATTAATTCTGTATTTTCTTATTACGCTAGTTCTGTGGCTCTATGATAAGAATTTGGTCTTGAAATAACTTAATCTTGTGATATTTTATCAACGTTGGAACATAAGTAACAAATGAAATTTATGATTGGTAAATTGAAGTTATGATACATCAAAGATATGAATTCAATCCTTGCACATTTCAAGAAAAAAATATTAATAATCCTTATTAATACATCATGGTATTCATGTGGGTCACTCTCTTGAAAAGGTGGCATCTGAAGTGGTGTTCTGAAAACTACTTTATGAAAACCATGATCTGAAGAACATTAACTCTCAGATCTGTGATTTGATTTTGTTTGGTCCAATATCAATTATATGTTTAAGGGATAGAAGGACTAATATACTATCATATAATTCCATCACCTTGAGATATACCTAATGGCTTTTGAAGAACTCCAAAAATTGACTGTGTATTAGGACATCTTTGAAACATTCTAAAATCTAGCATACCTAGTGGATTGTTTGAACCATTGGAATATGTATTTGATACATATGATGTGATATATATGACTTTATTTCCATCTTGTGTATGGAAGTATTCTTTATGACCATCTTGTGGATTGCAATCATATTGTTATGATGGGAGTCTCCTTCTTACATAACAATACAATTTTTTCATGGCAATAAATTGATATTGTGATAGTGACTCCAAATGCATGGAAGCACCATTGCTATATGAAAGGCACCCTTATGTATGGAAATAACCTAGATATGACATGATATCACATAGACCCCAAGAAAATATTTTGACAACACTGATTATTATCTCTTCTAATACATAACAAATATGAAGTTACAATAGTAAAGCAAGGATGCAAGACTTATTTTTTCTAACGTATGAGTGTGATACAATATATGGTGGTGATATATGAAATGAAACAATGATGTCAACGTGACTTATATTATGAAAATGACTCTCTATGACTGTGACTTCATGTATGACAGTGACTCCCATCGATTTATTTGACTTTATATATGCTAATATGTTTAGAGGTTATGTGTGGAAGGGGTATTTGTGTCTGCTATAATAGTATATGTCTTTGAGGCCATAATTGTTGAAACAAATGATTTTGTGTAGAAAAACCTAATTGAGAAGAAAAATTGAAAGTAAGATGATGTTGATTGGTTTTTCCATAGTAATTAATAAAATATCTAGCATAAGTTTGTATTAGCTAGGGTTTAATTGAGAACATGTTGTTTGTGGGTGAAAAATCATTGTGTTGCACTTAGGGTTCTGTCATATTATTACTACAGTAAAAGAGGTCTCACATATGCCTCTAAAATAGAGGTGGTTGATATGAATGGTTAGGGTGATACATCCTAATAAGAACTGTTGTGAAGGGGGCTTAAGAGAATTATATTCTTAGAAACAAAGGTAGAAGAGCATTGATTAAGTAGGTTGTAGTAGTAGTGGACTTGAAAAAATTTTATCCTTGAATAAAGATAAAACAACATAACTGTTGGTAGAAAAAATTGAGCATTGGATTCACTATATTCTTCTATATTTGGGAGATAGGATGTTGCTAGGGAAAGTTAGATCTTTTGCAAGGTGTTGGAGTATCAAGTAGCAACAGGTGAATCAGGTAATAGCCTGTAAAATAGGGGGTTTGAGCCACCCCCGGTTTTAGCTAAAAATAATGGAAGTTGGAGCTCCCTATTGATGTACTTATTGAAAAAAAATATTAGGAAGTGTTTAGTGGTTTCTCCTAGAAATGTTTCCACCTAAACATATATGGTGTTTATTGTCTTGATTTTATGCATTGTTGAATTGTGTTAACGATTATTTATGTTTAAATAATGCTAATAATTTTTAATGATTTTAAAAATTAAAATTACTAATTGAAGCAAGAAATTCTGATTCACCCCTCAAATTTTCCAACAATTATTTCTCAAAGATATTGTTGGAAATACTGAGAGGGGGGTGAATCAGTATAATCTATAATTTTGTGTACACCATAAATTAGTATCAGAGAATAAATCCATGCATGATCCAAGTGGATATTGGTGGCCACCCACATATTCAATTTGGACCCCCACCATCAGTTCTTTCAATTTTTCACTTTCAGCACAACTTACTATTTTTAGCAATTTTTTGGGTCTTGAAATTTTGGAGCCATTTTGGGGCTGTAATAATCCAGGACATGGATATTGGTGGCCACCCACCTATTCCATTTGAAACTATAGAATCAGTTATTTATGTTTTTTAGTTTCAACACAACTTACTATTTTTAGCAATTTTTTGGGTCCTGAACTTCCAGAGCCGTTTTGAGGCCCTAAATGATGTTTTATGGGAAAATCGGGAGCAACATGGGCCCATGGACTAATCTTTCTCACACCAAAAGTTTTAATCCTCGGATATATCTTTCTAACTAGGTATGGTGCGTGCCAAACAAAGATCGTATGCCAAAGTTACATCCTAGGAAGTTGAAACACCAAGTTACCCAAACAAGGCCCATAGTTTTGGTGCTTCATCTCCTAGGGTAAGGTTTTTGGATGTTTAGAGTTTTCCATTATTTCTTAATAATAAATAAGCCCTAGAGCCTCATTGTAACACAGTTCATAGGCTTGTAGCCTCCATATCTCTTCTCAGAGATAAGCTACCAACGCCCTAGCTATTTTATTTCCATTCTGTCTATAAGAAAATTTTAGTCATTTGATTTTAATGAAATGAAGTTTTATTTACACTGCATCATTATATTTATGGTTATATGTGTATTATGTTGTGTTCCTACATAAATCCAAATCAATGGTATCACAGTGGTCTTCTCTTTCTCTTTTTTTCTTTGCATGTCCCCAACGTGGTCAAGGTATAAGGATTTAGTTCTCGATTTGGTCGAACCCTTGTGAGACCAGTCTTGCTAACCTCGACCACCTCCCATGGCGGAAGAAAATAAATACTGGGGAGTAGGAGATCCTATTAAAATGTTACTCGAGGAGGGCCTTGAGAAAAAAAGGAACATGATGATGGATAAATTTGCTCAAATACTTCAAGGGCTGCCCACTTACGGCGCATCTGCATCTAACAACCACTCTGGAGGTCCTACTCCATTCAAGGTATAGGTAAACTTTAACATTCCTCTATTTGAAGGCCAGATAGATGAAGACGTGGTCGATAAATGGTTGAAATTGCTAGAAGGGTATTTCTCGGTCCATGATTTCTCTGACTGAGAAAATATTATTTTTGCACTCCTCAAATCCGCCCCCCATGTCAAGGACTAGTGGGAAACATACTATGAGAAAAAGAAAGAGGGGGAACCATCTATGTTAATAGAATCTGCCTCATCTCATGGAGGATCTCAACGCAATGGGGACCATTGCTTCCTAAGGGGGGAGTAATGATCCAGGTGGATATTGGTGGCCACCCACCTATTCCATTTGGACCCCCACCATTAGTTCTTTCAGTTTTTCACTTTTAACACAACTTACTATTTTTAGCAGGTTTTTGGGTCCTGAACTTCCGGAGCCGTGTTGGGGCCGTAATGATCCAGGTGGATATTGGTGGCCACCCACCTATTCCATTTGAAATGCCACCATCATTTCTTTCATTTTTTCAGTTTCAGCACAACTTACTATTTTTAACAATTTTTCGGGTCCTAAACTTTTGGAGTCGTTATGAGGCCTAAAACGACGTTTTTTGGGAGCACTGGGAGCAACATGAGTCCATGGACTTATGCTTCTCACACCAAAATTTATACTCCTCAGGTAGATATTTCTAACAAGGTATGGTGCATTCCAAACGGAGATCGTATGCCAAAGTTACGTCCCCGAGAAGTTGAAATACCAATTTACCCAAATGGAGCCCATAATTTTGGTGCTTCATCTCCTAGGGTAAGGTTTTTGTATTTTTAGAGTTTTCCATTATCTCTCAATAATAAATAGGCCCTCGAGCCATTTGTAAGATAGTTCAGAGGCCTATATCCACCACATATCTTCTCAGAAATAAGCTACTAATGCCCTAGCTAGTTTATTTCCATCCTATCTGTAAGAAAATTTCATTCATTTGATTTTAATGAACTGAAGTTTTATTTCCATTGCATCTTTGTATTTATGGTTATATGTGTATTCTGTTGCATTCTTGCATAAATCTGAATCAATGCACCATTGACACAATTCTTAAGAATCCTTTTAACTAAAGTATAATTTGTTCCTTCTTAGTCCCTTTTGAGTCTCATCATCTAATTTGTCTTTCCCATACCTCTCCTTCTATAAGGGCTTCTTTCCTTTGTTTTTCTTAAGAGGGTAGGGTTTGGGAGATACTCTTTGGTACTGTTTCCTCCATGTCTTATGTTCTAATGATAGCATCTTGCAGAGATTTGGTTTTAAGTCCTTAACTAAACCACATATGGGTTCAAATAATCATTCAACAAATGACATAATCTATCGCCATGACTAGAGCTTGTCAAAAAACATATATACAGTGTTAGGGTGAAAAAGGAATAAATGGATGAATACATTATTATAAGTATATTTAATAAAATTTAGTATTCTTGTGTGTCGATATGGAGCAATGGTTACAAAACCTATTGACATAAGTATTTTGGTTTCAATTGAATTTTTTAAGAGTAAATTATTAAGGAAATAAAAATATTTCTGAATATAAGGGATTCCTCTATAACTTGACTAAATATTAAGATGAAGTAGCTATAGAACTAAATATTATAATACTACATGCTACCAAAAAGAACATATTCATAAGTTTATTTCATATTATATAAACTAGCAATTGCAACATCAGCAAATGTCACAAAGGAAACGCCGTAAGATTTTTAAAGAGATCCAATAGTTGCTAAGCAAGATATGTGTATTGAAATTGATGTCTATCTTATTCTATCTTAGTATGTGCGTAAATTTCCATACAACTTTACACCATATCAATAGCTATCAACTTTGTCAAATTCGCAATTCGATTTCTACTCGATAGAGATATTCATGCCATTTCAATCTGGGATTCTAAATCAGTATCTGTTGTGGTTTGGGAACTGGCAATATGATCCAAATATTTCTTCCTTTGCAATATGCATATCATTCTGCACAAATTTTTTGAAATAGTAATTATGTAGAAAATGCATATACCATCACATAGTTTCTATATATATACTAAAATTTTGAAAAATATAAATTAAACAAATAATACCTCTACATCTGAAAATATTGTTGGTTCAATGTAAAATCGGTTATCACCCAAAAAATTTCCACCAAATTGCAACACCATGTCTGCAACACCAGGTCTTCAAACTTGGTTGGTTATTCACCATGTTACAACACCAGGTCTGCAAAATTGGACAGAATGCACCCTCTTTTCTGAAAAATGTAAGGAATATTTACAAATGGACCACTTCTGATTCCAAAACATTCTCAAAATTAACAACCAAATTAATAATTTTTTTCAATATCAACTTAACCCTCAATTCCATCTTTACAAAATATTTTCAAAATCAACTATCAAATTAACTTCAAATTAATAATTTTTTTCGACCTTATTTTTATTTTTCAAAATAGAACCCATGAGTTTATACATGTTGGCAGGCTTGAAGAAACATCGGATTTGTCTTTAATGAATTCCAACAAGAGCACAATAATACGGGAGCAAAACGCATAAGATTAAATCTTGTGAGACTATTGTAATCGTCCACAGCTGAATACAAAATAGGCAGAAGCTTTCTGTAATGGAAGATGAGATACCCATGGATATTGTCGAGCTAATGGCTATAAATCAACATGAGCAAGGTCTATCAAACCTCAAACATTTTCACGGAAGCCATAACCTCCAGAAAGAGAGAACAAGATTGAATATGAAAAAAGGAGCTATGAGTCAAGTCAATCAACATGTAGGGGGAGGAACGGGTCTCAAGAAGAACACTACAAAGATTAAGAAACAGCCCAAACAAACTATCAAATTAAATCTGTTGCCCTCATCAAGAGATCAGTGCCAAAGTAGTTTAGTAGTAGACTATGGCCAAATTGATGTTTCCCGAGTTCTAACAGATAAGGAGGGAATTCAATACAGCTCATGTGAAGGTGATCTGACCAGGATGCAATCAACTCAGTGGCTCAATCCATGGGAGAAATTCTCTAGAGATTTTTTTGCACCAGTGTTGGATGAAACAGTCTCTACGTGTAATCTGCCATTTCCTATTTTGATGGCACTAAATCGCATGTTCTTAATACTCAATGTCATCAGTATGGATATTTCTCTACAAATAGCATGGCGGTAGATTTTATGCACCTCTGGGGAGTATCCCCATATTGTGGAAATATGCAAATGCAAAATATGTTCAGGGAAGGAACCCTGCATTAGCAAACTTCACAGGTTCAATGTTTCCAATTATTTAAAATAAATTCGAGTCCTCCAATAATCATAATGGGCACTCAAATCTAAACCTCACAGGCACTGACAATCAATAATTATTTAATGGGAAAAGTTCACATTTAGGAAATTCTAGCAAAACATTTGATATTCCATCCGAGAGTCACAAAAGAAATGGTATCCCAAATCTCTCAATTACAAAGGATGGGGGTTCAAGTATTATTTATTTCAACAGACAAATTAACGCGGCTTTATTGCAGCAGGTAAATGCCCAAGAAAGACAACCATTTGGGAAGAATTATTGTTTTCCCTCCACAACTGGGCTGAGGCTAATGGGGCAAAGTGTATCAGCTTCGGAAAATTGTGGAAATGAAGAAAGCATGGTAACAGACAATAGAGACAACAGAGATTTCTCCCATCTATCTCAGGCATCTTCACAAAATCATTTTGGTCGGTTTCACTCATCAGGGATAACAGAGAGGATTCAGAACGAAACACTTTCTGGTACTGGAAGAGTGTATACAGGTTCAGAATCCATTCAAGATAGCATTTATATGAATGGACAAACCATGAGTTTAATAAAACCTATACCTCCTGTTCCAAAGTTCAGGCCTTCTGGGCATTATGCCTCAAAGTGGCTCTCTGGAATTTCTATGCCTTCTTCAACAATCATTGGCAATACTGAAGTTGCTCTAGAAGGGACCAAATCTGCCTTGGGAGGTACACTTTTGTCTAGCCAAAAACGGAAGGAGGAATGGAACATGAAAATACTTATAACAATGGCAATCTATAGATTTTCTCTACCACCCCTCCTGCTTGTTAGAGTATGAAGGTTGTAAAAGGGTTAAGTTATACAAAAGGCTTAAGATCATATAGGTCAGCACCCATGTCTACGCATCGAAAAGGAAACCAAAGATCTGCTCTTGATAGATTCCTTGAGAATCCCCAACAAAACGTAACAATGGAGGCAGAGAAAGTGAAGGGACCGAAACTGAACAAAGAAAATGAGCAATCTTCTTTCTATGGAGAAAAGGTTTCCAGATTAGAAATATGCAGACTGAATCAGAACCCAGCTAAAATTAGTGTAGTTGGTGAAGAAGACAGATACATATTTGGTTATGAACATTTCACTTTATTTAGTAGAGATATTGTACATGATGAGCGGAAGATAGATATGGCAATCCCACAAGGGAGAAAACGTCGGAGAACCATGAAGAAAAAGCACATGCAAGAATTCCTCAACCAGAAGTATGGTTATGTTGGTGATCCTGCCAAAAAAAATGTGGACAATCTAGATATTTGGGGTAGGAATTTAGTTCTGTTAAAGAAATGATTGGAAACATTACTTCAAATTTTGTAAGTTTGTTTTCCAAAACATCCAAGGGCTTGTGGTTAGCTAATCACACTTCACACTTCACGATTTCCTCAACCCTGAAAATGAGAAAAATAAGCAGAAGCTTTCTGTAATGGAAGATGAGATACCCATGGATATTGTCGAGCTAATGGCTAAAAATCAACATGAGCGAGATCTATCAAACCTTAAACATTTTCACGGAAGCCATAACCTCCAGAAAGAGAGAACAGGATTGAATATGAAAAAAGGAGCTATGAGTTAGGTCAATCAACATGTAGGGGGAGGAACAGGTCTCAAGAAGAACACTGCAAAGATTAAGACATAGCCCAAACAAACTATCAAAGTAAATCTGTTGCCCTCATCAATAAATCAGTGCCAAAGTAGTTTAGTAGTATACTATGGCCAAATTGATGTTTCCCGGGTTCTAACAAATAAGGAGGGAATTCCATACCGCTCATGTGAAGGTGATCTGACCAGGATGCAATCAACTCAGTGGCTCAATCCATGGGAGAAATTCTCTGGAGATTTTGTTGCACCAATGTTGGATGAAACAGTCTCTGCGTGTAATCTTCCATTTCCTATTGATGGCACTAAATCACATGTTCTTAATACTCAATGTCATCAGTATGGATCTTTCTCTACAAACAGCATGGTGGTAGATTTTATGTAGTTTCGAGGAGTATCCCCATATTGTGGCAATATGAAAATGCAAAACCTGTGCAAGGAAGGAACCCCTGCATTAGCAAACTTCACAGGTTCAGTGTTTCCAATTATTCAAAATAAATTCGAGTCCTCCAATAATCATAATGGGCACTCAAATCTAAACCTCACAGTCACTGACAATCAACAATTCTTTAATGGGCAAAGTTCACATTTAGGAAATTCTGGCAAAACATTTGATATTCCATCCGAGAGTCACAAAGGAAATGGTATCCCAAATCTCTCAATTACAAAGGATGGGGGTTCAAGTATTATTTATTTCAATGGACAAAGTAACTCAGCTTTATTGCAGCAGGTAAATTCCCAAGCAAGACAACCATTTGGGAAGAATTATTGTTTTCCCTCCACACCTAGGTTGAGGCTAATGGGGCAAAGTGTATCAGTTCCAGCAAATTGTGGAAATGAAGAAAGCATGGTAACAGACAGTAGAGACAACAGACATTTCTCCCATCTATCTCAGGCTTCTTCACAAAATTATTTTGGTCGATTTCACTCATCATGGGTAACAGAGAGGATTCAGAAGGAAACACTTTCTGGTACTGGAAGAGTGTATACAGGTTCAAAATCCATTCAAGATAGCATTTATATGAATGGACAAACCACGAGTTCAATAAAACCTATACCTCTTGTTCCAAATTTCAGGCCTTCTGGGCATTATGCCTCAAAGTGGCTCTCTGGAATTTCTATGCCTTCTTCAACAATCATTAGCAATACTGAAGTTGCTCTGGAAGGGATCAAATCTGCCTTGGGAGGTACACTGTTATCTGGCCAAAAACGGAAGGAGGCAATGGAACATGCAAATACTTATAACAATGGCAATCTACAAATTTTCTCTACCACCCCTCTTGCTTGTCAGAGTACAAAGGTTGTAAAAGGGTTAAGTTATACAAAAGGCTTAAGACCATATAGGTCAGCACCCATGTCTACGCGTCGAAAAGGAAACCATAGATCTACTCTTGATAGATTCCTTGAGAATCCCCAACAAAACGTAACAATGGAGGCATAGAAAGCGAAGGGACTGAAACTGAACAAAGAAAATGAGCAATCTTCTTTCTGTGGAGGAAAGGTTTCCAATTTAGAAATATGCAGACTGAATCATAACCCAGCTGAAATCAGTGTAGCTGGCAAAGAAAACAGATACATATTTGGTTATGAACATTTCACTTTATTTAGCAGAGATATTGGACATGGTGAGCGGAAGATAGATATGGCAATCCCACAAGGGAAAAAACGTCAAAGAACCATAAAGAAAAAGCACATTCAAGAATTCCTCAACCAGAAGTATGGTTATGTTGGTGATCCTGCCAAAACAAATGTGGACAATCTAGATATTTGGGGTAGGAATTTAGTTCTGTTACAGAACTGATTGGAAACATTACTTCAAATTTTGTAAGTTTGTTTTCCAAAACATCCAAGGGCTTGTGGTTAGCTAATCACACTTCACACTTCATGATTTTCTCAACCCTGAAAATGAGAAAAATAGGCAGAAGCTTTATGTAATGGAAGATGAGATACCCAAAAGGGTTAAGTTATACAAAAGGCTTAAGACCATATAGGTCAGCACCCATGTCTACGCATCGAAAAGGAAACCACAGATCTGCTCTTGATAGATTCCTTGAGAATCCCCAACAAAACGTAACAATGGAGGCAGAGAAAGCGAAGGGACTGAAACTGAACAAATAAAATGAGCAATCTTATTTCTGTGGAGGAAAGGTTTCCAATTTAGAAATACGCAGACTGAATCAGAACCCAGCTGAAATCAGTGTAGCTGGCAAAGAAAACAGATACATATTTGGTTATGAACATTTCACTTTATTTAGCAGAGATATTGGACATGGTGAGCGGAAGATAGATATGGCAATCCCACAAGGGAAAAAACATCAAAGAACCATAACGAAAAAGCACATGCAAGAATTCCTCAACCAGAAGTATGGTTATGTTAGTGATGCTGCCAAAACAAATGAGGACAATCTAGATATTTGGGGTAGGAATTTAGTTCTGTTACAGAACTGATTGGAAACGTTACTTCAAATTTTGTAAGTTTGTTTTCCAAAACATCCAAGGGCTTGTGGTTAGCTAATCCCACTTCACACTTCACGATTTTCTCAACCCTGAAAATGAGCAAAATAGGCAAAAGCTTTCTGTAATGGAAGATGAGATACCCATGGATATTGTCGAGCTAATGGCTAAAAATCAACATGAGCGAGGTCTATCAAACCTCAAACATTTTCACGGAAGCCATAACCTCCAAAAAGAGAACATGAAAGTGGGACTACCCACATGGCTGTGAGAAAAAAAGGTTATATGATCAAATCTCAAGCAGTGACAACCCCTCAAACAAACAAAGAAATAGAGCTTATTCGACTTCAAAATCTGAACTCTCTGAGAATTTTAGAAAGAGGTACCCAAAAAGAAATGCAAGGTCAGATCTTGCAAAACCCCAAACCTGAAACCCCAGGTAGAGAAAAAAATTATTATACAGACCATGTAAGAAGAAATCCAAAAAAAACCCTTAAACCCCAAACCAAAACTCATTGGGCTTTGTCGCATCCTATCCATGACATATCCTAAATCCGCTTATTAAAACATATCCCCAAAAAAGCACCTGAATTAAAAGGGAGGCAGTCTGAACCAACCTATAGAAATCCAATTTCGAATTATCTTGAGGCCTATAAAATCCTCCTACTCTTTTCCGAACAAAACAGATCATGTATGTATACCAACAAATCACACAGTGGATATATGTCAACATATAATCAATGAAAACACGCAGAACCAGATGCTGCAGTTGAAAGGCTTAAAAGAGGAAAGCCATGACCCCTTGATGGTGGTTGCCTTCACACATGTTGCATTTGGCGAGCACTCGATGTTTGAGCAGTTACTCGACAAAGCCCACTCCATCTTCAGCCCATATTTGGCATTTAAAGCGGGATCAAAGGGACTGGAGAGAACCCAACTGCTAAATGCACTGCAGTGGAACTTCGCAAAGATTGAAATGCTGGCACCTACCTGCCAGAGTGTGGTATTGGAAAGAGGGTAACAGCAAGTGGAATTGTATTTACACTCCGTGTTGTTTTGCTGAATAGTTATATTACGATCAACAAGACAAGCTGAGGAGTTCCTATAGTCTGAGAGCTAAAAGAAGTTTTCAATGGAGATTCCATAGTGCTTATTGCCCCTAAAACTAAAAGAATTCACTTTGAGCTCGCATGACGAGTTGAGAGGATCATTCTGCAAACCCTAAGAAACAAACCCCTATTATCAACAGACAGCACAAAAACCCTGTAACACTTACGCCTCTCTGAAATCCGAGAATGTCCAGGTCACCCAATGCACTACCTTCCACATTTTCTCTTTTCATAATTGCATTGTAAACTAACTTTTCCATCAAGGGTTGAAAATGTTTTAATCGTCTAACATATAATCTAACAGTTTCACATTATGACACATGCACATCAGGAAAGTTGTTTTCAAATAATAACGCCTTACGGCGTAATAATTCAAAATTATGGGTTTATGGGATCTAAACCCATAATTTTTCTCCTATACCATTCAAAGAGATCTAAAATAAAAAGGATATTAAGAAATAGAAATATCTATCTGAGGAGGGATAGTTACAAAGGCCTATATGGAGGGATAGTTACAAAACCTATTGACATAAGTATTTTGAAACTACCTCTAGAAAAGATTGAAGAGAAGAATTTTAATCTTGGTTTCAATTGAATTTTTTAAGAGTAAATTATTAAAGAAATAAAAATAATTTGGAATATAAGGAATAGAAGATCGTCTGTAGATAACTATAAAATAAACAATCTATAAAACTGTTTTATTCGTGTTAATCTAATCTTTTTTATTAGGTTGAGTCACGTGTGCTGGCTTCATTAACTTCAGCACTTCTCTCGCTATTAGGTTGAGTCACGTGTGCTGGTTTCATTAACTTCACTACTTCTCTCACGTCGCCTGTGGTGGAGTAAGGAAATTCTGTATCTTGGATTTCGAGGAGGAAGGAGAGGAGTTGAAAGAGGGATTTGTCGTCAGTGTTGTCGGCAGTCCAGGAATCGATCTCGATGGCATTTTGTGGTTGGAGATAATATGAGGTTGGGCGGTCGTCAACGATTATGACGTTTTTTGAGATCCCGTCCCAGAATAGACAGGTCCTTCACGTCATCGTGGACTCTTCAACTTTGCTGCAATGGTTACTGTCAAGGCGGTGGGTGCGGGGAATTATATTTATGTTTGTGATGGCGTGTTGCACTTGCGAGGGAGGTAATAAATCCAATATCTTGTCGACCACAGCATTTGCATAGGATTCCAGTCCTGCCGTGAAGATGACAATCTCATACAACCCTGTGCTGCCTAATTGCTGCAACAACTCGTCCACGCCAGGCCTTTTCGACACATACAGGGGTTCGTAGCCTTCAAGAGATAGGGTAAAATCATAGCCGGCTGACGCTGGTGTAAACTTGGTATGAACCAGAGTTCCGTGCAAGTCTAACACCAGTGTTTCCTTATTTCGATTTTCTCGTGAAAGGGGAGGTAAAGCACCGACTGCTTTGTCTTTATTATTGTCATACAAAGGCACGGGCACGTGTGGCTCACTAATTACATGCACGTTTGATGATTCACCTTCATCTTGCCGGAATTTCCCACTGCCATTAGGGTTGGCGCTGGAAGACTGCGTCATTCTGAAGAAAACCCTTTTGGATATTGAATTGAACTTACTTGCAGATATGAGATCGTGTTATTGTGAAATGAACAACGCTTGTGGTATTTTATAATATAAACTTGTAAAGGGACGCGACCCTTCCAAATAGTGACGATGTTATCGTTTCGCTCGTATCAGCTGCTTTTCATGGACATTTACGTAAGAAACTGATAGGATTGTATATTTTCCACCTTATTAGTTTTGGATTATAGATTTTCCACCTTATTAGGTTTTTCCATCTTATTATTGAAGACCTTTCGAAATATCCATCATTAGATTTCCAAACGAAATCTAACCAGTCGAAACATGAGGTGCGCATTGCGAGTGATGCCATGAGAAGCTAGTTGGGATGATGGAACTCGTAACCTATCAAAATGTAACCCAAGAGCAAGGGAAAGAATTCTAGAAATATCATGCATACCATAGTAGAAATTAATCAAGAGTTAGGGGGTGGAATTATAACTGCATTGTGAACCTAAATACCAATTATAGCTCCATTGTGTATCTAACTACCAATACCAATTGAGAAAGTATTGTTGATCATGTACTGTCATATATTTCTTTTAATATATACAGGGTTTTTTTCTTCTGAAAAAAAACTACCAATACCAATTATAGCTCCATTGTGTATCTAACTACCAATGCAACTTATATATAAGCTAGCAAAATTAATTAAGAGCAATTATAGCTCCAGTGTGTATCTAAATACCAATGTAACTTATATACAAAATTAATTAAGAGTTAAGGGTGGAATTATAGCGTCATTGTGAATCTAAATACCAATTCTAGCTTCATTGTGTATTTAAATATCAATGGAGCATATATATATATAAAAGTTAGATCATTGATTGGGGTATGCTAATTTTAAATGATATATGTTAGACTATATATTTGGGTATGTTATCTCTAGATTATATATACTAGACTATTTTGTATAAGCTATAGTATATCTCCCCATAGAATTTAATTATGAGATATATGTATAAATCGTCAAGTCTAACACATACTTTGATATTGAAAGAATGTACTGAGGGTGCTACAGGATCAAGTCTAGGTATGGTGATTAGGACCAAGTCTAAGCACAATAACTCTATGAGAATTTATTTCAGGATTCATCCCATAACTATTAGTGGTTTCATTGACATTTAGAACCATTATATATGGTTCATCATAAAGATTCAAAGATAGATGTCTCAATGCCTCTATTATAATGTCACATGATGGAAATACAAAAAGAATATTTTCAATGGTATGTAACCATATATATAAAGTGATGGAATAATTGTCTATGGATTAATGTAGCAATCTAGTCCTAAGGATTGGCTGATAACTCACCTTATTCAATTATGGTGTATCAATTATTAGTTATACCAGTAAAAAAAATGATGTGTACAAGAGGTATGTTACAAATATAAAGTCGATGCAAAATTAAGGTCGAAATTGAAGTGTTTTATTTATGGTCGACATTGATTTTTTTTTTATTACTATTGATAATCATCTAAGTTGTTGGGAACACCCCTCCCAGCACCCAAAAATGTTGTTGAATTTTTCATAAATTAAAATAGAAATGATTCTCCTATGAAATGTGAAACATTTCATAGCCATTTCATATTTTTGGAAACAAAAGATTTCAATGTGGTTCAGGAGTTTTGAATTTTTTTGGATCCATTTCTAGAAATCCAGAAATGTATTACAAAAATCATGATATGTTTCCAAATTTCTGAAAATGAATCCACCCGCAAATGGCAAAAGCTAGCAACTAGAGTCACACTTTTTTTCATCCGGGAAAGTTAGTGTTGAGGGCCCTCCCCTGTCTTAACCTATGTATAACCCATAACACTATTTTCATTCGATTCATGTTGTTTTATTCTTGGTGGAAACTTTTTGGAGAGGGAGAAATTTCATTATTCAATGTTAGAGGAGGGAACTTGTAGCTGCTTGGAGTTGGAGGAGGCGCATGCATTAATGTTCACTCATACATGGAGTTGGAGTCATTCTCACTAGTTATTTTTTTAATTTGGAGGGAAGCTGTGCGTAGAAACATAAGTAAGTTAACAATAACATGCACATAAGTAAGTTAACAATAACATGCTCATTGACTACCTTTCAACCCTCAAACTAAATTTTGATTCCATTATGGATGCTTAACTATGAGTTTATTTATCTTAAAGATCATTAAATCGTAAATATGAATAACACATTCCTTTAATTACGAAAAATAAATGAATTATAAAAAATTCCACTTAAAATTTTGATGAATATGGATCTAATGGAAGTCCGCCCTTAAAAATTCTTCTTTAAAGTTTGAAATGTAATTTAAAGAAATAGTTTCAAGTGAAATTGGCTTCAATGTAGCTAGCAATATCTCTAGTGAACATTGTCTTACATGTAAATTTTTACGAGGAGAGCCATATAGAAGAACCCATGAAAATGGAAGCATGTCGTTTTAAATTTTATAAAAATAAAATTGCATACCAAATATAAGACAACATCAAAATCATCTTTTTAAACATAAAACTTCATGCTAAAAATATAGCCTCTATAAAGGATTACCTTGTGAGGCCTGATTCCAACTCTAACTATTGTAATTTGTGACCATAAGTTATTAAAGACATATGTCACATCTCTAGTAATTGTGAGGCCTAATTCCAACTCTTCCAACTCTAATTATTGTAAGTTGTGACCATAAGTTATTAAAGATATATGTCACGTCTCTAGTTATTTATAAGGAAACTTGAAAACAAATATTAGAATAAAAGTAACTTGATATTGACATGTAAAAAATGAGAAAAATGTTATTGAAATAAAGGTAATTATTTATTTAACACCGTCATAACTTGGAACCTACAACCTGTAAACTATATGTCACATCTCTAGTAATTTATAAGGAAACTTGATATTGAAATGTAAAAGGAGAAAATGTAGAAATTATATAAACAATGTATATACCAATGGATTTAATCCGATCATGCTATATGCTAAAGCAAGATAGTGAATCCTTCTACAAATTAATTGTGGAAAATAAACACAATCACACCAAGTAAAAGAAAGAATTTCTTGCTTCTCAAAACCCCTCTATCTTCTATTGTATTTTCAACCAAGGAATCATGAAACAATACAATTCACTCTTCCCACAAAAGTCTGTTGCACTCTGCCAAATGTCTCACACTGATCTGGAAAAAATCGACCAAAACTTAGCCAATTTTCTGCCTCTACTCAATCTGTATTTATTGTGCAATCCTATTAGAATTAAATCCCTATTATTTAGGAATTTCAACCTTCCAAAACTGCGAAATTCTCATGGGAAATCATATGGTGGTTTAGCTGCATCTGGGTAGTTTGCTAATAATACAACTTATAGTTAACTTCCTGTTAACCATTGTCTCAGCTCGGTCTTCATCAAAACTGACATGCATGCAACCATTAATAGTAAATCATCAGTTACCTAACAGATCACTGCATGTGAAGTAAATTTGATTTAATTCACTTGACCTCTCATTCTTGCAACAATCATTTACAACTAGTTAAACTCATTTTAACTCAATTAATTGAGTTAACTGATTTCTCATGCATTAAACTAATACACTAACTACAACTTGGACTCTAAAATAAATAAAATCACACTACATTCCTCACCAACCATCTTCAACTCGAATTTCATGAGCTAACTGAGTCTATCACACTTAGTTAACTATTATAAGTGATTATGAGATAAGATTACAATTTATTGTCCAATTTAATTAAGGGAAAATTAAATTAGACACACATTTCTTGTTGACTTTTCAACACTCCCTCTTAACAAGAAAGGGATTATCAGCTACCCTGCTCTTGCCTCTATGGTATTCGAATTTTCTCTTACCGAGTTCCTTCGTCAGAATATCTGCACCGTGATCCTCTGTGCGAATGTACTGAAGTAACATAATGCATCTCTGAACACAATCTCTGAGATAGTGGTATCATATGTCAATATGCTTGGACCTGTCATGGAATACTAGATTAACCGAGAATTTTATGCAACTTTGGTTATTAAAATGTATCATCGTCAAATCCATCTGATGACCAAACAAACCAACAAGTATCTTCCTCATCCAGATGGCCTCACATGTCGCCTGACTGGCTGCCATGTACTCTGCCTCAGCTGAACTGAGTGCAACTGATCTCTGCTTCCTGCTGTATCAAGAAACCATTGTTGATCCTATGCTAATGATCCCTCCTGATGTGCTCTTCCTATCTGATGCACTGCCTCCCCAATCTGCATCGATGAAGCCTTGAAGCTTCAATCCTTATGTCTGTATGTACCATAATCCGTATTGTGGAGTGCCCATGATATATCTGAAGACATGCTTCCTAGCCTTCCAAAAGATCTTGATTGGCTTAACCATAACTTTCCTTATTTGGTTAACTGCATAGCATATGTCTGGTCATGTGTTCACTAAGTACATGAGTGAACCCATGCACTGTTCATGACAATGGATTCATACTCCTCAACCATGGCATCAACCAAGTTGGTTGTTGCACTGCTTCCCCAAAAGAGGGTGGTTTTGTCAAAATACACTTGCTCATAAGAGCCATGTATCCAGTAAGCCTGTCTGGTGACTGTCTCTATCTGCGCAGTGATGTAGGTGCTCCTACATGTTCTGTCGCATCAAGTCTCAATCTGTCAGCTTCTATGGTGCGCCTCCGAACATGTGTGGTGGATGGCTTTGTATGAGTGGTTTTTTCCACTCCATGATCCTCCGCATGTGGTTTCTCCACATCTTGTTGAAAGTCAATAAGAAATTGTAGCACACACACTAGTGTGGGACAACAGGTCCTAGAGATACATTAGTGTGAGAGCCAATTTATTTAATAAATTGGATAAATGTCTAATTTAATTTTACCTTAATTAAAACGAGCATTAAATTGTAATCTTATCTCATAATTAATTGTAATTGTTAACTAAGTGTGATAAACTCAATTAGCTCGCAAATTTCAAGTTGAGGATGGTTGGTGAGGCATGCAGATTGATTCTCTTAGTTATGGAGTTCGAGTTGCAGTTAGCGCATTAGTTTAATGCATGAGTAATTAGTTAACTCAGTTAAGAGAGTTAAAGTCAGTTGAACTAGTTGTAATTTTTTGTTGCACTAGTGAGAGATCAAGGGAATTAAATCAGATTTAATTCAGATGCAATGAACTGTCAAGTGACTGATGAATTAGTATTAATAGATGCATGCATTTCAGTTCTAATGAAGACCCAGTTGAGACAAAGGTTAAAGGGAAGTTAACTATCAGTTGTATTTTTAGCAAAATGTCTAGGTACAATTAAAACACAATAGGATTGCCTATGATTTGTGCAGTCAAGGAAGGATAAAACTCCTAAATAATAGGGATTGCATTCAACATGAATTGCGTGAGTAAGGCGGGCTTAAGACAAGCTGAGAATTGGCTAAGTGTTGGACCAATTTTGTCTAGATCAGTGAGATACAATTGTGAGAGTGCAGGAGACTCTTGTGAGAAGAGTGCATTTTAATTATTTCATGATTCCTTGGTGAATATACAATAGAAGATACAAGGGATTTGAGGAGTAAGCTTTCCTCAGGAAAATATATGTGTTTTTGTTTGATTTTCTTCTTTCTTTACTTGTTGTCATTGGTGATCGTGTTTATTTTCCACAATTGATTTGTAGAAGGATTCAGTATCTTGCTTTAGTATATTGCATAATCGGATTGAATCCATTGGTATATACATTGTTTGTATAATTTCTACACACCTTGAGGTTCATCCTTTAGAACCAAGAGTTCCTCATCTGCATGCAAATCAAGCTCCCTCTCAAGGAACAATAGCATGGATTTCTCCTCATAAAATTTTACATCCCGTCTCACAATTGTCATCCTACTCTTCAAAAAATACACCTGATAGTTGTGGGGAGTATCCATGTACCTCGCAAATACCCCAATCTCCATTGTTGTTTCTAGCTTCTTTCTAGAATCATTGGTCACATGAAAATAGATAGATGAGCCAAAAATTTTGAAATATGAAGTATCAAGATTCTTACCATAAAAATCCCCATTACCATTAGGGTTGGCGCTGGAAGACTGCATCATTTTGAACCCGTTTGGATATTGAACTCAAGAATTGGATATTGAATTTAACTAATGAACTTACTTGCAGAGATGAGATTGTGTTATTATGAAATGAACAACGCTTGCGGTATTTGATAATATAAACTTGTAAAGGGATGCGACCCTTGTTATCTAGATCCTATAGCTTCAATATAGGGGATACTATAAATGGATGTTTTAATTTTTTTAAACTTTCCTTGAACTTTTGGGACCAAAAAAATTCCACACCCTTATTTTTCAATGAAGTGATGGGATGTGCTATCCTTGAAAACTATTCAAGAAACTTGCGATAGTACCTAATAGTTCTTTTGTTCTTGGTCAATCAAATATATCTCTCACCTTCTCTCAGTCCACCATTATGCCTTGTCTTGAAACAAAATGTTCAATTTATTGTATTTCATCTCGAAATAAATCACATTTGCCAAATTTGACATATAATTGATGCCCATGTGGATTTTTCAACATTTTTTGAGGTGTTTTTTTGTGTAATTCCCAGCTTTTTAAATAAATTATTATATCGTCTATAAATATTTGCATAAATTTTTTAAAAATTTTAATAAATATTTGCACAAATTTATCAAATTTTTTAATGAAGATGCAATTAATTAAGTGCACATGCATGTTGGGGGTAATTAGTAAGCCTAAATCGTAATGCAATAAACTCCTAATTCCCATACCTTGTGGGGAATTTCCTCCTAGGTACATCTCCTTCTTTGATCCTTAACTGGTGGTATCTAGATCGGAGATAAATTTTTAAGAACAATGTAGCCCCACTCACCCAATCGAACAAGTAGTCTCTTTTGGGAAGGGATACTTATTATTAACAACAAAATTATTTAACTATTGGTAATCTATAGACAATAAAAAATTCCCATATTTATTTTCAACAAAAAGAATTGGTGCACCACATAATGACACAATAGTACAACTATTATCTTTATTAACATTTTTTTGCAGTTGTAATTTGAGTTCCATCAACTCAAACGCACTCATTGTATAGGGGGATTTTGTCACAGATTAGGCTCATGATATTAATTCCATTTAAAATTATATTTCCCTTTTTGGGGAGATTTCTGAAATTTCATCTAAAAACACATTTGGATAGTTTCATATAGCTTTTAGTTTATTCACAAGTTTTCTAGATAGGAAAAGGTTGACATCCCTTCCTTGCAAGGTTTTTCAATTGTAGGAAGAAATTGTCACACCAACACAAGTCTAGGTATGCCCTTCATCACTTGTACATCTCCATTTTTAGTTGTCTAGACAATTCATAATTTCACATTATTTTTCTAACCAATCCATACCTATTAGAGCATCATAAGAGCCCAACGGTAAAATATTTAATTCTGAAGAATTCAATACTCCATTTAAGGTCATTGGACACACTTTTATCCAATTTACCACCTTTCTTTATGTTCTTGAGGTGAATTGAACCATCTAGGTTTTTTTATATATTTCATATCTCAATTTACATTTTTCTACGACCTAGGTGCTAATATATCTTAGGCCAGATCTATTAACATAAAAATAGGATGGTAAAAAATAGTACATTCAATTTTCACCATTTTGGATTGATGCTATGCTCAAAGTCCATCCAATGTATCTGCAGTATATTCCTAGCCACTTCATTAAATATAGAGGCTTCTTCAAGGCGCTGCAAATTTTTCACATAGTGTGAATTGTATGGAAAGTTATATAATAAATGATGTTCTCTGCAACCACAAAATTTTAATGCCTTTCTCCCCTTGGTGTTTCCTCCTTTTGAAAATTCAGTTTGTTTGGATCCTGGTTGTGTTTGACGTGTGGCTTGGCTAGTTTCTTATTCCAATTATGGTTTTAACTCTTCTTTCGTGGCTATTTAAATAACCCAAACTTTCTAATTTTTCATTTAGTTTTCTTTCCATACTATTATTTCATATTTTCATTTTTATGTTCAGCAGCTCGTAGCATATTAGAGTTTTCCTAATCACTTCCTCCATGGATTTTTGGTTATCGTACTTAATCTTATCTTTAAAGAGAGGGGATGAAAACTCAAGAACCATTGTAATTTTTCTTTTTCATCTTTAAGTTAGGTAAAATAACATATCAAATGGGTAAATTTATTGACTATCTCATCCATGGTCATTTTCCCTAGTTTTAACTCATGAAATTCCTTGGATCCATCATCAAAATATTGTTCTGTGAGATAGTTTTCTTTAAACAATCATTAAAATTGCTCCAAATATAACACCTTTCCATCCAAATTATGGATGGTCCTCATATCTTCCCACCACATGGAAGCCTTTTATTGAAGTTGATAGGTGAAAAAAATTGCTTTAAACTCAATGTAATAGTCATATACATGAATGTATTAATTAATGTTTAGCAGCCAGCCTTCATTGACCTCTTCTTTTTCCCCATCAAAAGTTGGGGGCCATATTTTTCTAAACTCCCTTTGTAATTATACCTTAGGTTTATTCTAAAATTTGGGTTATATTTTTTAGAAACTGTGCTCTTCCCACCTTCCAATTGGTGAGAAATATAGGAAAAACTAGAACAGGTTATTTCTCTTATTTTGATAACTTTTTTTGATGTATTTTACATAACTTAATTATATTCTTATTTCACTTGATTATAGTTACTATTCTTATCATAAAAAAACTACCAAAACAATAATGAACAATAAGACAAGAGGAAAAAAGATATAGGTGATCAACGAGTACCAAAAGCTCTCTTCTTGTGAGGAAAACCCACAATAACTCTTCTCTTCTTATAAAAACTCAAATGACAAAATATAGGACCTATGACCCTTAAACTAGACCCTTACAATACCAAGTCAAATCACTTCTTTGATCAAATCTTCTTCCACGAAGTTAATGTTAGTCAAACATGCTGCAACACTAAAAATTTGAGCTTCTATTCAAATTTTCAGTTTCCATCACAAGTTTGGAAGTTTTTGGATTGCTTGTAATTTTTGTTATTCCACACGTGTAGACAAAATGGGGCAGAATAACAGGATTTATCTTCTTCATTTGGGATGATCCTACTTCTCTTTCAATGCCACTATGCAAATTGATCCTTGACACCTTGTTTTCGGCCTCCGAAAGTGACTGTAATTCTTGGTCTTCTCCGCAACAAAAAGTAGACCTAAATATTTTACACATGTGAGGTGTATGGCCTAAAAAAATACTTCTAAACATCACTTTTATCCTCCTTATATACTCTCTCTCTTTTCTAGATGTAATCAATATTCTTGCACTTCAAAAATAACTTGATTCATGCCCTTACAAATGAGGTTGAGGTCTTCTATATATAGGCTTCCAATCATTACTTGAGGGCTGACTTGTCACTATCCCTAGGCCGACTTGTTTCTTGCATGGACATCTCATTTAGGTACCCTAACATGTTTAATGGTTATTGTTTTTCATGTTTTGTACCTTGAACAAAGTCACCAAGAAATTCCAACTAGATTTGGGTATGCTACTTTAGCTCATTGATTTGGGTATGCTACTTTTAAATGATATATGCTAGATCCTTGATTTTGATATGTTATATTTAAATGATATATACTAGACTACATTGTATAAGCTATATATTATCTCTCCAAGGAATTTAATTATGAGATATATGTATAAATCGTCAAGTCTAACACATACTTTGACATTGAAGGAATGTACCAAAGGTTCTCCATAATCAAGTCTAAGTATAGCAATTAGGACCAAGTATAAGCACAATACCTCTATGATAATTTATTTCTAGATTCGTTGCATAAGTATTAGTGGTTTCCCTGACATTTCAAACCATCATATGTGATTCATCATCAAGATTCAAAGAGATTCCTTAATGCATCTATTATAATGTCACATGATGGAAATACAAAAAGATTATTTTCAATGATATGTATATATATATATATATATATATATATATATATATATATATATATATATATATATATATATATATATATATATATATATATATATATATATATATATATATATCTATATATATATAAAGTGATTGAATCATTGTCTATGGATTAATATAGCAATTTAGTCCTAAGGATTGGAAATAACATACCTTTTTCAATTATTCATGACCACAAGCCTCCTTACTAGTGAAAATAATTTAGACACTACATGTATTAAATGTTGTAAAAACTCTTCATAATAGCCTTTGCGGGGTTTATATTCATTTTAAGTACTCTCATATTGACCCTTGTATTTTTTATCCATTAACATAGTTTATAAGATTAATGTGTGGTCAATATTATAACCCCCAAGCTCTTTGTAGCCTCATTTTCTAAAAAATTTGTTTCCACCCTCGATTTTTGTTTGAATTGGTCATTACTCATTGTACATAACTTGGAAAATTATTACTCTACATTATATTATAGACATCATTATTTTTTTAAAATTATTTTTTTTGCAATTGCTATTATCTTGATACATGTTCAACACTATTTTCCTTCTCCTCTTCACTTGCATATTAAGTTATAGCATTGACTACATTTCTATTTAATTTCTTACAAGCAATTTTATGTGCAGTTTCTTTTGTAATAAAATATTGCAATTAATACACACAATCACACACAGATATGTAAATTTATTTATACTAAAAAAAATTCAAATTCTTTTATTCAGTGCAGGGTTCCATGGTTAGTTGTAAAAGGGAAATCATGTCTAAATCCCTACAATGTATTTTTCAAGAACTCGATACCCACATATCAAAACCCTGGGAATGCACACTTCTTTCTAAGGGTTCGAAATAGTCCAACCTGCATTCAAAACCCTCTCACCCTCCATTAATTAATAGAATTTTAGCCCTAATTATCAATCCAAAATATAGTAACTTCTTTTATTTCCTATAAACACACACAATATTTCTTTCTTCTTTCAACCTTGGTTTGTTTTTCTATTATTGTCTTTGTTAAACAAACATCTCTTGATTTATAAAAATCTAATAAATGAAGGTGTACATAAAACATTTTCCATTCTTAAGTTATTATTCTCTGCACACAATTTAATCAAATTGCATACCTGTTTTCTTTTCTCCATCAATCAGCAAACATATTATTAGTAATAGTGAAATCGTTTAAAATCAGTATTACCAACATTTAGCGTGACATAATTTTTTACTAACCTTCAGAATAAATTCTGATATGTTATAAAAATATAGAAGTTTCGATGTTCCTCTCAACCTTGAACTATCTTCTTCAGGTAGTTCTCCTTAACTTTCGCTCTAATTGTCAGGTAAAACTAGGAATATTTGGAGCAATATCCTCCATACCCTATGAAACATCATGCAAACCCTTCTTTGGATTTACTAGTATTTCTCTCCCATTGGTAAGAGTTTAAAAAAATATTGTATTTTTATCCATAGTATCTCATCTAGACTCCACTATAGGGTCTTTTTCTCCCACCCTTTTTTATTTTGGATACTCTAAGATTCCTCTTTTTTTCTAGCAAGGTCAAGGAATTCTCTTTTCCCAAACCAAATATAGTAATACATACTAGCAAAAACTCACACAACTCATTTTTTTTTAAAGAGACCTTTTCATTTCTTTTTTCTTCCTTCCTTTTCCTTCCTAGGAATAACCACTTTTAACTATTTTCCCTGACAATTAGAGGTTAATCTGTCATCTCAACCTCTAACACATCTATGAGAGAATTAACTATTTTTAGCATAATATTCTCATTAATTATTTTTTTATGTTAGAAGATAAAATAACAATACAAATTCTGTTTTTTTCCATTTTCAAAATCAAATATAAAAATAAAATACAGGATTCCTAAAGGAAGAATTTTCCATGGTGTTACATCTCCCCTCTCCTTAAAAGGGGACATTGACCTCGGTGTTTATTCAATACTAAAATTCAAGTAAATAAATTAGGATAATTTTTTTTAATCTTCTCTTTTATATATTAGACAGCCTCTTCAGGCACCAAGTGCTTCCATTTCACTTTAACCTAGGTGATGACTCGATACCGAGTATAATATTCAGCCACTATAAGGAATTCTTCTTTCGGTTCAAGCTATACCAAATGCCAATAAATTACATGAGTCAGATTGTGTGCATGTTTCTTTAAAATGGATACATGAAATACATTGTGATTTTTTATATGAACTCGCAATGCGAGTTGATAAGCCATTGACCCAACTCATACCAAAATTTCAAAAGGTCTGCAGAAATAAGGTGCCAATTAAAATAGATCCCTAGATTTAAAGAACTATTTTTCGGTCTATTGAAGGCTAGAACTGCCATAAGGGAATACCACTTGGTCCGAAGCTTAAAGAAACTCTTTTTCTGTTGAAATTACTAGGTCCAACTCGGGATAAAAGGACTAGTTTCTCGTTTAATTAGATTTAATAATTACAAGAGAAATGAAATGAAAGCGATGCAATTATTTTAAAGCTAATGATAAAATTAAAACTTTTTTTACCTATTTCTTGGGATAAAAATTCTCTTAATGTGATCTAATAGAAAGATTTCACAAAATAGATAACAATATAGATCATTTCATACTTTAGTGAAAAGAAACCTTGCATAAGAAACTATATTAAATAGTTAATTAAAACTCCATCACATAAAAGATTGTGTTATATCATATATAATCACAAATCATTCAATACTTCATATCAATAGTGAAAATGACATTGTTTTCAAAGTAACTTATATAATGAAATGACATAAAAATAAGATAACTATCTAATTCAATAATGCACATCAATAATACAAAGAAAATAGTACCCGATGCATCCATGCTCTATATATGAGAAGCAAACTTTCAGGCTCAACTTTCAATTAGATAACTTCTGATCAAACAATAGTGTAAGCTCAAAGCTACCTTCTCAAAATTTTGGACCCCTTTCTAAATGCATGAAAGGGATTTAAATAGTCTATTAATATTATAAAAATAGTAAACTTGTGAATCAAGTTTCTATAAACCCTCGAACAACTTAGACTAAGATAAAGGACAACAAAATAGTAATATGTTGCAACAATATTCATGACTTTTTCCCAGATCTATTCTTCATATCTTCTTTAAGATTGCATATATTTTTCATTGGCTTCAGCTTGGACGGGATGCATTGGATGCATATGCATTTGTCCCGTGAACACTGTATCATTAAGCTTAGGAAGAAATTGAGTTGTTTCATTTGAGAGACACCCTAGCGTGAGCCACTAAATATGTTGTTTTACTAAGAACTGCCGATAACTTTGCAAGTTTTCTTTAGATAAACTTTGAATATCCTGAGTTTTATTTCTAGATGCTTCTTGCGAGGATTGTTTTAAGACTATGACATTGAGTATCGGTAATGTATTCAGTGATGTTTGAGGAAATATTCCTTGTTTTGATGATATCCATTTATGCACTTTTCATTTTTATGTCCCAATCACCAAACACAATATCCTTTTGTGACTCTTCAATTCTAGGAAGATTAGTTTCTCTTCATAAAATGTCCTCATCTCTAACATTTGAGTGACTAAAAAATCACGTGTTTTGGATAATTCATGAATTAAAGGTAACTTGTGACATAAAATATATTATTGCTTTGTCAAGAGGATGTCAAACTCTAATGCTTCCTTTCATACTTCATTTATTTCAGGATTATCCTTCAGATGATAAATTATTATTTGTAATTGTTGTATCTCTTGATCTTTATCTTTGAAATTTGTTTCAAATTACACTTTTAGATTATCAAAATTATTTTGCAAATTGGTAAGATTCAATTTCCATTGTTGCTATATTTCTTTCTTCTCATCTTGGAAACTTTTCTCCAACAAAGAAATCCCTTGATCGTTTTCTTTCATTAACAGTTATACCTCAGCGGATTTATCCATGGTTGCATTAATAGGCTCCTGTGAAATTGAGATAGTCAATTTAGATCTTCCTCAGGGGAAGATTGAGCGCCTCTCCAAAGAAATTGAAATGGAGTCTCATTAGGAACTAGCACTTGAGTTTGTTCCAATTTTCTTTTCTTCCTGGATATACTAATGATTACCTTATGCTTTGGACTATAGAATACATCCAATAGCGAAATTCCCTCAATTTTAAGAACTATCTCTGCAGTGGGAAAATCAGGAATTTTTTCCATGTCTTCTACTACACGAGAATCATTTTTCATCTCTCCATCAATATTCTCTTCAATAGATGAAGTTTTCCAAGTATTTTCTGTAACTTGTGCAGTTTCTCTGTTGGCTATGACTGACTCTATAATTAGCTTTATAGTGATCATGGATGGCTCTGTAAAACTAAAATTGGTTATGTGTTGACCATAACTGATTTTGTGCCTTGATGGATGCAACCATTTTCAACATGGGTTTCCTCAATCACTATAACATTTTTGAATTCTTCCCAAACCTTGTCGATTTGTTTCTAGTCTTTAACTTTGTTTTCTGACTGAACAACTATAGTCGTTGTTTCCGTATTTTGAGCACTTGGAACTTGGGAAGAAGATGTCGATGCTTCTTTATTCTCTGAGCTATGACTGTAATGTCTTACTCGAAATTCTTGTAGATGAGATATTATTTTATGACAATATTTCTTAAATTAA
Organism: Pinus albicaulis; assembly: GCA_034641835.2. Classification (NCBI taxonomy): domain Eukaryota; kingdom Viridiplantae; phylum Streptophyta; class Pinopsida; order Pinales; family Pinaceae; genus Pinus; species Pinus albicaulis. The sequence continues at coordinate 1,939,509,561 of CM076575.1, forward strand.
TCAATTCATCGGGAGTCAATCTATTAGTAGCTAATCTTTCTACCACAGAATATTATCGGAAAAATTCGAATAAATCATAAAATTTCTCAGGATCATTTGAAAACATCTTGAGTTTGACTTGAGTTGTGACATCTTTAGTAACTCCATTTGGGTCAAACTATCCATTTAGTACCACCAGAAAAAGCAAAAAAAAAAAAAAAACTTTTAATTGTTGAATTTCAAGAAAATAATTCTTGAAATTTTCTAAGGTATATGTGCCACAAGGAATAGGGAAGCATGGTCAAACAATTTTCTTTACATATCTGAGAGCTTTATTTAGGCCTTGTCTGATTTTCTGATAGGAAATTTATTTGGCTAACAACTTATCTGGAACAAACAATGACAAAACATGGGGATGGGCTACACTACCGAAAAATCGAACATAAGTAAACTTGTCTTCTCCGAACCATTTCCATATTGGCCTCACATCTCTATTAGCTTCAACAACAAGTCTCAAGGCTGTATTAATGAATACTTCTTGATGGATGGGAAGCATCACTTCATGAAAAATCTTATAGAAAATGGAATGGTACTTAGATTCCCACAGAATGTCAAAGTAAACATGAATAAGGGTAACACACTGAAATGTCCATTTCCATCCCATGGATGGAAATTTATAGGAAAATCATATGATATACATAATGTAGGCACTCATAAAAAAGGGAGGAGTTGTCCTTTCCACTACATTATTCTTTTTCCTATAATTACGAATTTGAGTACCCAAATTTTTTACAGACTATTTTCCCAGTCCATGATATAACTGTGAGAGGTGGATTCAATCAAAGGCACCCATTATTAAGAAAAATTTTGAGTATTTGGATAACCATAAAGATGACAAAACATAGCAGCAATTTGGGAGAAAGAGTCAATAAGAGAAGCCATCAAATACATACCCATGTCCTCTCTCTTTTGTTTATTTGTGTCTTTTCTCGATTCTTTGATAAGTTCCGTAGGGTTCAGATTCTCATGCATCAAATTCTAGACGAACTATGTATCATACTTCTTTTGGGATTGTGGTAGTTGGTACATTATTCCTATATTTTTTCGCTTGAAGGAACGAATTACTATCTTCTTTGAAGTAATAAGCAATATTTCTATTATGTCTACATTTTCCATGACCCACCTTACCATATCTATGTATGGGAGAATTTTAGGACTGGTGGAAACTCTATGAAGAAAAAAATTTGTTACATCGATCCATGAATCTATGTCCATTGCAGAAGAATCGTCAGTAGTTTCTTCTTGGTTCTCAATTATCCACAGAATTTCCTCTTTTAATAACTTATAGATTCCTTCCTAACTAGAGGAACCTGCATCCTGGGTGCATGTAGTATCTGTAAACAGAGGAGCCATTTAGTGAGTTTCTTCAGGTGGCAAGGCTGGTTCTTCTTGAATTGTGGGTTTTTTCTGTGTTGTGATTAACATGTAAATATATTTATGTTGCTCTTTATTAGGATCTACATTTCAAGAAATGAACTGAGATAAACAGAAAATCACTTGAAAGATGCAAGAGTCATATCAATTCAATGTAGGCCTTATGGAAAATCCCTTTGCATTAACTTAGAATCATTACAATTCGTTTGAAAACCTTGATATTAAAAACACATAAGGTGATCATTTAAGTTTTAAATGTTTTTTCACGTGACGCTGACAGTTGTGATTATATCTTAGTTTCGCTTGTCGATGCTTTGATATCGGACGTTGAGACATGCTTTAGCGATAATGCGATGTGAGAAATACTGAAATAATAGATGCTAACAGAATGCAATATCGAAATATGTCACTTGATAGAATGCAATTGGCTCTGTTAGTTGGCAGAATGCAACATCATCACTTCGCACATCGACTTTTCGGTGTTTTCGGAGCTTCAGCATTTCGAGATATCGAAGACTCAACATTTCGGCATATGGGACTTTCGACACTTTGGAATTTCACATTTTGGCGTTTTCTTTTAGCGCATTTTCATATATTTCTGACATTCACATGTGTTTTTTAATACGATTTTCCCTTTTGATGTTTTGCTTTATTATCCGATGTTTTCATAAGACTTTATTTATTATAGAAAAGTGACTTTCTCCTTAAATTTTTTTGTTTAATTTGAATAGATAAGAGAAACTAGACATAACTTATTTAAACAAAGGATATTATCCTAAAAATTTTAAAGGGTCCCCATTATTCCTTCTAAGACTTCTAAGTAAAATGGGGGATTATTGAGTACCACAACAATTGGAGACACACTGGTCAAATCAGTTAATCTTTGTTTATAAAAATAAAATGTTAATTTTTCAAGAAATTTTTCAAAAAGTTATGAATGATTGAAATCCAATATGATATAGATAACTTTGAATTAAGATATCCTATTTTGTTCGAAAAGGTTCTTCTAGGTTTGATATAGATGAAAATTTCTTTTGAATCAATCAGGCTTTGATAGGTTGAAAAGTTAAAGTATTAATTTGATGCTTAGCGTATTGGATAAACTTATTAGTCACTAGTAGAGCCTCTGCAGCCAGCAAGTGTTTGTAGCCTTGACAAGGTTACTATTTATCCAAAATGAACCAGTATCCTATTCATATTAAAATAAAAAATTTCATAGGTAATGAATTTTTTGTTTTTTTTTCTCATTTATTTTACTTTTTATTTAGTTTAAATTCATTATCTTATTTTGGTGGCTAAGAAAAGATAATTCCATTCAAAAGTTGTAATAAATTTGAAAAAGTTGACTCGTAATGAAATCCCTTGTCTCAAGGTCTTTTAACTATGAGCCATTATCATAGTGTGGTTTCCAATAACGATAATTCCATGTTTATTAGTTTCATATTATCATGGTAAGGAGGCTCGTGATGAGACCTCTTAACTTGAAATTTTTACATATTTTTTGAATTACATTATGAAAAAAATTAAAATAAATGAATGGGGAGGTTACACCTAGTCATTATAAGTTTTGGATGACCATTGAAGTGAAAGATGCTATAACTTCATAATAATTTCTTCTTTTATAAAGATAAATTTTGAAATTTGATTCAAAACAATTTGGATTCTCAAACTATTTACAAATCTAAAGTATCTCTTCATTTTAAATGGCTATGCTAATTCAAAGATTTCTAAAATACACTAAATATTTAGATTTCAATTTATAGTTTTACTTTCTTCATTATGTTTTTAAAATCTAACATTTCCATGATTGAGAGAAACATGCAATGTGTTAATCAAAGGTTTTATACTTTAGAAAGCAATTTATTTGAATAACAATATTTTACATATTCTACAAAAGAACTTATGTTATTTTTAAGAAAAATACTTTTTGAGTATAGTCCATTTACAGGAAGTATTTCCTTCTTCCCTTGTAAATATTGCAATATAAAAATCGATGGCCCTACCTTCTCAAAAATTTGAAAGGGACCAAGCTAGAGTTTTTGAAATTCTGAATGCTTTTCTTTATCCTCATGCACTTTGTCCCATTTCAAAACCATGTCTCCAATTTCAAAATGTTGGTCTTTTACTGAATTAATATCAAATGAATTTTTGACCAATTCTTGATGATGAGCATGAACCAACTTAGCTTTATTACTTCCTTCTTCTAGCTTAATTATTTGAGACATTCGTAAATGTAAAGCAAAAGAAGGTTTTTCATTAATAAATTGAACTAGGGTTGCAGAAGGGATAGCTATATTTAGAAGTAGGATAGCTTCTTTTTCGTATACCACATGAAAAGGGGATGTTCCTATTGAAACTTTCTTAGTTATCCTATATTCCCATAAAGAAAATGTTAAACCTTTGTGCCAGTTATTTTTTTGTTGTTCAACATTTCATTTTATAATTCTTATAAGATTTTTAATAGTTGATTCCACCAAACCATTTCCTTGTGGATGATAATTTGTGAAATACTTCAACTTGAATCCTCTGTTTAAGGCAAATTCAGTCATTGCATTTCCAGAAAAATAAGAAGAATTGTAAAAAATAGGAGCATTAGGAACATCAAACATGGTAATAATAAATTGATCAATGATTTCAATGATGCTCTCAGAATTGGCTAACTTCAATGGTATGGCCTCCACCCATTTCATGAAATAATCCGTTGTAGCAAAAATATATCTATGTTTCTTGGAGGAATGAGGAACGATCTCACCTATTATTTCAAGTCCCCATTGCTCGAAATGTTTTTTAATATTGATAGGTTGCAATGGAATAGATGGTTTCCTTTGTCTTTCTGAAGCAGTTTGGAAAATTTTTCATTTTCTGACGTACATATGTGCATCTTTAAATAAGGTCGACCAGTAATATCTAGCATGTAGGATCTGGTGATCAGTAGTGTCTCCACTGTAATGTCAACCTGTTATCCTATCATGAAGTTCATGTAGAACTTTTTCTGATTCAGATTTCTCCAAACATCTCAATAAAACATAATCTAATTTTTTTCTAAATAATACATCATTAAGAAGCTAATATTGATTAGCCTTCAATATTAAGGCTCTCTTTTTCTTAAAGTCAAGCTCAAGTGGAGCATAACCATTTTTTAAGTAGAATATTAAAGCATCATATTGAGACTGAGTATTAACAGGAAATACCTCTGTAACTTGTTCAATGTTACATGTTACCTTGTCAATTCATGTATCATTCATTCCTATGACTAACCTGCAAAAACTTTGGCCTTTTACAATTTTAGTATTTTGATCTCTAGATCATATTCTTGCAATGCTATGACCCAATTATCCCTTTTTTATCCTAACCCATTTTGAATTAGTAATTGTCTGATTGTTGAGAAAGGAACAATAACTTTAACATGAGTTTTAAAATAAAAGGTCTAAAATATTTAACCACTTTGTAAACTACAAAGGCTTGTTTTTCTGATCATGTATGATTTAATTCATCTCCTTGATAATTTGAGCTAAAAAAAAAATTGGAGCTTCAATTTTTTGTTCATTTGATTGGGTTAAAAATGCTGCATAAGATAGATCAGAGGAAAAAGTGTATAAAATAAATGGATTAGAAAAATTGTTAGTTGATAGAGAAGGAGCATTAATTATGGTTTGTTTAATGGTTTTAAATGCTTCTCTTTCATCATCTCCCCATTTGAACAATAGATTTTTATTGATCATTTTCGGTAGAGGTAGAATGATGTGTGAAAAATCAGGAACAAATATCTTGACAAAATTAATTTGACCAAGAAAAGATTGCATCGATTTTTTATTATGTGGCAATCATATTTCTGAAATTGTTTTAATTCTTTCTGGATCAATACAAATTCGATGTTTTGAAACAACAAAACCCAAGAGTTTACCTTCACTATGAGAAAAAAATGATTTCTTAGGGTTAAGAGAAATTCCATATTTTTTGTATATTTCGAAGAACTGTTTTAAATCATGTAGATGATTATTTCTCTTTTTTTAATATATGGTAATATCGTCTAGACATACCACAACAATTTTATTGATCAACCCTTTCAAAGAAATATCCACTGCTCTTTGGAATGTAGCTCCTACATTCATTAATCCAAACTGCATTTTTTGATATGCATTTGTTCCCCACTTTGTTTTAAATGTACTCTTTAATTGGTCTTCTGGATGAACCAAGATCTTATTATATCCTGAAAATTCGTTTAAGAAAGGCATTAGTTTAGAACTAGCGACTGATTGTAATACTTGTTCCATTGATGGGAGAGGAAAATTATCCTTTTGGCATGCCTTATTCAAATTTATGAAATCAATACAATTGCGTATATCACCGTTATTTTTCCTAATTTATACAAGATTAGAAACCCATTTTGAATTTCTCACTGGAAAGATGATTTTGAATTTTAAAAGCTTATTCAACTCGCTTTTGATTTTAGTTTCTAAATTCAAATGTATTTTTCTAAGTTTTTGTTGAATCGGTTTGATTTTTGGTACCATTAGGATAGTATGTTGGATGATGGAAGCATCATATGTCTTGAGATCCTTATAATTCCATGCAAAGACATATTCATACCTTTTTAACAGATGATTAAATGCATTTATTTATTCAGATGAAAGGCCAAGTCCTAAGTTGATATTTTGAGGTTTCTCATCAGACCCTAGGTTAACTAATTCAAACATTAAAGTCGAACTTTCAAGTTTGCAGCTATTCACCTTTTTAAATTTATCCTTCAAATCATATAAGATCTTCAAGTTTAACTACAGTTTTTAGAAAAGCATTTTTTTCGTTGGATTTGTTAATTTTGAGTATTGTGTTAATATTCATCAATTACTTTATCAAGATAATATTCTTCAGATGTTAAAAAATTCAGAATATCCCCATCATCGTTGAATACTCCCCAATTTGTAATATTGTCAGGAATGTGTTGTGCTATACAACACCCCCCATTTATTTTAATAAATGGAGACCCTTTAGAAATAAACAGGAATTTTATTTTTAGCTTTAAAAACAAAAAATTTAGGAAATAAAAGTTTTCTTTTGAGTTTTCCGCTTTATTCCTTTAGCGCATCGCAAACCACATAGCTTACAACCTAAAAGACTTGCAATCCTCTAAGTCACACGGGCTGCAAAATGCGCTAAACCTTTTTCCGAAGTTATGTTTAAAACTTGCAAAAAAATTCAATTATCGTTATACTTTCTTTATCGCATCGCACCTTATTTAAAACAATCAAATTATAAAGCAATTCAATATAAGAGCGATTTCATGGACCCGATGAGCCAACCAAGCAATAAATATAAATCTCTAAGGTCCTATTGAGCGTAGCTGCTTGAATTTTTTAATGAGAAATTCGCATTTCGCATGACTTAACCAAAAACAAATTTATTATCGCATAAGAGTTGCGATGTACAATTTGCACAAATTGCATTTCATAGCATTTATGGGTAAACATTAGAAACGGTAAAATTTATATATGGTGATATGCGAATTAACGACATTTAATTACTCAAGCATGCGAATTGACTTATGTCGTATCAAACCGAAATTTGAGATCTAACGGCTTAAAATTGATTGATAGATATTTCGTGTAAAGGTGTAAGAGATTTGATTTTTGAAATCATTATCGATGATTAATATCATATTTGATAGATTCATATCTATTTTTGCATGTTTTGAAATAAATTAACGACCAATTTGTCTCTTTGTTCCATATAGTTCTAATGATCGCTACGTATACTTGAAATCAGGAAACCAGCTAATAGAACGAAGGAAATAAAGACGAACAAGAAAGAGAAAAAGATTGCTCAAACTCTATCTACTGAAGACTCAGACATGTCTCCCTTATTTTTAGACACCACCTACAACAAGGAATGTGGTAGTTTGTCATGGGAAGTAATGTATCAGTTTTTCGAAAATGAAAATTCAATAGTCATAGATAAAGTTGGTTCAGTAGAATTATCTGTTTCTTCAAACCCGAATGATTTTGACGTTGCATGTTCATTCATCCACAAGGTAGCCGCAAGGCTGAAATTTCTCCCTTACAGAGATATGGTTAAGTGGAAATTAACCACTTAAACATAAAAGACAAAAAATTTAAGGATTCAAGAAGCAAGAATATTGGTTCTTTTAGGAAAATGATTTAAAAGCAATATACCACTTACCAATCCCACAAAAAAACTATGAAAAATCCTTTATTCAAGGCTTTAGAGGAGAGCACTGAGACCTCATGAAAGTCATAAAAGAATGGAAGGAAGACCAGGGAAATTTAAAGCAAGATAAACTTGGTACATACTCAATTAGCCAACTTCCTTACCCCTATTGCTATGTTGTTCATATGTTGTGTAGATTATTTTCCAAACCTGATACCACTAGGTTTTCAGTAGATTGGGTTCCATTAATTGACACAATCGTCAATTCCTCAATTCTGAATTGGGAAAATATCCTATCTGACAGTTTAGACAAACACATCACAGAATATAGGAATAAAATTAATGTTTCATCTAGAGAAATACCTCCCTTTTATATGTCTGCCTATGTCATGGATGCAATCTACTTTTCTTCTAGTTTTCCTACCATGGGAAGGAAATGGACTATCCAAGATCCTAACCTAATCCATATTTACCATAGAGCCCTTTGGGATTTAGACTTCCATCTGCATTTTTATAAAAAATTTCATGAATTCATGTTTCCTATCCATGAGATGATATTCAATAAGAAAACCCCTAGGGTTTCCAAAGAATCTAGTACAGATATTCTTTCTATGGCTAGATGGTTTGTAGAAGAGAATTTTACATATATCAGAGTATTCGAGAGTTATGATTACCCCCACATTCTACCATAATATGTTCATGATAAGTTTCTTGCATGAACAATAGCCTACCAGCTTATAAATGGTATCACTAAACAGTTGAAAGATGTTAATAAGGTCGTTTGACCTAATTTCCATGTATAGTGTGACACTTTTGCACTTTTTGATATTGGCCATACCTACAAGGAGGTTTCTAAGATTAATCTATTGAATTTGGAAGTAATTCCAAAGAGGCTGCACGATCCAAATGTTGTAATACAAAATTACACTACACAGATCAAAATGAAGCCTTTTGTAAAGGAAATAGATGGATTTGATGTTCTCTTCCAAGGCATGGAAATTGTTTTAGATATAATTAAGTTTGCAGCTAGTCAACTTAACCAAGATGATTTTGAATCCTTCCAAATATATAGAAATAATATATTGGAGAGATTTCCTCTTAGCTTGTTAACCATTGAAGATATCAACAGACCTACTCCAAGTATCATCTTGAATAATGAAGCAAAAGACATGTCTGAGGATGAATCAGGTCAATCAGAGCATCAATCTCATAATTTGGATCATTCTGAAAATGAATCCAAATCTAGAAATGATAGCTATGAAAAGATATTTGATCAGGTAATCCAAGAGATAGATATGCAGGAGCTAAAAGAAAATAATGAAACAGAGTCAACCTCTCAAGAAGTTCAGCACAGACATGACACACTTGATCAGTCAGAAAAGTCACAAAAAAAGAATTTGAGTAGTGAATGGGATGAGTTTTCTGAAGTAATAAAAACTCCAAAACTAATCCCAATACTGATCAGGTAACTATTTTTCAAACACTTGAACATTCCCAGAAGATAGTGGAAATTGTTAATCCACTACAACAAGTTCCAAAGACTCATGATCGAGAGATCATACCGGCCTACCCTATAGAACAAATAGTTTTACAAGTTGAAGAAATTCCTTCAAAGGACATCTTCTACACTCCTAGTTATAAAGTTGTAGTCAAGAGAAATACAAGGAGAATAACTAATGAAATAGTCTCAAACCTCACATATGAATCTATTGATGTTTTGTGGAAGGATTCCTTAGTTGATCCTACTAAACATCTAACTAAATTATCACAGTATGCATGGGCATATGCTACTGCCAATGTTGATAAAGCTACTGAATTTAGAGTGTTGTTGAGGAAAAAGGAAGGAAAAATACAAGAACTAGAAAGGTTGTTAGATGAAGAAAAATACAACTCCAGTGAGGAAATGAAAGAAAATATGGCCCAATTTCAAAAATAATTTGGGAGTCTTAAATTGCAGCATCAAGTAGAAATCAATGAGAAAAAAGCACAACTAGAAGCAGCAAGGACCAGATTACAGAGCCAACCACAACTAGAGCAATTTATAAAAGAAGCATTGGATATAAATGTTATGTTAAAGAAACAACAAGAAGTATTTTTCCATCAAGATTCTATTATTAACTCTTATTTTGATTCAAATAAAATACTGATCCAACAAGTAGCTATCCATAAACTTGAATGGAAAAGGCTCAAGAAGAAAATAAATGAACACATTCAATGGCAAGCATCAGACTCAGGAAAGGAAGCTGATCTACCTCAAGTAGATAATTTTCATAAGGATATCCAATTCAAAGATTGGGAAGAACAAATCAAGCAGGCAGAGAAAGCAATATCGAAAACATCAAAATTATGAAGGGAAATTATTGAATTTGTATGTGAATAGCTGGTGAAAGCAAAAATTATTAAAGAGTACACATCTGAAGTGTTCTTAGAAGTAAAACAGCTAGAAAAATAGTGGATACAAAAGGTAGAAATGTAGGATGAAGTAATTAAAAAGGTAAATAAGTTTGATCAAGAAAATTATTGGAATTTTTTTATCAAAACTTAGCATCAGTATCAGATTTTGCAGTCCTTAACAGATTCAACGAGAAAATTTCATCCAGTACTTTCAAACGTAGTGTTCAAGGGACAGGTCATATCGAGGATTTTGCAGGAAGCTCAGCTCAAGCCTATGATAGATATTTCTCAACTTTGTGACCAAATCCAGAAAAAAGGGCGGAATTCATAAATCAAAATGTTATTTTGTTTTCCTAGATTATAGTTTAAGTTAGTCTTACGAGGATGGTTGTTTGAAACCTCCTCTATATTTTTGCAATAATCTATTTTAGAACATAGTTAGTTTAGTATTTAAACCCCTCTCATGAATTTAGAGAAGGGTCTAGAAATTTGTCAAAATCATTTGCAAAGAATGCACTACTGTAAGTTTGTGAATGCTTTAATGAATTAATTGAACACATCTATTATCCTTTGACAATTAAAGATGTGTAACTAATGTTGCACTAATGTACTCTTTAAATTGCTTGAAAGTGAGAAGGAGCATATCAATTACTATCAGTTTACATGAGTAGATCTTCATACATATGGTGCTTTTACTCACTTGTATTAAGTTTTTGTTTATACATTGACAGTCATATTTTTATTGTATTATATATTTTAAACGTTATTATAGATAAATGTTACATGCACTTTTGTTCTAATATTTATCTATGATTTCTTATTGAATATATAATCACACATATTAATGTGATATATTTTTCACAATTCTTCTAGTCAAACTACTTTGTTATAAGAATAATCTTACATAATTTTCATCTCTTTCAACTGTTAAATGATCTATATTACTAATAGTTGAAATATATCTCTTTAGATCGCATATAGGAATAAACATCCCAGTTATATAGTAGAATAAATAGTTTAGATAGATTCATAGGATAGATTAAAATCATTCTCCATTTGCATGTCATATAATCACAACACCCTCAAAATCATCCTTATTGGGAAACTGGTCCCATTATCCCCAGTCGGAGCCACTACACAAAATGAAAAAGGAGCTGCTTTAAGGTCCAGACCTGCTGGTTTTCCCCCATGTTTCAACAACGGAATTCTGAGACCTCAACATTCTGACACTAGAAGGAGGGCCCTGTGAATGGCAAAAATATCTGATCAATTTAAAGGTCAATTGAAGATTATCTCTCCCTCTAGATCCCCATCAACTTCCAGAAAATTATCTAGACCCTCATCTTTAAAATCTGAAGTTGTTCATCCTTCTCCTAAGTCTCCTAGTGGTACTCAACCCATACTATTTCCCAATTACCATCAAGTTTCCCCATAATTTCAACCTTTGATAGAAAATTTAGAGAGAGTATCTATTTTTGCTAAAAATCCTGAATCTTCTCAAATATTAGATATCAGTATTTCGTCTTCTTTACAACCTCGAAGAATACTAACTCGTTCATAAATTCAAAAGATAGGAATTATTCCTTTTGAATTTCCCATTGATAGTACTCAAAAGAGACTAAAGAGGAACCAATCAGAGTCAATCGCCAGTGAGATCTTATCCCATTCACCTCCATTAGCTCCGCTCACTTCCACAACTTCCATTCCAACAATCAGTGTTACTTTGACTAGTTCCAGTACTCAAACTACTATTCCTTCAGCTAGTCCTAGCACTCAGCCTGCCTCTTCTTCAACTCAAACTCCACTCATACAACATATTAAAAATCCAATGGCATGCCAAGTACCTCCACCAAATGTAAACCCATGAAGAAATCCAGGGGTTGTAAACATGCCCGCTCCTCTTCAGGCTCTTCCAAAAAATCCTGAAAGATGGCTATCTAAATTTAATCCTAATGATGGTCTTCCAGCAAAAGAACACATTCACAATTTTATGTTAGCCATCAATCTAAATGGAGTATTTGAAGAGGATTGCATTGTAATATTATTTCCATATACTCTAAAATGATCCGCAGGATCCTCGCATTTTTCACTGCCTGCCTGCTCTATAACTAGCTGGAATATGTTCGAATAATAATTTCTAGCTAATTTTGGGGATGACAGGACCATTGCTATGCTCATTAATGATTTTTCAGATCTAAAAGCTAAAACAGGTGATAAGATAAAATATTTAAATTCAATATTTAATAAATTACTCAATAAAATTACTGCTACAGTAGTTCCTGGTGCAGAAGTTCAAATTGAGTGGTATATTTCATCTCTTCCATCTAATATAGCTATTTTTTCCAATAGAGTGAAACTGGAAACACTTGCAGAAAACATGAAAGAATCTCTATCTGTAGAGAAACACATAACCACTCTTGAGAAAAATAGTTCTCAAGAAGATTGAAAATCAAAGAAGGTATCTTTCAAAGATGATTCTAAAAAGAAGGCGCCAAAATATCCTTTTGATGTAGAAGGTGTTCAAAAAGTTTTGAAGACTATGACAAATGAGATGGCAGATATAAGGAAACAAGTCACTGAAAATGCTAGCTCAAAAAAGAATTTTATAAACTTTAATAAAGTTCAATCCTCTAATACTCAACCTCCAAATATAATATCTAATGCTTAATATGATAAAGATACAGAAGAAGAGCAAACAGAGGAAGAAGAAGAAGATGAACTAAATGGAATGTGGGATTTCATCCTACTAAATGAAGAAAAACATGAAGCTTTACCTGTGAGCACAAGGAGAAAAAATATTACTGAAGCAACGCAGTGAAATCAACAACAAAACATTTCAACTCCTGCTAAGGATAAATTAGTAAACAAAAATTCTACTTCAAAGGCAACACAAAAAAATCTCGTTAATTCAGATACTCCACCTGCATCTAAGACAATGGTAGTCTTAGACACTATTGAGTATAATGTAGTTGAAGATGTGAATAAAACTAGGTCCAACATTTCGATTCACAAGCTTAACAAATTGAAGAACAAAAAATCTTACTTAGAGACTTAAATGTGTTTCATGCTTCAAACTTACATGCTCCAGTAATAGTACAAGCTACTAATGAAATGGGTAAGCCACCTTCATCCATCTCTCATACTCCTCCATTTCTATTAACCTATGAGATCTATAACAAAAATGTTCATAATTGTTTAATAGACTCAAGGGCTTCCTCAAACATAATTCCAAAATCAATTTGTGCTAAGTTGAACATAACTCCTCAAATTCCCCCTGTTCATATAGTATAACTTGATAGAACCAAAGTAGAGGTAGTAGGAGAAATAAATTATGTTTCCATCAGATTGTCATCAAATTCCAAAGTTACTCAAATAATTGATATATTGGCAGCTGATATTCTTGAATTTTACGACTTAGTTTTAAGTTGAGATTGGTCTGAAAAACTTCATGGTTATTTCGCAACAGACTGGTCACATATGTGGTTACCATATAATGGAAAGCCAAATCAAATTTCGGTAGATCATGAAAAGTGCATGAAGCATGCAATCAACGAGCTCGAAGGGGTAAATGAGCTAGTAGCATTCAATAATAACATTATTGGAAACTACTCAGCAAGGTCATTTTTGGGAAATTTCAATACTCAACCATCAGCTTTCTTTGATAATGCAGTGGTTTCTCAGATTGAGAATTTTTCCCAGCCAAATAGTTCCAAATGCATAAATTTTGTAGATAGAATAGTAGTTAATTCTTTATTTTGGACTCTTTATTTTGACAGTTCTAAATCTGAAGATGGTGCAGGCGTTGGATGTATTTTAATAAACCCAAAAGGTGAAAAGGCCATGTTAGCTTGTAGATTAGAATTTTATTGTACAAATAATGTAGCTGAATACGAAGCATTAATTCAAGGCTTGTACAAAGCCATTGATCTTAATATCAAATATCTAAAATTCCTAGGAGATTTAGAAATCATTGTTAGACAGGTAAGAGATACTATTCACTGTAATTATGGACATTTAAAGCATTACCAATCATTAGTCCAAGAATTAAGCATTCATTTCTTAGCCTTCAACATTTGTTTTGTATCTAGAATTCAGAATGATATAGAAGATCTATTAGCTAATGTAGCATCAAAGTTAATTCCATCCAAAAAGTTTAGTCCCGATATATTTTCTATTGAATTGATTTTTAGGCCATCCATTCCTGATAATATTACCAATTGGAGAGTATTCAATAATGATTAAGATATCATAGATTTCCTAACATCTAAAGGATCTTATGATAGTAAAATTTTAGATGAAAATGAACATGACATTCAGATTAAGAAAGAACAAGATGAAAATCCTATTCCTAAATCTATTGTCAAATTAGAATACCTGTATAATCTGAAAGATAGGTTTAAAAGAGTTACTAACTCAAAAACACAAAGCTCTACCTTAATATTTGAGTTAGTAAATCTAGGAACTGATGAAAAACCTCAAAATGTCAATCTAGGTCTTGGTCTATCTTCCAAAGAAAGATTATCATTTATCAGACTATTTAGAATGTACAAAAGTGTCTTTTCTTGGGATTATACTGATCTTAAAACATATGAGACTTCTATGATTCAACACACAATTCCTATGATCTCAAAAGAAAAACCTATACAGTAGAAATTGAGGAAGATTCATCCAAATCTGGAAAATCAAATCAAAACTGAACTGAACAAACTCCTCAAGGAAAAAATCATCTTTCCAGTCTGGAATTCTAAATGGGTATCAAAGTTGGTACCTGTCAGGAATAATAATGGCGATATTAGAATTTGCATTGATTTTAGGAATTTAAACAAATCTTGTCATAAGGAAAACTTTCCATTACCAACCATGGAACAAGTACTACAGACAATAGCTAGTTCTGAACTTATGTCCTTTCTAGATGGATTTTCAGGATATAACCAAATTCTTGTACATCCAGATGACAGATTGAAAACTAGATTCAGGACTAAGTGGGGAAATTATGCCTATCAAAAGATGCCATTTGGATTAATTAATGCAGGAGAAAATTTTCAGAGAGCTATGGACATAGCTTTTAGGGGGCTCATAAATAAACCGGTGGTTATTTATTTAGATGACATTACATTCTTTTCTAAACAAGTAACCAGTTATTCGAATGACCTAAAGCAAGTCTTTAAGTGATGAAAAAGGTATGGTAACTCCTTAAATCCAAAGAAATAATTTTTTACATTAAATGAAGGAAAACTTTTAGGATATGATTGAGTCAAAAATAAGTATCTATATTGATCCTGAAAGAATTGAAGAGATTAAACGAATTCCTTTCCCTCATAACAAGAAAGTTATGCAGTCGTTTCTTGGGAAAATTAATTTTGTTAAAAGGTTTGTCCCTGACTTTTCACAAATAGTTTTACCATTACAAAACATGATTATGAAAAATTCAGTCTTTAAATGGGGACATAATGAAAGAGAATCATTCGATTTGATTAAGCATTCCATTCTCAATGCTTCATTCCTAACTACCCCCAATTTTCTTAATCCTTTTACTTTATACACTTTTTCGTCAGATACATTATACGCTAATGTTTTAACATAGCTTAATGACCAACAAATTGAAGAACCAATATCATTTTTTAGTTCCACTTTGCAAGGTGCAGAACTAAATTACACATCTATCGAAAAGAAATCATTTTCTATCCTTAAGGTTATAAAACATTTTAGGCCATTTCTCCTAAAAACTCATACCAAAATCATAGTTCCATTCTCTACAGTGAGAGAAATATTTATGTGAAGAGAATTAGGAGAGAAAATGGCTAACTGGGTTACCGGGTTGCAAGAATATGATGTAGAAATTAAACCCTCTAAAATTGTTAGAGGTCAAGGTTTTTCTCAGAATGCTTATAGGAGCATCCCATTTATCATTAGAGGCAGATTCAGGTAACAATGTGAAAATATCAGAGGTAAGCCTCAATGATGCACAATCTCAATACGCTGATTTTATATTCTATTTGAAGAATGGATATGCTCCGAATCAACTCAGTTACAAAATGTAATATCCCAAAATGGGATCTGTCAGCAATGCATGACTGGAAAATGCATTTTCCTGTAATGTATGCAACAGGAATGAAAACCAGCACTTGGATCCCTTAGATCTGAAAATATAAGTCCTAAATCCAAGAGGGTATCAAAAATAAATCCTTCTAGGTGAGTTAAACAAAAATCCCACACATAGATTCCTTGAAAAATGCCCCAAAGAGGGACTACAGTAATAACAAACAGTTCTGCTCATAAAATAATGCAGTTTCTGCAGAGAAGTGATAGGAGGCTCATGAAATATTCTTTAATAGTATTTACAGCAGCAAATAAGTCATACAATTGAGTTTATCAAATACATGGCTGAAAATACAAGTCATAGACAGAAGAAATCTCCTCAAAAGAGGGTTGCAACCATATGAATGACTGAAAAATACCTTGAAAGCATTATTTTATTAGGCTGCAGCTATTGTATGTTACATGTGAGATCTAGAGCATATCTATGCATAAAAATTCAGATCTATATTAGATCCATGCACTAGAAGAGCTCCTCTTTCAGTTCCCCTTGGAATTTCGGGGTTTACACCAAGCATAAGTAGTAGATCTGAGATCTAAGAAAGCAGATCTGCAGAAATATTTAGAAATGCTGAAGTATTTAGATTATGCAGATCATATCTAAAAAATAAAATGTGTAGATCTCCTCCAGTATATATCCAAGTGAAGGGCAGATCCCGAACACTCAGAAACTAGCTCTCCAAATGGTGCACCCAAACTCCCTACAACACCACCTACAAGAATAATGCAGATATGGAGTAGAAACTACGTTTTAGGGGATAGATAGCTGATGTTCACAAGCCAAGATCATAAACTGAAGCTCGTGCACTCTAATACACTCCCTCCAATAGATCAAAGGCCTCCTCCACTGAAAAAGAGCCCTGGAATGACTTAGATCTGAAGAGATCTAATCTCCACTGAGAATAACGCAGTCCCTCAAGGGAGACTGTACTGCAGCTTGAATAACTAGGTTGGCCTGATGCCAAGATGGAAAAATTAAACTTAAATAATGTATCAACTCTTCCAAGAGGTTAAAATACACACTCATTGAGAAGAGGCTCCAATACAAGCTGGATCTGAACAGATCTAGTGTTCCACTTGCTGCAGCTTACAAAAGCAAGAAAACCCTCACTGGATCTGCATTACAGTTGGAAGTAGAAGCTTGGTCTCCAACCTGATAGTGGACTAAGCAATACAAGCTCTCCCAATAGCTCCTTAATGGGAAGAGATGAACTCCTAAACAGGAAATTCCATTGCTAACAGCATATGCAATCTAGGCTAAACAACCAAGAAAGTTGTGTGTCTAAACAGACAACAAATCAGAAATCAAATCATGAACAACCTCAACATGTTTCATTCCCCTTCCTTTTATAAGATGAGAGCTTGCCAAACCCTAAACCACCTTCATCAACTTATCTCTTTCACATAGGAGACCTCCTTCTAGAATTGTGTTGTGTCTTATTGATGAGCACTCCTCCAATACTGCGCTGTAGATATGGTCAAGATTGACCCAGTCAAGTGGATTTGTTCTTTTCACACTCAAGTATGTTTATTAAAGTGGCCCAGATTTACCCTTTTTCATATTGGGCATGGATTTATTCTTCCATTAGGATTTTTTTACCTTCCTTTACATAATTATTCTTTGAACAAAGAAAATAAAATGAAATTGAATATTCCTATTAAAATAGGAACATTACAGTCCTCCCCTCCAGGATGTTGCTTTCCCTCAAGCAACTTACAAGGTCTTTGCAAAATTTTCAAATGGAATTGTCTCCTCCCAAGGGTATAAGTGTGCTTGTGGTGAATGAACCAATTAGCTGTCATCATAAATAAGTGGAAGATACACAGAGATGATTCTTTGCTATCCATTGGTTTCCTAAAGGTATGAGAGATGGTAAATGTAGGGTAATTCAACCCCATGAGAGGCTTCAACCTCCATGCTATCATCCAAACAAAGTGAGCCATCCTGGGTAGCTCACAGAAAAAGTCACCAATTCCCCCCATTTTCATTGTCTAGGGGCTCCCTGTAGGGAAATGAGATATGGGGATACTCAACTCACGTTGTTCCTCCTCCCATTTCTGATGAATGTGGAGCAGTTGATCCTGGGCTGCAATAAAATAGTCCTCATGAAGCCAAAAGGGACTTGGAACTTCATGATTTCCTTCATTGATTCTAGGGAGTCTCCTTGCCCAATCTCCTATGCATACAGTGATTAGATTACTTTCACCATATGTGCTCCAAAATAAATATGGACTAAGTTTCATTTGATATATTGGATGGTAACAATAGTCCCTCCCTTGAGACCAACGTTGTCCATCATCTTGTTGCCTCAAATCATGGTACAATAAGTGGTCATCCCACCACCTTCTTGCTACAACAAGCTTCTCCAAAGCTTGAAAATGATGGAGGATAATAGGTGTTGGTTGAACATGATCCCAACAACACATGTCTTGCCCCAATTACTCCCTTGTGAGAGGTCTTTCCCATGACATGAGCCCAATACATGATCCTTTGCACAAGAAAACATAGTATATAGGGCAGCAGTCACATAAGGTCCTATCCTCTTCTTGAATTACAAATGAATATGGGAGATTGCATTCCCAATGGACACATTCACCCAATGTGTCATTCCTCCTCTCATGTTTATAACAAAGGTTGGAGCATTATTGACATCATGACATAAAAATCTCCCCTATGCCACCTCATGAGAAGGTTACATTTTCCCCCAACCCAAAGTACACACATGATTATGATATTCATTCTAAACAAAAATACATGTACATGCATCATAGGCATAAGAGAATGTATGGACATGGAATTCATAATGGGGTGCCCATACTTCCTTCTTGTCAACCCAAGCAACCAAGCCTTCTCCTTATGCAGTCTTTTCTTGAAATACAAGGCATGAGACAAGAAAATAAAAAACTTTGGGTGGTACCCACACTCACCCAATAGAAACCAACACAGGTCATCTCCTCCTTGCTTCAGATCTAGATATGGTAAGTGGTTTACATGCCACTTACTTGCTGCCCTCATCATTCCACCATGGCTAAAGGTGAAATGTATATTTGGTGCTTTAGGGAAGCACCCATCATGTTGCAAAACCTCCCTTAGCCCATCAAGGGAGTGGCCATGTTTGAAAATAGTTCTTGCCCATAGTTTGCCATGAAGCTTATAAGGTAGCACACTCCTTTTAGGAGTCATGGCCTGCATATGTAAAGCAAAAGAATGCATGCAATCATAAAGAAAATGTGATTTGCATAAGCATGCTTCTTACCCAAAGTCTCCAGCACTATGATAGTCCCTTCCTTGGCCACATGTATCATTACTGTACAAGGTTGAGAGAAAACTTTGCTCTTTCCATCAGGGGATTACCCTAGGGGGCTTCTCCCAAGTAAGGAGACATCAAGGCATAGATCATAATAGAAAGATGTATGGATTGATGTGTCCTTGCTTTTCTTGCATAGATCTTCATGCATGCTTAGTACATCACTCCTTTGAAATAAAGAGGGGTAAATTTTTCTTACCCTATGAAGCTTGCCCTCCTCTTTCTTTCCTGCAGTACTCAGGATCTCACCATTTGATAATGATGGCACATGTTGCTCATGGATTGTGCTATAATTTCTATATGTGAGACTCGTTGAAACTCCTTGCAAGAATGCAAGAGCTTCTCTTCTTGGAGCAGCTGCCCCTTCTTCTTATTCATGAAATGCTAGAGATGCCTTTGTTATGACCGCATTGTCACCCCTAGCCTTTTCTTCAATGGTGGAAAATGCCTCATCCTCAATAGGAGACCTTAGATCTTGGTCTACCTTTGAAAGAGGAATCTTCATTTCTTATTTTTAAGAAGAAGACTCTTCATCCAATGAGGATCTTGACCTAGGAAAGTTATCAAACAAGATCACATTCTCCTCAATGGTATTCATAGGTGGAGTTGGATTTTTAGATCCTCACTTTGGCACGTCTCCTCTTTTCCTCCTCCTGAAGAGGTTGTTGATAGAACATAGTAGCCTTGATGATATGGCTAAGTGCTCATGCCCATATGATGAGGATGTGGAATTATCCTCATGCATAGATCTTGTGGATCCAGTTGGGGAAACTTCATGGTCTATCCCCTTTATTCCTTTGTTTCTTCCCTTAGGCTTAAACAGAGTTTGGAACAGAGTCCTTGAGAACTCTTTCCCTTCCATTCTTTCAAGCAAAGGGTTTTGAGCCTTACTTTCTGTGTTTTCCATGCAATCATTCTCCATCCTCTATCTCCTCTCTTCTAGAAAATATATCTTGGATTGACGCTCACAGGCTGAGCCAAGGATCAAGCTTTGATACCACTGTAATATCCCAAAATGGGATCTGTCAGCAATGCATGACTGGAAAATGAATTTTCCAGTAATGTATGCAACAGGAATGAAAAAAAACACTTGGATCCCTTATATCTTAGTATCTAAGTCCTAAATCCAAGAGGGTATCAAAACGAAATCCTTCTAGGTGGGTTAAACAGATCTCCCACACCTAGTTTCCTTGAAAAATGCCCCAAAGAGGGACTATAGCAATAACAAACAGTTCTGCTTAGAAAATAACATAGTTTCTGTAGAGAAGTGATAGGAGGCTCATGAAATATTGTTCAATAGTATTTACAGTAGAAAATAAGTCATACAATTGAGTTTATCAAATACATGGCTGAAAATACAAGTCATAGACAGAAGAAATCTCCTCAAAAGAGGGCTGCAACCATATGAATGACTGAAAACTGCCTTGACAACATTATTTTATTAGGCTGCAACTATTGTATGTTACATGTAAAATCTAGAGCAGATCTGTGTATAAAAATTCAGATTTATATTATATCCATGCACTAGAAGAGCTCCTCTTTCAAATCCCCTTGGAATTTTGGGGTTTACACCAAGCATAAGCAGTAGATCTGAGATCTAAGAAAGCATATCTGTAGAAATATTCAGAAACATTGAAGTATTCATATTATGAAGATCAAATCTGAAAATTACAATGTGTAGATCTCCTCCAATAGATATCCAAATGAAGGGCAGATCCCCAACACTCAGAAACCAGCGCTCCAAATGGTGCACCCAAACTCCCTACTACACCACCTACAAGAATAACATAGATCTGGAGTATAAACTACGTTGTAGGGGATAGATAGCTGATGGTCACATGATAAGATCAGAAACTAAAGCTCATGCAGTCCAATACACTCCCTCCAATAGATCAGAGGCCTCCTCCACTGAAAAAGAGCCCTGGAATGAATTAGATCTGAAGAGATGTAATCTCTGCTGAGAATAACACAGTCCCTCAAGGGAGATTGTGTTGCAGCTTGACTAACTGGGTTGGCCTGATGCCAAGATGAATAACTGAAGCTCAAACAATGGATGCACTCTTCCAGGAGGTTAAAAGACACACTCACTGAGAAGAGGCTCCAATACAAGCTAGATCTGAACAGATCTAGTGTTCCACTTGTTGCAGCTTACAAAAGCAAGAAAACCCTCACTAGATCTGCGTTGCAGTTGGAAGTAGAAGCTTGGTCTCCAACATAATAGTGGACTAAGCAATACAAGCTCTCCCAAGAGCTCCTCAATGGGAAGAGATGAAACTCCTAAACAGGAAATTCCAATGCTAACATCATATGCAATCTAGGCTAAATAGCCAGGAAAGTTGTGTGTCTAAATAGACAACAAATCATAAATCAAATCATGAAAAACCTCAACATGTTGCCTTCCCCTTCCTTTTATAAGATGAGAGCTTGCCAAAACCCTAAACCACCTTCATCAACTTATCTCTTTCACACAAGATACCTCCTTCTAGAATTACATTGTGCCTTATTGATGAGCACTCCTCCAATACTGCGATGTAGATATGGTCAAGATTGACCCAGTCAAGTGGATTTTTTCTTTTTACACTTAAGTGTGTTTATTAAAGTGGCCTAGATTTACGCTTTTTCATATTGGGTATGGATTTATTCTTCCATTAGGATTTTTTGACCCTCCTTTACATAATTATTCTTTGAACAAAGAAAATAAAATGAAATTGAATATTCCTATTAAAATAGGAATATTACACAAAATGAAACAGGATTTGAGATTAAAGGCCAAGCAATATGAATTAATCAATGATGTGTTATCTAGGAGAAATTTTGATTTTCTACTAATAAGATGCTTAGAAAAATCTGAAGCATAGAAAGTCTTGTAGGAACTCCATGATGGACTAGCTGGAGGACATTTTGGAGGAAATACAAAAGCATACAAAATCGTGCATGCAGGTTACTATTGGCCTACATTTTTCAAATATTCTCATGAATATGCAAGAAAATTCAAAGTGTGTCAAAGTGCATCTGGAAGACAAAGGAAGCCAACATTCCCATTACAGCCAGTCAATATCAAACAACCATTTGAAAAATTGGGATTAGATATAATTGGTGAGATTGTTCCTAACTCTGCCAAACAACACATATATATTCTCACAACTACAAATTACTTTACTAAATGGGTGGAAGCAATTCCACTAAAAATATCCAACTCTGAGAATAGCATTGATTTCATTGACCAAAATATCATAACTAGGTTTGGCTTACCTACTGCTTTAATATTTGATAATGCATCTTACTTCTCAGGAACTTCTATGATGGAATTTTCAATTAAAAGAGGTTTTAAACTTAAGTATTATATGAATTATTACCCATAAGGAAATGGTTCGGCAGAATCTACAAACAAGAACTTAATTAGAATAATCAAAAGAACTGTTGATCAAAACCAACGAAATTGGCACAAGTCATTAATATTTTCTCTTTGGGAAGATCAAATAACTCAAAAAGCTTCTATTGGCACTTTTCCATTCAATATTGTCTATGGAAAAGAAGTTGTACTTCCTACCAATGTAGTTATTCCCTCTCTTTCCTTAGTACAATTTATTGATGAATCTCCTGTTTCTTCTTTACAACTTAGACAATGTCAAATTCTTAAGCTAGAGGAAGAAAGAGAAAAAGCTAAACAAACTCATGCACCTCATCAATGGATAGTAAAAGCCTCACTTGATTCAACTTCTGTTACTCCAAAAAAATTTCAAATTAGTGATCTGGTATTGAAATGCGACAAAGTGCATAAGGAAAAAGGTAAACACACGAAGTTTCAAAAACTCTGGCTAGGTCCATTTCAAATAATTGAAGAAATAGGCCCATCAACATTCTTATTGCAAGATCTATTAGGAAAAAATGATTCTTTGCCTATTAATGGATAGATTTTGAAAAGATACTTTTCATAGGAGGTAACCCTTTCTATTCCCTGTATACTAGTGTCTTTTTCTTTTCCTTAGAAAAATAAAAGGCTTAGTATAAATTTTTGGCTTTTCAAAATAAAATCTCAGATGATCCTTTTTTATTTATCGCTTATAAAACTAAGAAGTGTTAAGGAAACAATCGAGAGATTTGAAAGACAAATAGATTTTATTTTCATTGAAAGATGCAATTTCACTAAAGTTATTTATTATCTAATGAACTCTCATTCTTATATAGCATGATTATTCTGTTATCGGTCAAGAGAAGAATCTTTAACATAGTAAAGACTCTTTTAGAGGAAAGCAATCTAAAACTAAAAATTTTCATCCAAAATCCTCAAAATGAAAAATGATTCACCCCATCGGGGAAAACTTATAAATTTTTTAATGAAATTCAGAAAAGATTATAACTAGAAAAACCTAAAAGATAATAATTCTCATCATGAGCTTTTTTAACATGTTCATAGGGAAATAGTTAAACTGACATTACCAATAATGCCTACCAAAATAGGGTAATGATTTGAGATTATATCAAGAGGACAAGGGGTCTCATCAAGGGCTAGCTTGATCAGTTTAATTACAACTAGTGAATTGCATTGACATCATTTGTTTACCAAGCCAAGACAATGGATTTTAAGTAAATAAAAATATGATAAAAAAGAGAAAAGTTTCAAAAAATTAGAGTTTATTTTTTAAATTGTAAGAAACATTGGATGGGACAATGAATCATTACTGGGTAAAAGGTAACCCTTCCAAAAGCTTAAATTGCTTATTGGAACAAAGGTTCTACCTGTGATAAAAGAGTAAACTTTTATAAAGTTGATCTCTAAGAGCCACCCGCTTTATCTCTTTGAACTAAGTAAATACTAATATAGATTTTCATGCCTATATATTTAAAAGCGGGATTCTTATGAATTGTAAATAAGAGAAATTTCATTGCTTAGTAAGATATTATTTGTTTGAAATTCATTCCTGCAACTATTTTTATTTTCAAAAAATCTTTAGAAATTTAAAAAAATTAGTCAGAGATAGTTGTTTCTCCCAAGTGAATTTCCAATTATTGTGCTATAAAAAGCCCCCATTTATTTTAATAAATGGGGACACTTCAAAAATAAATAGGAAATTTATTTTTATCTTTAAAAATAAAAAATTTACGAAATAAAAGTTATCTTTTGAGTTTTCTGCTTTATTCCTTTAGCGCATCGCAAACTGCATAGCTTACAACCTAAAAGACTTGCAATCCTATAAGTCATGCATGTTGCGAAATGCACTAAACATTTTTCTGAAGTTATGTTTAAAACTTGGAAAAAACCTTCAATTATCGTTATACTTTCTTTATCGCATTGCACCTTATTTAAAATGATCAACTTATAAAGAAATTTGATATAAGTGCAATTGCGTGGACCCGATGAGCCAACCAAGCAATAAATATAAATCTCTAAAGTCCTAATAAGCATGGCCACTTGAATTTTTGAATGCACAATTCATATTTCGCATGACTTAACCGAAAACAAATTTATTATTGCATAAGAGTTGCGATGTACGATGTGTGCAGATCGCATTTCACAACATTTATGGGTAGACATCATGAATGGTAAAAGTTATATATGGCGATATGTGAATTAACGGAATCTAATTACTCAAGCATGCGAAATGACTTATGTCGTATCAAACTAAAATTCGAGATCTAACGGCTTAAAGTTCATTGTTAGATATTTCATGTAAAGGTGTAAGAGATTTGATTTTTGAAATGATTATCGATGATTAGTATCATATTTGACAGATTCATATCTATTTTTGCATGTTCTGAAATAAATTAATGACAGATTTGTCTCTTTGTTCCATATATTTCTAATGATCACTATGTATACTTGAAATCAAGAAACCAACTAACAGAAAGAAGGAAATAGAGATGAATAAGAAAGGCAAAAATTTTGCTCAAACATTTTCTACTGAAGACTCAGACATGTCTCCCTTATTTTCAGACACCACCTACAACAAGGAATGTGGTAGTTTGTCATGGGAATAAATGTATCAGTTTTTTGAAAATGAAAAGCCAATAGTCATAGATAAAGTTGCTTCAGTAGAATTATTTGTTTCTTCAGACCCGACTGATTTTGACGTTGCATGTTCATTCATCCACAATGTAGCCGCAAGGCTAAAATTTCTCCCTTACAAAGATATGGTTAGTTGGGCAATTAACCACTTAAACATAAAAGACAGAACTTTTAAAGATTCAAGAAGTGATAATATTGGTTCTTTCAAAGCAAATGATTTAAAAAAATGTACCACTTACCAGACCCACAACAAAACTATGACAAATCCTTTGTTCAAGGCTTTAGAGGAGAGCACCCAGACCTCATGAAAGTTATAAAAGAATGGAAGGAAGACCATGAAAATTTAAAGCGAGATAAACTTGGTATGTACTCAACTGCTAAACTTCCTTACCCCTATTTCTATGCTACCAGTATGTTGTGTAGATTGTTTGCCAAACCTGATACCACTCAGTTTTCAGTAGATTGGGTTCCATTGATTGACACAATCATCAATTCCTCAATTCTGAATTGGGAAAATATCCTATCTGACAATTTAGCCAAACACATCATAGAATATAGGAATAAAAGGAATGTTTCATCTAAAGAAATACCTCCCTTTTATAGGTCTTCCTATGTCATGGACGTAATGTGATTTTATTCTAGTTTTCCTAACATGGGATGGAAATGGACTACCCAAGATCCTACCCCAATCCATATTTACCACGTAGCCCTTTGGGGTTCAGACTTCCATCTAAATTTTTATAAAAGTTTCATGGAGTCATGTTTCCTATGCACCAAATGATATTCAGTAAGAAAACCCCTAGGGTTTCCGAATAACCTAGTCCATATATTCTTTCTGTGGCTAGATGGTTTGCAGAAGATAATTTTACATATATCAGAGTTTTCAAGAGTTATGCTTCTCCCCACATCCTACCATATTATGTTCTTTATAAGTTGATTGCACGAGAGATAGCCAACCATCTTGTAAACAGTATCACTAAACAACTTAAAGATGCTAAGAAGGTCGTTTGGCCTAATTTCCTTATATGCTGCAACACTTTTTCACTTTTTGATATTGGCCATACCTACAAGGAGGTTTCTAAGATTAATCTATTTAATTTTGTACTAATTCTAAAGAGTTTATACGATCCAAATGATGTAATAAAAAATTACACTAAAGAGATAAAAATGAAGCCTTTTGTAAAGGAAATAGTTGGATTTAATGATCTCTTCCAAGGCATGGAAAAGTTTTCAGCCATAATTAAGTTTGCAGCCATTAAAATTAACCAAGATGATTTGGAAGCCTTCCAAATATATAGAAATAAGAGACCAGAGAGAGTTCCTCTCAACTTGTTAACCATTTAAGATGTCAACAGACCTACTCCAAGTATCAACTTGGACAATACTTAAGATTCATCGTCAAAAGACATGTCTGGGGATGAATCCAGTCAATCAGAGCATCAATCTCACAATTTGAATCATTTTGAAAATGAATCTGAATCCAGAAAGGATAGCCTAGAAAAGATAATTAATCAGGTAATCCAAGAGATAGGGATACAGGAGTGAAAAGAAAATAATGGAACAGATTCAAGCTCTCAAGAATTTTAGCACATTCATGACACACTTGATCAGTTAGAAAAGTCACAAACAAAGAATTTGAGTAGTGAATGGGATGAGTTTTCTGAAGCAATAAAAACTCCTAAACCCAATCCCAATACTAATCAAGTAACTCGTTTTCAAACACCTGAACATTCCCATAAGATAGTGGAAACTATTAATCCACTACAACAAGTTCCAGAGACTCATGATCGAGAGATCATACCCGCCTACCTTACAGAAAAAATAGTTTTACAAGTTGAACAAATTCCTTTAGTGGGCATATTCTATAGTCCTAGTTATAAAGTTGTAGTCAAGAGATATAAAATGATAAGAGCTGATGAAACAATATCAAACCTCACAAATGAATCTGTTGATGTTTTGTGGAAGGATTCCTTCGCTGATCCTACTGAACATCGAACTAAATTATCACAGTATGCAGGGGCATATGCTACTGACACTATTGATAAAGCTACTAAATTTATAGTGTTGTTGAGGAAAAAGGAAGGCAGAATAACATAACTAGAAAGTTTTTTAGATGAAGAAAAATCCAACTCCAATGATCAAATGATAGCAAAGATGGCCCAATTTCAAAAATATTTCGAGAGTCTTAAATTGCAGCATCAAGCAGAAATAAATGAGAAACAAGCACAAATGGAAGCAACAATGACCAGGTTACAGAGCCAACCACAACTAGAGAAATTTATAAAAGAAGCATTGGATATAAATGCTATGTTCAAGAAACAACAAGAAGTATTTTTCCATCAAGCTTCTTTTATTAACTCTTATTGTGATTCAAATAAAATACTGATCCATCAAGTAGCTATCTAGAAACTTGAATGTGAAAGGCTCGAGAAGAAAATAAACGAACACATTCAGTGGCAAGCATCAAACTCAGGAAAGGAATCTAATCTACCTCAGGTAGATAAGTTTCATAAGGATATCCTATTCAAATATTGGGAAGCACAAATAAAGCAGGCAGAGAAAGCAGCAACGAAAGCATCAAAATTATCAAAGGAAATTATTGAATATGTATGTGAACAGCTGGTGAAAGTAGAACTTATTAAAGAGTACATGTCTGAAGTGTTCTCAAAAGTAAAACAACTACAAACACAGTGGATAAAAAAGGCATAAATGCAAGATGAAGTAATTCCACCTAAATATGGCATTATGTTCGAAGAAGCTCCTAAGTCTATTAGGAAATTGTGGACATTCATGTTGAAAATCTTAAAGGCTAATAAGAAAGGATGAGTGTGACATTTGGACTGATCTCCAATTATAATTGCATCTGAGGCATCAATTTTATCATGGGTATCTCCTAGAGGCTTTTGTTCTCTTAATGTTTCTTTTGTTGTTGGCAAAGGATACATAAGAACTAGATATAATTCTTTAAGAAAAAATTTTGTTGTTGCTTAAGTTTACTTAACTAATACATTGAGATATTGACTTTCACTTTCTTCATATCTTTGGCAATGTTATATTCTATGATATTATCTGAAACGACAAGAGTTTTGAATGTAGAAGGAAAATTAGAAGGGGATGTGGAAGACTCAGGTGATTTTGAAGGAGAGATGGGAGATTTAGGATAAGACTTCTTCAAGGAATTTGTATCTTTTTTAACAAGAGTAACTGATTTCTTCTTTGAATTTAATGATGGTGAATTTTTAGCTCTTTTTCTCATAGTTTCAACTAGTAATTATTCTTTCTCTTCCTCGTTTTCAAATATAGTTAGAATAAATAACCATAAGCCATGTGATTAGTCTAATTCTTCTTCTCCTTTTGATTCTTCTGCGGACAAATATTGATTTTCATATTCTTCTTAATATGATTCTTCATTAGATATAACATTAGGTGGTTGAGAGCATGAATTTTGTGTTTTCCTAAAAGATCTAAAATTATTTCGAGGCAAATCTGAAACTTTCTTTTTTATCTCAACCATTTTGTTTGAAATTGCTTTAAAAAAAAAAATTAGTCCTAAATCGAAAGTGTCTTTTGATGGCTTCTTTTTAATTTCTTCTTTGAAAGTTACTTTCTTAGATTTTCTTTCTTCTAGAATGGTCTTCTTTTCTAAGGCTAAAATAATTTTTTGACAGATATAGCTTCTTTCATGTTATCAATCAGAGTGTTTTTATTAGCTTTATCTACGAATATGGCAATATTTGAGGGTAATGCAAAAAGATACCTTTCTATCTGAACATCTTCACTAGGTTGAGAAGCTCGTGGAATATTTTTAAGCAATTTTTTGATCTTAGAATTGAAATCTTTGATCCTTTCATTTGGATTTGATTTCAAATTGGAAATATCATTGATTAATGTCGTTGTTGTGCAATCATCTCCAAATTTGTCAAAAATTACTCTTGAAACATATTCCAATTAGTAATATAACCTGATGGTAAAGAAAATTACCAGGATCGTGTTGATCTTAAAAATGTATATGGAGACAATCTACATATGTAATCTTCTTCTGACACCTTTTTAAGATTAATGGCTAGCATAAAATTATGCAGGCGTTCTTCTGCCTGGGTTCATTCATTTGGATTAAAATTTGGTAACCATCTCTCTGGATACTTATGTAAAGGATGAAGTGGTGCAGGCATGTTGAAAACACATAAATTAGTGGATGGTATATTAGCCATTATGGGAATTTGACTAGAATAGGTTGTTGTAGTAGAATAGGTTGACTGTGTGGAGGAAGTAGCCCTCGTGATAATATTACTTGTACTAGCACCTATTGATTGAGAATGAGTGATGGGAATGAATGAATGGGTTGGATGAGGAGAAGTCGAAGAGGTGGAATGAAATAAGGTGTTTGTGGAGGTGATGAAGATAAAATCTCACTAGTGGAGGATTGAGCTTCGAATTTCTGAGTCTTTCTTCAATGAGGAGGTCGATTGAACTGAAAAGGAGTAATCCCAAGCTTATCACTTTGAGACCGAGTCAAAATCCGAGAGGGTGTAAAAGAAGATGATATGATTTCTTCATATAACTCAGAACGTTCATTATTTTCTTTAGAAATTGAAATTACTTCAAATTTATCGATCAAAATCTGAACTTCAGGTGGTTCTTGTAAAGAAGGCTTATCAACTATCTTAGAGACAATACTAGGAGACTTTACACTTATTCTTACTTCTGGTCTAGGAGTAGGATATTTCAAGTGTGAAATAGAGCTAGGAGGATTTTTTTAGGTCGAATGACTCTTTATATGACCCTTTTGATCGGAACTTCTTTCCATTCATAGTCGAGGGCCCTCCTTCTAGAGACAAAAATGTTAAAGGTTGTAAGTAGACTACCTCAACATCGGGGAATACCACTCGGTCTGGAACTTAAAGAAACTCCTTTTCATTTGAAATTAATGGGTTTGACTTGGGATAAAGGGAACAGTTTCATGTTTAAATAGATTTAATAATAACAAGAGAAATTAAATCAAAGTAATGTAATGATTTTAAAGCTAATAATAAAACTAATACTTATTCTAACTGTTTCCTGGGATAAAACTTCTTTTAATGTGATCTAATAGAAATGTTTCACAAAATATATAACAATATAGATCATTTCGTACTTTAGTGAAAAGAAAGCATGCATAAGAAATTAAATTAATTAAATAGTTGATTAAAACTCAATTACATAAAATATTCTGTTATTTTATATATAATCACAAATCATTCAATACTTCATATCAATAGTGGCAATGGAATATTATTTTTAAAGTAACGTATATAATGAAAGAACATAAAAATAATATAACTATCTAATTCAATAATACACAACAATAATACAAAGATAATAGTACCCGATGCATCAGTGCTTTGTACTATTAATAGATATTTTACCACTAATTATCTATCAAGAATAGAGTAACTTCTTTGATTTCCTATAAATGCCCACAATCTTTCTTTCTCCTTTCAACCATGGTTTTTTTTTCTATTATTGTTTTTATTAAAAAAAACTCTCTTGATTTATACACATCCAATAAATGAATGTGTACATAAAACATTATCCATTCTTAAGTTATTCTTATCTGCACAAAATTTAATCTGATCAGATTGCATTCCTGTTTATTTTCTCCAACAATCTGCAAACATATTATCAGTAATAATGAAATCATTTAAAATCAATAGTATGAACATTTAGCGTGACATAAATTTTGACTAACCTCCAGAATAAATTCTTATCTATTATAAAAATCTAGAAGTTTCGATGTTCCTCCCAACCTTGAACTATCCTCTTTAGGTAGTTCCCCCTAAATTTCCCTCTAATTTTCATGTAAAATTAGGAATATTTGGAGTAATATCATCCACACCCTATGCAATGTTCCTCCCAACCTTGAACTATCCTCTCTAGGTAGTTCCCCCTAACTTTCCCTCTAATTTTCACGTAAAACTAGGAATATTTGGAGTAATATCATCCACACCATCTTGGAAACCATTCTTTGGATTTACCAATCTTTCTCTCCCATTCGTAAGAGTTTCAAAAAATATTTTGTTTGTCTCCTATAGTATCTCATGTAGACTCCACTATAGGGTCTTTTTCTCCCTCCCTCTTTTATTTCGAATTGTATGTGATTCCTTTATCTTTCCAACAAGGTTAAGGAATTCTCTTTTCCCAAACAAAATATAGTAATACTTACTACCCAGACCTCACAAAACTCATTTTTTTATACAATATACCTAAATTAGCATGCAGCTAATAGGAATATTGATTTTTGTTTTTGTCACCTAGGAGATGAATAAATGGGTAAGGAGGCCCATACCTTTCTAAAATAGGAATAAAATCCCTCATGGTGTGAAAAAGGATCATTATAATAGCTGGATTTCACACCCTCATGTGTGAACAGGGGAAATTACATGTGGACAAGGTCAAGTTTGACCAAGTCAATAGCGCTGGAATGGAAGGTGAAGATCATCTATGGAGACAATGCAATGATAGTGGGAGGAAGATTCCTTGGTGGAGGAAACCCTAATGAGTGGGACCCAAGGTGAGAAGGCTTTCGCTTGTTTATAAGGAGGGAAAGGTAGCCATAGCAGGACATGTTATGGATTATTGAATTTGTGGTCTCCATGACTATTGTGCATTCTTTAGCTGTTTAGTTGAGATTGTTGTGTTTCTTAGCACAAGGCATTCATGTTTAGGAATTCCTTCTCCTTTCTAGAGAGGCCTATTGAGGGAGCATGTACTTCATTTCTCCACATCCAGGCTTGAGGGAAATCTACCTCCTTCAGCTATTTAGAGCTAGGTTGTGTTGCAGGGTGTTGCGGTGGAGGGTTGATAGCACCACTTCCGGAGCTAGTTTTCTAGAGGAGGAAGCTTTCTTTCCTTTGGGAAATAAGCGAGGGAGATTCTGGAGCTTATTTTATCTCTTGGAACTTGGCCAACATATCTTCTATCACCTACAATGCAGTACCTCTCCTTGACTACATTATTTCAGTGAGTATTTGCAGTGAGGGGTTGCAGTGTTTGATCAAAGGGTGAGATCTTTAGTGTTAGGATCAGCCTTTCACTTGGAAGATCCATTGGAGGAGTTCTATTCATTTTATGCATAATTTTCAGCCATCTCCATCCATTTATTGAGTTTCAGCTACTACTCAACCCTAGGGCTGCACTCCGTCATTTTTTGTATTTTTTTATATTTTAGGAAATCCTTTTAGGATTGTCTTGAAATTGTGTTTGGGAGTCTAGATATTTACTCCCAACACTTTGTGAGCCATATATTTTCAGATCTATATTATTTCACATTTCCAGGAGTAGTGTACCATCTATGACTGTGTTTTTCATGTTCATGAGCATTCTGTAATGTAGTAGCATTCCATATTTGGCATATGTATTCATGGGAGGCTTGTTTACCTTGATTATTTGAGTTGTGTCCACTTATATTGTACTTATTTACTGTTGATTTATATAATAAAATGCCTCCACGGTTTTCATCCATTTTAGTGTGATGATATTCACTACTATTTCCAATGTTATGTTCATGTATTGTTGCTTCCCTATTTTGGGAGATTACAGTGGTATCAGAGCATAATCTTGGCTCAGCCTATGGATCTCAGCCAATATGTTATCAGGAGAATAAGAAGAAGAAGAGATGAACATAAAAAATAAAAATAAGACTCCATTATTTGGAGGAAGAGAGGGGGAGGAGCTCTCAAAGCTTATCTTTCAAACTATGTAGAGCATTAAAGGAGATCTCAAGAAGATGACAAGGAAGAGAGAATCTCCAAAGGAGTTTAGATCTAAAGCCCACTCTAGATTTTCACATGATGAGTGTGAGCATGCAGCCACACACTATGATTCAAAGCGCAGTCATATGGCTAGATCTGCTATGAGGGAGATGGAAAAAGAATAAATGCCTAGGAGGGCAACGCTTAGTGATTATCTGCAAGAATATGAATCTCAAACTAAGAAGTTTAGATATCGTATCACTTTCCAAGAGTTTTACAAGATCAAGGTGGAGAGGAGCAGGCAGCATGATACGGGTAGATTTTGTCTATCTACTTTTGATGGGTCACCTAAATGTTCAGCTAGATCTTGGGTGGATGAGCCAGACACCTATTTGCAGCACCACCAAGTTTCTGAAGATGAAGCCATCAAAGTTGCAGCGTTGCATTTTGAAGGTAAGGCCTATGCTTGGTGGATATTTGAGTCATTTTCATTAAAAAATTCAAATGCTTCTTCTTATGAAAATTTCACTAAGAGATTAGTAGAAAGGTGTTGAGCATTGGAAAAGGTATGAATTTTCCATGTATTTATTTATCTTTTTCCTTTAATTCTAACTCCTTTATATTCTAGAATGGTAATATATTGAAGAATTATAATAGAATTAAGGAGATTAGTGATTGTTTAAAATTGATTAAAGATCATATTTTCTTATATGCAGAAAATAGATGAAGTGGGAAGCCACCATTCGGGAGAAAAAGACAAAGCAGAAATAACTGTTGTCCCTTCAACAAAAGACCATATCCAGACAAGAAGGTCGAGATCAGAGTGCACAGCCAAAGGAAGGAAAGGAACAATGCGGCATTAGCGCAAGAATACAAAATGATAACTAAAGTTAGAAGATAGAGTGAATCCCTCAGGATCTCTCGATCCTGAGGGTTCGCTGCTCAAATCTTATCTGTCTTTCTTGTTTCGTCCGCTAGCTGTTATAAAAGGGACAGCGCTTGTAGAAATAAAATAGTGTGTAATGCATTATTTATTATGATGATTCAGACTTCCTATTGTATTTTTAAGATTTCTCATCGACTCTCATTGGTTAAAACAGAGTGTGATTGCTTGTAAACGTTGTTACATATGATTAATATATAATCCAGTTACCATTCCATTATTTGATATTGGAGTAGTTTAGCAGTGCTTCACTAGCGGCTAAGGGCCCGACCTTGGTGGATCCACCTGCTATCTGTACCATTACTTTCCAATTCCAGTCGTGTGATGGTTTTCTTTAGCTTTCATTTCCTTTAGTCGCATTGCTTCACAGTTTCCATGTTTTATCGCTTACTGTTCAATGTTTTATGAAATTGGTTTGTTGCATCAGTTTTGAATGAATTGCATTGCTATTCCTTTCCACATAATAGGATTATTTATTCCTCTGTAATTTGTATTTTTATGCTTCTCAGATATAAAGCTTCGTTGTTTATAATTTTCTGTTCATTTACATTAAATAGTTTGTTGTTCATTTCCATTAAATAGATTTGCTGATTTCCATTAAATAGCTTTGCTATTCATTTCTGATAACTAGCTTTACTATTTATTCCTTTCCTATAAGTATTTGGTTTGCTTTAGAATGTTATTGCAGAAAGCTTGTTTATTCTATTTCCATTAGCAACATTATTGATTTAACTCAGTTATCATTTCCAATTAGTTGTTTATTGTGGAGTGTAAGATCATCAACTGTAAAGGACATTGGCTACTACTACCTAAGTTCTCAGATTGGAGATGTTGTTTATGCTTGATTTCATTTACATTAGTTGACAGAGGAAAGAGTTATTACTATTGCATCCTTGACTGATGATTGCCAAGTGAGTGATTGGATTTTAGAGCTTTAAGTTTCATATCATTGCAATTAGATTTCATTTTCAAGCATTTGTTTACTCTTGTATTTGAAACACTGTACTACAAATTGGAGAGCATTACTCTTATATTAAAATGCCGCCTCAGACTGAGTACACTCTTGAGATAAAAATTTGTACCTAGATTGATAATTAATGTAGGATAAAGAGGAGTTAAAAAGACACCTTTTATACCTCAACATTTTGGCGTCGTTGTCAGGGAGAGTGTAGCTATTTAGAAAAAGTGGTGTATATTTGATCTTCTCTGCTAAAGAATAAATGGGTATTAATAATGGAAGGTAAGAACCTATGTAACGAATGAGGAACATGCTCGTTCATTTGCTCGCTTCATAGCAGAACTGCATAAAAGTTTAAGGTAGGAATGAATGCTTGCATTTTTTTTTAATGACTAGAAAATTTAAACAAAACGAAATTCCTCCCAAACCTGAAAAACCTAAGGGACCAGTGACCCTTGGGCGAAAAACCTTTATCGATAATATCATTAAGAACGCTGAATCTCAACAATCAGTAGGCCCTAGAAAAATTGCTTCTAGACAACCTACTAGTTCCCTTCGAGCCACAGAATCACCATCTGTAGCTTTTGCTGAGCTGCATAGCCAAATAGAAGAGCAAGATTCTCAAGAAATTGAGAATTCTTGCCCAATTTCTTCACAAGAAGGGAACTCTAGTAATCTATGCGAAGGGGGAGGAGAAATAGGGGAAATAGAAAAACCAAGATCCCCTCCTAAAGTATTCCAAATGCTAAGCAGCCTAGATAAGGGAAGTGCTGTCAAAATCATCCAAAACAAAGTTGAAGAACCTGAAGAACCAAAATCCCCTCGGATAATAGTTTAGCAAGGGACAATCATTATCCCAAACCAAGGAAGTACTGTTAAGATCATCCCTACTCCTTCTAGTCATCCTAGGAATAATTCCCTAGAAATCCCAGAAGGATATTGGCACATATTTGATCAAATGGCCCACAACCAGCAACCACCCCAAACTTCCACACTGCAATATCCCATTGTGGACACTGCAGTTCATGCACCTATGAAGGTCATTCCTCTCCAGCATATTCCTACATTCCATGGCTTAACATTGGAATATCTAGATGCATTTCTGTTTGAATTCGATGTATTATGTAGGGGGTATGACTATACCACTGATCCCCAAAAGCTAAAGTTATTCCCCTCCACATTAAAAGGAATAGCTCTACGATGGTTTATGGGGTTAGGTGGAGGTGTTATAAATGACTGCAATTAGATGAAAGTTTCTTTTATAAATAAATATCAGGATTATTGTAGGTCCAGGGAATTAAAGGATGAAATATTTCAGATGACATCAAAACCTAATGAAAAATTGGAGGAATATGTAGAACGCTTTCAATACAACCTCCAAATATCACCCTATGCATCTTTACCCTTACCTGATAATGTGTTAAAAACTACATTAATTAAAGGGATGAAGGAACAATGGGTTGAAACATTAAACATCATGGGCAAAGGTGACATATATCAGGAAAATTTTGTTGACATTATTGATTTATGTATCAGGAGTTCAAGAGGCAGCACAAGACTAAAACCAGCAGAACGTGACATGATCACAAGGGATAGCAAGACCTCTGGAGGAGGTATAACCCGCACAGAAATTGACAATCTACTAGAAGATTTCAAAACTGATATTCTAGGGACTTTGACAACACAGCTTGATATCATGCAAACTAAAAAAAATCAAGCAGAAGCAGAACAAAATTTGGCAATATTCTGCCCTAGACGCAGAAAGAAACATAGCCATAAAGAGTGCCTGTTGGATACAGTCCAAGTCTGTGCCATCTGCACAAAATATCACTCTACAGAAAGTTGCCCCTCACTCCCAGGATTCAAAGTAGTCTATAAAGAAGAAGAAGAAGAAATAGAAACAGTATACCTACTCAATTAGCATTGTCAATGGCAGCCAGGACAAATAGGTATTCCCATTGATCCATCCTCTTCTTTTCAGTCTCCTCAGTATAATGATCAGAAATATAATGGAATGTGGAAAAATCAGCCACCCTTCCCCAGTTGGTCACAGCAGCCATTTCCTACACCGCCATGGCCAAATCAAAAAAATCAAACCAATTGGCCAAACTTTCCTTACTGTCCACCATTTTGGAAAAATAATACATATCCAACACAATGGTCCCCCTCCACCTCTTAGAGTCAAACCTGGCAGTCAAACTGGCAAAGATCTATGAATCAACCAGCTGGGATGATTCCTCTCCCTCCACCTACACTGCCAGCACCATATACATTGCAACAAAATCCCCAGACCAACTTAAGACTGCAACTCCCAGCCCAACCCAACCCGAACCCTAATAATAGGCCAGTTCAATTTGTTCAAATAATCAAAGCACCAGAACCAGAAAATGAGTTAAGGGATTGCAACGACCTTCAACTAAGGTCTAGGCGCATAATAGAATCAGAGGGAGATAAAAAAAATTCAAGTTGAAAATCCATTACCTTCAGAACAAACATTGCAAAAGGAGAATGTGGTTACACAACAAAATCATGAGCAAGAAACCACCTCTTCACCACCATTCCCAAAATGACTAATCATACCTCGTCCAATAGAACATCCTGACTTTGATCTTCTGGGAGAACTGAAAAAACTATGTATAAAAGTCCCACTCCTCCAAGCTATCCAAGATATTTCCATTTATGCAAATACCATCAAAGAACTATGTATAAGAAAGCCAAAGAGGAGAACAACAACTAACCCAACCGTCCAAGTAGTCGGCACTCTATCTGACTTACTATCAGGAAGAGAAACACCTATAAAGTATGAGGACCCAGGAAATCCTATAGTTATAGTGCAAATCAATGGACAATCATTTCCAAATGCCTTAGTTGATTTGGGAGCTACAATTAATATCCTAACAAGCACCACTTGTCAAAAACTTGGCATTACAT
Organism: Pinus albicaulis; assembly: GCA_034641835.2. Classification (NCBI taxonomy): domain Eukaryota; kingdom Viridiplantae; phylum Streptophyta; class Pinopsida; order Pinales; family Pinaceae; genus Pinus; species Pinus albicaulis. The sequence continues at coordinate 1,939,547,506 of CM076575.1, forward strand.
CATTAGATCCAACAACAACCTTATTGGAATTGGCTGACCGAATTGTAGTCAAGCCAGAAGGGGCACTACATGATGTAATGGTATCTGTAGACTCCTGGGAATACCCTGCCAACTTCCTGATTATTAACCCCAAAAACCAGCTAGATGGACACCCTTTAATCTTAGATAGACCTTGGTTGGCAATTGTTGATGCTTACATTGGCTGCCGACAAGGCAGCATGACTATAACTAGAGGGAGCTATATCAAGAATTTAGCCTTATACCCTCCAGCCCAACCAATCCTAACGATAATAAAAACAAAGAAACATCCTGTATCATACCTCATAGAAAACATTATATCACCATTAACTATATAAGATGCCCTCAACTTTAAAGACCAAACAGAGGATGACATCATTAACAGTTTCATTAACCAACCAAAAACCAGATCCCATTTGCAATGTCACATGATCAAGGCAGCATTTGACAATGAAGAAGAAGAAGATCCCCTAAAAGACATTCAATATCAATCAATGCCTACCACTTATATGTTTACAATAGCAAAACTATAGAAATTGAGCTAGGAAAAACTCTGAACATTAACAAAAGTCTGAATGTTGAACAAGAAGAGAAGATGGTCCAACTTCTGAAAAAATATAAGGGATATTTTGCATGGGATTACCTAGACATGAAAGGAATTGATCCCCAGTTATGTACACACCACATTTATACAGAAAAAGATGCTAGACCCATTCGCCAACCCCAACAAAGATTAAACCCTCATCTTAAGGATATTGTGAAAGATGAATTACAAAAACTTTTGGATGTAAACTTTATTTATCCAATATCTGATAGCAAGTGCGTCTCTCCACTAGTAGTGGTGCCAAAGAAGAATGGAAAGTGGAGGATATGTGTAGACTACAGAGAACTAAACAAAGCAACCCAGAAAGACCACTTTCCCCTTCTTTTCATTGATCAGGTATTAGATACATTAGCAGGAAAGAAATTATTTTCTTTCTTAGATGGCTTCAGTGGATACAATCAGATTCAGATTGCCCCTGAAGACCAAGATAAGACTACTTTTACCTGTCCTTGGTGAACTTTTCTTACAGAGTTTTACCCTTTGGTCTATGCAATTCCCCTGCCACATTTGAAAGGGCCATTCTCAGCATCTTTTCATATTTAATAAATGAAGAACTCAAAGTACATATGGATGATTTCACACCTTATGGAGATTATTTTGAGCCAGCGTTAGAAACATTGGAAAAGGTGTTGCAAAGGTGTATTGACACCAAACTCTACTTAAGCCATGAGAAGTGTCACATGATGATGACCGAAGGACTCATCATAGGTCATTATATCTCAACAGATGGAATACAGGTAGATCCAAATAAAATTCAAATAATTTTTTTAATACCTACTCCTACCACACAAACAAAGGTACATAGCTTTCTAGGATTTTCTGGTTATTATATAATATTCATAGAGAATTATTCTCAAACAGCTGCACCTCTATACGCACTAACAGGGAATGTTTATTTTAATTGGACAGATAAATGTGGCCATGCTTTTGAGGATCTGAAAAATCTTATATCAATAGCCCCAGTGTTAAGGGGCTCAAATTGGGATTTTCCATTCCAAATTTCATCTGATCCCTCAGACATAGCTATCGGAGCAGTCCTTGGGTAGGAAGAATATAAAAAACCATATGAAATTTATTATATTAGCAAGAATCTATCTCCTGTTGAATTAAACTATACTGTGACTGAGAAATAATTTTTAGCTGTAATACATGTTGTAAATAAATTTAGACATTATATAACAAGGTATCCTGTAGTTTTATATACAGATCACTCTGCCAAAAAAAATTTAGCAAATAAACCTATTACAATTTATGGTAGAGTAACAAGCTGGTTGATTCTGTTGTAGGAATTTGACATCACAATAAAGGACCGACCTGGAAAAGAGAATCATGTAGCTGATTTTATCTCACGAATGCCAAAACCAACGGATGCAGCAGCAGTCAAAGATCAGTTTCCAGATGAAAATTTTTTTTTTGTTACTGCCAGAACCCCATGGTATGCTGATGTCGCAAATTATTTAGTAGTAGGTAAATTACCTAAGCATCTAACGCCCAATGAACGAAAACAAATAGTACAGTGCAGTACCTGATTCTCTTGGATTAGGGGCTACCTATTTCATACAAGAGAAGATATGCACATCAGAAGATGTGTCCAAGAAGACGAAATATTTTACATCGTGAAAGCATGCCACGACGGGCCATGTGGCAAACATTTCGCAGATCGCAAGACTCGTCACAAGGTTTTACAAACAAGCTATTACTGGCCTACAATTTTTAAAGATGCTAAAAATTTTGTACAAGCCTGTGATAGTTGCCAAAGGGCGGGACACCCTGGATAGTCTGATGAAATGCCTTTGAATCCATTGTTAGTAATCGAGCCATTTGAGCACTGGGAACTTGATTTTTTTGGTCCTATTAACCCACCATCAAATCAGAAAACATACATACTAGTTGCAACAGAGTATGTTACTAAATGGGTTGAAGCAAAGGCACTTCCAAGAGCTACAGAGGACTCTATAATACAGTTCCTTTCCCAAATATTTGTGCTATATGGCCTCCCAAGGGACATAATTACAAATGGAGGACCGCAATTTGTAGGTAATAAAATCATTGCAACATTAAAAAATTACCACATTCATCACAAAATTACAACCCCATACCACCCATAGGCAAATGGCCAAGTAGAGAGCACGAATAAGGTGATATAAGCAATACTTACAAAAATAGTTGCATCACACAGACATGATTGGGCTTCAAGATTGTCGGAAGCCTTGTGGGCATACCGAATAACATGGAGAAATACCACTAGGTATTCACCATATCAATTAGTATTTGGAAAATAACCCATATTTCCAATAGACTTTGAAATTCAAACATTAAGAACAACCCAGGAGGTGGGTTTAGTTTTAAATGAGGTCCAGGTCAGCAGATTACAGCAAATCAATGAGTTGGATGAAATTAGGCTCTCCGCCCTCCAACACACTACATTAATTCAACAACAGAGAGAAAAATGACATGATGCCCTCATTAAAAAGAAAATCTTCCATGAAGGAGATTGGGCACTCCTATATGAATCCAGATTTCAGGATTTCCCCTGAAAACTCCAGACACGATGGCTTGGACCTTATGAGATACAGAAAGTGCATGACAATGGCACCATTATGTTAACTACCATTGATGGATCTGGACATTCTTTCAAAGCAAACGGTCATCAAGTACGACTTTAACACAAACCGCTAAATCGGGAATCCTTTTACCAACAATTACAGAGAGATTCTATTATGCAGATTCTTTCTAAGGAAGATAACTCCTCCTCATCATTCATTCACTGAACACTTCCTTTATTTTTGAAATTTGTACATAAGCTTTTCTTTTAATTTTTCTTGTACAAACTGTTTTTTGTACAGATTTTATTTTTTGTGTTGGTCCTCTTAAGGAACAGCAGTCATTCCTCTTAGCAAAGAATAGCAATCTTGTGTGCCTTTATTTTTCATGTTGTCCCTCTTAAGGAACATTTGTTGTTCCTCTTAAGGAACAGCAGTTGTTCCTCTTAAGGAACAGCAGTTGTTCCTCTTAAGGAACAGCACGTCTGCGTGTTCATGTTTTTTCTGTTCCTTTTCAAAGGAACAACATTTCCACTGATTGTTTTTGTTGTTCCTTTTAAAAGGAACAACACTTCCGCTGATTATTTTTGTTGTTCCTTTTAAAAGGAACAGCACTTCCGCCGATTGTTTTTGCTGTTCCTTTTAAAAGGAACAACATTTCGGCTGATTATTTTTGTTGTTCCTTTTTAAAGGAACAACCCCTTCGCCATTATTTTTCATTTTCTACTGTTCCTTCTAAGGATCAGCAGTTTCGATTTTGAGTGTTTTTTTAAGCTGTTCCGCCATATGATAAACATTTTTTATTTGTTTTATCTATTGTTCCGCTTAAGGAACGGCTATTGTTCCTCTTAAAGGAATGATTGTTGTTCCTCTTAAACGAATAGCAACTTGTATGTTTTTATCTTTTTGTCGTTCCTCTTAAAGGAACCGCAGTTTTGTGTGCAGATGTTCTTTTTGTTGTCCCTCTTAAGGAACAGCAGTTGTTCCGTCTAAGGAACAACACTTTTTGAGTGCATTTTTCTTTTTTTAGAACAAAATTTGGAGAATTTTTGTGAATTCTTCTTGATCCTTTTAAGGAAAATATACAAATTTATGCAAGAAAACAAAAATTAGAGGTTACTAGAATCAGCATATCAAGAAGAAATTGTAATCTTCAAAGAAATTGTTGTGTATTGATAAGAAAAAAAAAAGGAAAGGACACAACTATCTATATCACTTTGCTATATTTATTTTCACTAAAACTAATTTGATTGATTATTTTTATCATGTTGGTTCTTCCCTAATCCTCATAATTCTCTTTGAATTTTATTATTGAATAAGAATAAGGGCATAGTTTCCTCTATTGAGATGTTCAGACTTCTTCCACCATCCCTACTATTAAGGAGTGTTGAGCCATCCTTTATACATAAATAGGTAAGTGCTATATAAAAGAAAAAGAAAAGAAAAATATATCTATATGATTCCTAACAATTCTATGATATGTCAAATGGAGGATAGGGGGTCTCATCAAGAGCTGGCCTACCATAATCATAAGGAATCAGTGAAGTGGAATTCCCACTATGGCCACCACAACAGGGATATGATCCAATGGGAAACTTAGAAAAATAAAAAGTCCTTGGAACAAGAGGTCTCATCACGAGTCGGCCTGCCCACCTTTCACTCCTTCTTGGTGAATGGCATTGTGATTCATTTGGTTCCCAAGCCAGCACAATGGCCTCCATCATGACATCACAAAGCGCTTTCCTCGGCATATATAAAGGATTATGGTTCCAAGGGTGAAAAAGAAACTTTGTTAAGGTTATAGACACCTGTGGGCAACAGAGCTCTGCTGATGGTATTGGAGTCATATTTTTAAAATCAATAGCAATTATAAACCCTTTTCTTATATATTTATCTTAATTTCAAATGAGATTATGTTCCTAAACCCCTTTGTTGAACCTCTTATACATGAAATATTGTTTATAAATCAGTCATAATGGTTTAAGTGGATAATGACCGCATAAGTAATTTTATTTATGTCAGTTGTCCTTTTCCCTATGTGCAAATCATACATAGCATTTCCATATCTATTCATGATTTCATAATATGCCTTGATTTCAGTAATTTGATAATTTTTTGATCATGTCATGAATATGTACAACTGCTCTCCAGTACGTTGCTCCTCCAATTGCCGGTCAAGGGTGATCTATCATATTTTAGGGGGGCACAGGTGACTTCCAAATATGCCTACATATGGGTTAATTTCCTATTTTCATTAGATCCTGAAAATAGCAATTTTAACGGTATTTTTCGATATACATGAGGTGATTTTCCATTTCCATTTATGTGTATTATTGTGAAACATTAATAGAGTGCAGGGATTAGACGAAATGGGAGGGTAAGCAATACGTAGTGAACCTCTAGTACTAATAGTTTCCGATGTTGCACTAGCAATTTTGGAGAGAGCAGGGTGGATTACCTACCTTACATGACTGCAACAGCCCCATGAAACTGTGACCATCGAATTTTTGCAGAACTTGCAGGAGGACCATTCCATAGTTAGAGGAAGGAAAATAACAATGACAGATGTAGTAATCGCTGAGGTGTCCAGTCTACCAACAGTTGGACCTGTATGGACCCATAAAAAATTGAGACTTCAAGAGGCCATGAACATCTTTTGGGACGAAGGACAAACCCTAACCATCAAAGGAAAAGGGGTTCAGCCGGCAATTCTGGGGGAACCATGGGCAGAACTGGCTAGAGTATTGAAAAGCTACATTACATGCGATGGAAGAAAGGATGTGGTAAGACCACACCACCTCAAATTGTTAGCAGTACTAAAACAGAAATGTGTTGTGAATTTGCCTGCATATTAAAGTTTTTTACTGCATGACGCTACTTTGAGCATAAATAAATCTCGTCATACAAGGATGGTAGTAAGCCACCATTGTTTAATTCGATTAATAGTTAGTTACAGTCTTGCTCAGCAGCAAATTAGTTGGGAAGAATTGTTATTTTCGATAGATAGAGGAACAGTCGTACCTGTCCCTAAACGAAAAAGAATCACCAGCATAGAAAACAAACCTCTAAAACGTAGACAGTCCTCCAGATTAAGAAGAAGTAGGGGAATGTTGGAAAACCTCCAAAGTAGCAGTAGCCAACCCTTAGAATTACCTAGTTCTGGAGAGGAGCAACCCCCGCAACTGGAAGGAGGAGAAAATCAAGAAGGCAAAGAAACTAAATGAACCAGTGAAGAAGAAAGAGAGGAAGCGGAACCTCCCGTAACCTCCAGCACAAGTCCACCACAGAGTCCACTGCAGGAGGGAAAATTGGCCCAAATTTTGGCCAATATGTGTGAGTATATGCACCCCAGAGTCCACTCAACCTCAATATTGAGGTAGAGAAATCAAAGGAACATTCTGTCCACAGCAAGGATACATCCGAGGAAATGCATGATGAGGAGGAGGCAGAAGTAGAAGCCCCTCAGGAAATAGCAGAACAAACTAGGGTTTCCTCCCCTGAGGAACCTAGTCAAGATAACGTGAACACTAAAGAAGTGTTCATATTTTTGAAGTTTTAGCTACAAATCATGGTTTTAGACCACTTAATGAAAAACCCTCTCTAGCCTATTCTCTAACTGCTTTACATGTAAACTATGGTTTTCATGAGGACATGAAAAAGGGTAAGCAGGGGGGGTGTTGAGCATTGCAAAAGGTATGAATTTGCGACGTATTTCTTTATATTTTTCCTTTAATTCTAACTCCTTTATATTCTAGAATGGTAATATATTGAAGAATTATAATAGAATTAAGGAGATTAGTGATTTTTGAAAATTGATTAAATATTGTCTTTTCTTATATGCAGAAAATAGATGAAGTGGGAAGCCACCATTCGGGAGAAAAAGACAAAGCAGAAATAAATGTTGTTCCTTCAACAAAAGACCATATCCAGACAAGAAGGTCGAGATCAGAGCACATAGCCAAATGAAGGAAAGGAACAGCGCAGCATCAGTGCAAGGAAACAAAATGATAACTAAAGTTAGAAGATAGAGCTTCGCTGCTCAAAGCTTATCTGTCCTTCTTGTTTCGTCCACTGGCTGTTATAAAAGGGACAACACTTGTAGAAATAAAACAATGTGTAATGTATTATGTATTATGATGATTCAAACTTCCTGTTGTATTTTCAACATTTCTCATCAACTCTCATTGCTTAAAAAAGAGTGTGATTGCTTGTAAATGCTATTACATATGATTAATATATAATTCGGTTACCGTTCCATTATTTGATACTGGAGTAGTTCATTGGTGCTTCACTAGCGGCTAAGGGCCCGGCCCTGGTGGATCCATCTGCTATATGTACCATTACTTTCCAATTCCAGTCGTGTGATGGTTTGCTTTAGTTCTCATTTCCTTTAGTCGCATTGCTTCATAGTTTCCATGTTTTATCACTTATTGTTCAATTTTTTATGAAATTGGTTTGTTGCATCAGTTGTGAATGAATGGCGTTGCTATTCCTTTCCACATAACAGGATTATTCATTCCTCTTTAATTTGTATTGTTATGCTTCTCAGATATAAAGCTTCACTGTTCAGAATTATTTGTTCATTTCCATTAAATAGTTTGTTGTTCATTTCCATTAAATAGATTTGTTGATTTCCATTAAGTAGCTTTGCTGGTCATTTTTTATAGCTAGCTTTACTGTTTATTCCTTTCTTGTAAGTATTTGGTTTGATTTAGAATGTTATTACAAAAATCTTGTTTATTCTATTTCCATTAGCGGCATTATTGATTTAACTCAATTATCATTTCCAATTAGTTTTTTATTGTGAAGTGTAAGATCATCAACTGTAAAGGACATTGGCTACTATTGCCTAAGTTCTCAGATTGGAGATCTTGTTTATGCTTGATTCCATTTACATCAGTTGATAGAGGAAAGATTTATTACTACTGCATCATTGACTGATGATTTCCAAGTGAGTGATTGGATTTTATAGCTTTAGGTTTCATATCATTGCAATTAGATTAAATTTTCAAGAATTTGTTTACTCTTGTATTTGAAACACTGTACTGCAAATTGGAGAGCATTACTTTTAGATTAAATTTCCACTCAGACTGAGTACACTCTTGAGATAAAAAGTCGTACATGGATTGATAATTAATGTAGGATAAACAGGAGTTACAAAGATACCTTTTATACCTCAACAAAAGGTTTTATGGAGGACATTCTGAAACAAATTTGATGAAGTTGAACAAACCAAAACAAACCAAACTTTTGCATGGGTTGAAAGGAGATATAAACTCAAATCCATTTTAGAAAACTATTGGAGAGGGAAGATCTTTGTCTCATATTCTTAGACAATAGGGCATGGAGATCCCTTTTCCAAAGGAGGGTCAACTTATTGAAAGGTTTTCCATTCATATTAAGGAGGAAGAGATGGTTGAGGGCAACAATGATGTCATATCTAGAGCATATATAGCACCTCATTCAGAGGTAGATGGAGCACTTTCTCCAACAAGAGGGATTCTTGTATTATTGCAAGGAATTCCCCAGGATCCCATATGTGGGGATCAAGGGACAACCCATGATCACCATGTGCCATCGTTGACATTTTGTGAAACCATGCAGATAAAAGGAGGAGGTAGGGAGGATGACCAACATCATTTGATGAGGAGCACACACCCCTATCTATTTCATAGGTTTGATGCATAGAAGAGGGAGACTGAATTGCGCAATGAGGGCAGGGACAATTTTTTCCATTCATGTATGCAGTCTAATCTTGATATTGATGTCTCATTGCATGGAGGCATCTCACCGAGGAGACCACCAGATCAGTAGATGATGAGGTATGCTTCAAATTTGGAGGCACCACTCATTGATTCCAGAGGGGTGAGGACCTTGGGAGAGATTGGTACAACACTGAGAGTCTTGGGTAGACTCAAGGAGAGGAAAGGCATTCTCCCAACATCATCATTACCCACTCTCATTCCAGGATCTGCGTTGTGGCAGGAGCAACATGGGAAGGCAGGCTGGCTCGAAATCTCTCGTCTCAAACATCGGGAACTGTCTGGCCGGACCTTAAGACAGCTCCTTTTCCATTTGGTATGGTGGCTCCGACTGGATTTAAAGGACCAGCTTCCTTATAACTAAATGGATTGGTTTGGATGGATGGAAATGGGACTAAATTAAATGAAATAAATCTATCTAATTTAAACTAAATACTGGTAAAGAAATTCTAACACTAACCCGGGTAATTATATGTGAATACAATTTAAGATTGTTCCAATTTAACAATAACCATGAAAATGTATTATTATTTAAATTGAAATGTGCAGAAACAAATAAAGATAACTCTGTTTAAGAAATTAAACAGAGTTGTATTAGCATATTGCATTCATCATTGTATACCATCTATATATACTTATGAAATATAACGTTTCAATTATACTCAGAAATGATATATAAAAGGAAGCGTTGTGAAAACAAATATATATAAATGATAGCAATTTTAAAGCGAATATCATAAGACAAAAGAAATCAACAATGAAAGGATAGAAATACCTCATTCATCTTGAAGACTTTCAAATGCAATCTGATACTCTAATCCAGTAACTCTGATGCAAAATCAAATTTAAAGGTACAGAAATGCAACACTTCAAAGATAATTCCGCATAAAAATCACCAGATGTGATCTTTTTTAAAAATATATAAGACAATGGAGTACAGAAATGCAATCTCCAAGTCAAAAAATATTAAGATCCAGGACCCTTCTCTAAAGCAAAAGAGAAGCATTTTTAAATACTACTTAGCTAAATCTAAAAATAGTCTATTAAGTGTAAATTAAAGGGATTCGGTTCAATGACCGTCCTTTTCCTAGGCTGTAAAGCATGAAGAATTGAAACAAATTCAACTCATTCATGAACTGATCTAAACGAGCATCTAGCAGGTTTTGAGACAATGCGGTTATTTGATTTCTGTAATTCAATCAATTCTTAAAAGACAGAGTCGGAAAGTGTAGGCGCGATCTTCTCTGTAGCATTTATGATACAATTAAGCGACCTGTGCTGACTGTGTGGCTTCACCAAGTACGCCCAGTATGAGTCCCAATTTAATCTTGTCAGCCCTTGGATTGATCTTGCTCTTTCTTCTGCCTTTTGTCTCCATTCTGTTTGCAGTTGATGTGCCTGTGGGAGATATCCTGGAACAGTTTCTGGAATCAAATTAGCTTTGTGTAAATTATCATTTACACAATCAATAAGAGTGTTTGCCGCTGTAGCCGCCTCCTCTGCTGCCTTTTCTGCCCTTCTGATTTGGCATCCCAGTTATTGAACAGTATTTCTTTATGGTTTTCATTAACAATGGGTGCACCAGCTTTTCTGCCTTCTTCTGTCTTTTGCCATGCCAGATAATCATTGATATTTTCATTAATCAAATCATAATCATTTCGTAAATCTACGACATGATTTGTGATTTTATCACTCTCTTGGCACAAAGAATTCCATTGCAAGATTTTTTGGCAGAAAACTTCCTCTTGTTGCAGTAGTTGATTGTTCAAAGAGATAGTTTCTGAAATGAATTCTGGAAGCTTAGGATCATCTTTATGCTGATCTTGGATAATCTATATTTGTTTGTCTTTATCAGCCAAGATTTTTTGATGTCCTATTTGTATTTCTTGAAGTTGTTGTTGTAACTCTTCAAGTTTCAATTGTGCTTCCTTATTGGCTTGTACCTGTTGCAATTGTTGTTGCAGAAATTTTACCTGTTCTTCTTTCTCATTCAACAAAAGTTGTATTTCAAATGCTTTGTCGATTGTTGCAGAAGCATAAGCTCCTGTCATTTGAGATAACTTAGTGATATTATGAGTAGGTTCTGTGGCAGGATCCTTCCACAAAACATCTACTTGTTCTACTTCAGTAGCAATTGCACTTTCTAACTTTCTCTTTTTCCTCTGTCTCTTCACTACTGCTTTGTATTTTAGGCTGTAGAATACATCTAGAGGAGGAATGTCCTCCACATTAAGTACAATTTCAGAGGAGGGTGTGATTGGTATGTGCTTTGTTACTGTGATTGTGCTGCTTGTTCCTGTGTTCAAAACTTTGGTTGTCTGGACAGGGGTCTGTACATTCTGTCCTTCTACATTAATTAATTGGTTGAAGGTTTCCCATTCTTTGTCTAATTCAATAATGACTGGCTGTTGCTGTACATTGGTTGGAGGAGGATCTGTCTGTTGAGAAGTCAAAATTTGCTGTTGAGTAGTTTCTTTTGATTGCGCAGAATCTTTCATGGATTCTTCCATTGTGTCTTCCTTTTCATTAGACTTATTGGAATGTTCAAAAGTCTCTCTGTCAGATTTTGATTTAGATTTATCTGTACTTGAACTGCCATTAAGACTAACACTAGGAGTTTGCTCCCTTGCGGGTTCTAAGCGTAGATTTTCCAAAGGAATAGGAGTTAGTCTTCTTTCTCTGTAAAGTTTGAATTCCTGGAATTCTTCCGGAGATAATTGCATTTGAGCTGAATTCAAAACTTCTTTGAATGAATTTCTTGCTTGGAACATATCATCAAAAGGATCTTGTTCCCCTGAAATTTCCCTTACTCTGATTGCATTGGTAAAATTCTTAACAATATCATTTGGGTCGAATAACCTTTTCGAAAATTTGAACAACTGTAGGCATGTAATGTTGCCTATCTCTTGGAATGCATGACCAATATCGAACAGTGAAAATGTTCCACATTTTACGGGAAATTGTGGCCAAATGCCTTTTTTCTTCTCTTTTAAATCTTTTGTTATACCTCCTTGGCCACAGGTCTGATAAGCAATTTCCCGAGCTACAAGTCTATCTAGAACATATAGGGGTAAAACATGGGGGGAAGCATAGCTTCCAAAAACCCTAATATAAGTGAACAATTCTTCTCCAAACCATCTCGCGACGGGGAGAATGTCAACCTCTATTTCTAGGGATAACCTTGGGGCATCCTTATTATGAATGTTCTGTACAATGGCATCATTATTCCATGACAAATTTGGTAAAAATGGGGGACAAACTTAGACTCCCATAGTTCTTTATGGTACACATGAATAGGCAAAGGATTGTGGATAGTCCATTGCCAACCCATCACAGGGAATTTAGAGACATAACAGATAGCGTCCATGACATAAGAAAATAAATAAAAAGGCGGATAAACCCGCTGAGAAACATTTCGTTTGGACCGGTAGTGAAAAATAGCAGTGGTCAAATTATCAGATAGGATTTTGGCCCAGTCTACAATTGTAGAATTAACAGCCGCATTCAACAAAGGAAGCCATTCAGGTAAGATCATATTTATGTCAGGCTTTCCAAAAAGCCTGCATAACATGGCAGCAGTGAAACAATAAGGAGAGGTAAGTGAACCTGTGTTGTACATACCTTGTTTGTTTTTCTTTAATGGTTCACTTCTTTTGGTTCACTCCTTTGTGCATTCTGCCAAATTTGCATGTTATCTGGCAAAATCTTCCATGAATTGTTTGTTGTAAGTCGCCTGAGGTTCTGACAACTTATACATTAATCTCAGATATTCCGTGGTGAATGACCTGATTAGCTCTTGAGCTGGAGTTCTGAATTGTCTGTCTGAAATATCAGTGCTGTCCAGCACCCATTTCACCATGTCCGTATACGGGAGAATCCTCGGCCTTGCCGCTATCCTATGGAGAAATGAACAAGCCAGTTCTTTGAGGGTTGCTTCAGATGTATTACTAGAACCTGCTGTAGCCACAACTTTCATCACCACAGGATTTTCTTCTTCTAACAGATTATACATTCCTTCCCAAGTGGATATACCGGCATCCTTATTACAAGCGGTGTCTGCATACAATGAAGCCATTTCTCTGTTTTCAGAATTCTAGCTCTTCTCCTTCTTACCCATAGTGTTTAGTGAAAGCTTTGTATAGACGTTTGCTCCTTCGTGCCTGCGTTTTACGAGTTAAATGAGAGTAATGGCATGAGAAAGGTGATGAGACTGTTTTAAATGTGAAGGCGGATGAAATATAATATTTTAATCATGAAACGACTTTCAATCAAAACAAAATCTCATTTACCATTAATTGTCAATCCAATCATTTAATCTAATCATTAAAGCACATAACAAATTTGATATATGGGAAGATTGCCTTTGGACAACGCGCCTACATGAATCTGTGACATTGCGATCTGCGATTTGCTGCGCAATATCGCAATATTGCAATGTCGCAATATCGCAATATCGCAAAATGAAGCCATTGTAGTTATGTAGAATAGCCCAAAAGCGGAAATTGCGCAATAGCAGAAAATGGTAAACAGCGCAAAAGATATTCGTTTAACATTTATGTTTTCTGCGCTATGCGATCTGCGACCAATATGTTTATTGTATAGGCTTTTTTGGGATCGCATTATCGCAAAAGCGCAAAATCACATTTTCAGTTTTATAAAAGATATATATCATTTTGCGATGGATGCGCTATTTTGTTTAAAGAACAATTTTATTGTAATCTATCATAAACTTAAGTGTTTCTTAATGTTCTTCTAAGGGATTTCTCTAAGTTTATGATAGAAAGTTATTTGAAAAGGAAAACAAATCCTAGTTGATTTTTTGGATTTTTTAACTAAGGGTCCCCATTTATTTAGTATTATTACTAATATTAAATAAAAAGGGGGGTTGTTGCTGGTCACAACAATTGGCGATTCACTGAAAGAAACAATTATCTCTGGAAAAAATAAAATGAACACTCTATCTTTAGTAAGTAAAGATTTTTAAAGATAATGAAAACTATCTTAGGATAATTCAAATAAAATGTAACTATGAAAAAGAAATAAAAATCATTCACAATTTTCTTTCTAATTCCTTAAGAATAAAAACATTTTTGGGTTATCTCAAGCTTTGATTGGTGTTAAATAATGAAGTAAGTGGATTTTTCGAAGTTTTGGTTTTATAATATACTCTATTGCCATAGGTATTGCCTCTGTTGCCAGCAAACGTTCATAGTCTCGACAGGGTTACCTTTAAACCATTAACCATTCATTGTCCCATCCAACTAAAATTATGACTTTTTAAAAGATAAATTCATAAGAGCTATTATCTCATGTTTTTGTATTTTACTTATTTTTATTTTTAAGAGCCATTGTTCTGGTTTGGCAGCTAGTTAATAACAATGCCATTCACCAGTTATAATTAAACTGAACAAGCTGGCTCGTGATGAGACCCCTTGTCTTATATTTATAAGCCATTACCCTGTTTTGGTATGCAGTATTGGTAATGTCAGTTTTATTACTCCTTATGAACATGGTAAGTCGGCTCGTAATGAGACCTCTTATCTCTTTAAATTTTCATATAATTTCTTAGAATTACATTCTAAAAAATCACAACTTAAATGGATGGGGTGAAATAGTTTTATCCTTAAGAATCAATGGATGACAATTTTCAGAGTTTTTTGAGTTCCAAAACTTTGAAAAATCTTTACTTTGATAGATAACCTTTCTCTGCTCAATAAACTTATGATGATTTACATTCTTCTCAAGTTTTCAAAAGATCATGCCAATGATTGAAATAATCTTTCAAAGTTTTAACATCTTATTTTAAACTAATCCAAAAACTGTGATCATTACTCTAAAAATTCTTATTTACACAAAATAAATATTTATAATATTCTTCCGAAGAAATTTTCTTAAATAGTAAACAGTCAATTAGAGACTCATTAACAACCTTTATTTGCAAAAACAAAAACAAAAACAATCAAAACTCTGCAGAAAGGAATATGTACAGTTTAAGAAGGGGTTACCTCCTTATGAAAAGAATTTCTTCAAGATAAGCCCATTTACAGGAAGAGATTCTCTCTTACCTGTTAGATCTTGGAGTATGAATTTATTTGAGCCTATCTTTTCAACGATCTGAAATGGTCCAAGCCACATTTTCTGAAACTTGGTATGTTTACCTTTTTCTTCGTGTGCTTTATCCCATTTCAGAACAAGATCACCAATTGACAAAATTTTTGAGCCGATAGAACTTGCATCAAAAGAATATTTTACAAGCTGTTGATGATTTTCATGAATAATTTTTGCTTTATCTCTATCTTCTTCTAGTTTAAGGATTTGATAATATCTCAATTGAATGGATGAAGAAGGATTTTCTTCAATAAATTGCACTAGGGCTAATGATGGAAGAGTTAAATTTGATGGTATCACAACTTCTTTTCCATAAACCAAATTGAAAGGTGAGGTCCCTATTGAAGCTTTTTCAGTGATACGATCAACCCATAATGCAAAAATTAAAGACTTGTGCCAATTCTTTTGATTTTGATCAATGGTCCTTTTAATGATTTTGATAAGGTTTTTGTTAGTGGATTCAGCCAAACCATTACCTTGTGGATAATAATTTGCTGAATATTTTAATTTAAAACCTCTCTTGACTGCAAATTCAATTAAACTATTACCAGAAAAGTAAGATGCATTATCAAAAACAAGAGCTTGAGGTACACCAAACCTGGTTATGATGAATTGATCTATGAAATCAATAATTGCATCAGAATTGGCTACCTTTAATGGGATTGCCTCTACCCATTTTGTAAAGTAATCAGTTGCAGTAAGGATGTACTTGTGCTGTTTGGAAGAATGAGGTACTATCTCACCAATAATTTCAAGCCCCCATTGTTCGAATGGTTGCTCAATACTCACTGGTTGCAAAGGAAAAGCTGGTTTCCTTTGTCTTCCACTTGCAGTTTGACAAATTCTGCACTTCCTTACGTAATCATGCGTATCTTTAAAAAGGGTAGGCCAATAATAACCAACACGAATTATTTTGTGAGCTGTGGTATCACCTCCAAAATGACCTCCTGCTAGTCCATCATGCAACTCCTGCAAAACCTTTTCAGCTTCAGTCTTTTCAAGACATCTTAATAAAATTGAATCATAATTTTTCCTAAATAACACATTATCAATGATCTCATATTTAATAGCTTTTAACCTTAAAGCGCGTTTACTCTTATAGCTGAGATTAGAAGGAGCATACCCATTTTTCAAGTAATAGATAAGATCAGCATACTGAGATCCGGAATTTGTAACACTTATCTGACTTACTTGAATATCTTGATTTGGATCTTGATTTTCTGGTATGTTATGAGCTCCTGCCAATAATCTGCAAAAACCTTGTCCTCTAACAATCTTAGCTGGTTTTATATCAATATCATATTCTTGCAAGGCTGTTACCCAGTTAGTTCTCTTTTCTCCTACTTCTTTTTGAATTAATAATTGCCTCACTGCAGAGAATGGGACAATGATTTTTGTATGTGTTTTCAAGAGAAAAGGTCTGAAATGTTTGATTGATTTAAACATAGCAAAGGCTTGTTTTTCAACATCAGAATAATTAAGCTCAGCTCCTTGCAGATTTGAGCTAAAGAAAGAAATTGGTGCTTCGATTTCTTGATCATTGAGTTGTGTTAAAACAGCTGCATAGGATGTTTCAGTGGCCAGAGTATACAAAGTAAAATCTTTAGAAAAATCTGGGGTATTCAATGCTAGTGCATTAATGATCGCTTGTTTGATTGCCTCAAAGGCTTCTTTCTCTTTATGCCCCCATTTGAATACTGAATTCTTCTTGATCATATTTTGCATAGGTAAAACAATAAAAGAAAAATCAGGAATGAATCTTTTAACAAAATTGATCTATCCAAGAAATGATTGCATGGATTTTTTGTTATGAGGTAAAGAAATATCAGAAATTTCTTTCACTCTATCTGGATCAATATATATACCATCTTTTGACACAACAAATCCCAAGATTTTTCCTTCATCCAAAGCAAAGAAAGATTTCTTTGGATTTAAGGAAATACCAAATCTTCTACATCTTTCAAATATTTTCTTTAAATCATGTAGATGATTGGCTCTCTTTTTTGAAAATATTGTTATGTCATCAAGATAAACAACAACTGATTTATTGATCAGACCTTTAAATGCTATGTCCATGGCTCTTTGGAAAGTCGCTCCCGCATTTATTAGACCAAAAGGCATTTTCTGATAAGCATAAGTTCCCCATTTTGTTCTGAAAGTTGTTTTCAATCTGTCATCTGGATGAACTAAAACTTGATTATAGCCCGAAAATCCATTGAGAAAAGACATAAGTTCAGAACCAGCTACCTTTTGAAGTATCTATTCCATGGTTGGTAATGGGAAATTGTCTTTTAAACATGCCTTGTTTAAATTTCTGAAATCAATACAAATTCTTATATCACCATTCTTCTTCCTTACAGGTACCATATTGGAAACCCAATTAGAGTGCCTGACTGGAAAAATGATTTTGGCTTTCAAAAGTTTATTAAGTTCTGATTTGATTTGACTTTCGAGATTTGGATGGATCTTTCTCAACTTCTGTTGAATAGGTTTAATATCAGGAAGCATTGGAATTGTGTGTTGAATAACCGAAGTATCATACGTTTTTAGATCATCATAATTCCAAGAAAAAACGTTTTTATACTTGTTCAACAGTTTAATGAACGCATTCCTTTCCTCTGGTGTTAAATTGAGTCCTAAGTTAACGTTTTGAGGTTTAGAATTAGAACCAAGATTTACTAATTCAAACTTCAAAGTGGAACTTTGAAGTTTAGCATTAGTGACTTTCTTGAATCTGTCTTTAATGTCATATAAATCCTCTAATTTAACAACAGATTTTGGAATGGGATTTTCATTATCTTTTGAAGCAATTTGTAAATCATAATCATCTTCGTCAATAATTTGCTCATCATATGATTTCTCTGAAGTCATGAAATTTAAAATATCTTGGTCATGGTAGAATACTCTCCAGTTTGTAACATTGTCTGGGACAGATGGACGAAAAATTAATTCTACAGAAAATCTATCAGGACTGCAATCTTCAGCAGGTAGGAGTTTAGATGCAACATTAGCTAACAAGTCAGCTGATGTATTATGATTCCTAGGAATAGGAGAAATATTGAATGCTAAAAAATGAGTGGTGAGATCTTGTACTAGGGTTTGATAGTGTTTAAGATGTCCTAAAAGGCAATGAATAGTATTCCTAACTTGTTTTATGACAATTTCGGAATCACCAAAGAATTTCAAGTATTTAACATCTAACCCTATAGCTTTATAAAGTCCTTGAACCAAGGCTTCATATTCTGCGGTATTGTTTGTACACTCAAATTCTAACCTACATGACAGCATGGTTTTCTCTCCATCTGGATCAATTAAGATGCATCCAGCTCCAGCTCCATCACTAGACTTTGATCCATAAAAAAATAACGACCAAAATAAAGACTTATCTATTGGCTTATCTACAATTACATCAGAAATATTTACAATTCTGGAAGGATCAGATTGTGAAAAATTTTCTATTTGAGAAACAAAAGTATTTACAGAAAAAGGTGATTGAGGTGCTTCGAAGTTTCCAAGAAATGATTCAACAGAATAACCTCCAAGAATATTGTTGTTGAATGCCACAGGCTCATTAGGTTGTTCAAATTCAGTGACAGTGTGCGTCATATGTTTTTCTCGTTCAACTTTGATTTGATTTGGTTTCCTTTTGTAGGGAAGCCACATATGTGAATAATCAGTTGAGATATAACCATTAAGTTTCACAGACCAGTCCCTGCTTAAGATTAATCCATAGAATTCAGGAATATCAGCAATCAAAATATCAATTCTTTGGACAATCCTAGGATCAGAAGCTAATCTGATAGTAACTGAATTGATTTCTCCTACAACTTGAACTTTAGAGCAATCCAATTGAACGATATGAACTGCTGATTTCTGTGGTTCGATATTCAATTTGGCACAGACAGAAGTAGGCATTATATTGGAGGAGGCTCCAGAATCAATCAAACAATTGTGCAAATTTTTATTGTACATCTCATAAGTCAAAAGAAGAGGAGGAGTTTGAGAATTTGAATTTTCTCCAGTGAGCACAGTATCAATAGCATCTACCTTATCTGGTGGCTTACCAGTTCCTCTTGCTGCTTTTGCAACTACACCGCTTGGTAAAGGAGCAATTGGTGTAGCGTTTAATTATTTCAATAACAACTTTTGCTGGTGTTTTAGTTTGCTGAGTTCATGTAAGGAAATGTTAGCTTTGATATTTTTCATGTCCTCGACAATGTTGTATTCCATAGAATCTGACACTACTAAAGTCTTTGTTGTTGATGTAGGAGGATTAGAAGAGGATGGCTGATTTTGAGTAGGTAATGGAGAAGTTCTCTTTACAAGGGATTTGTCTTTGGTACTTGGAGTTGTAATTTTATTTTTAGGAACTGTTTCCACTGGTTCCGATATAGATTTACTCCTAGTACTTACAGGCATAGCTTCTTCACTATCAGAATTAGGGAGAATAAAATCCCACATTCCATTCAATTCAGTTATTTCTTCATTCTCATTTTCCTCATCTGATACTAGAGATGTATCTTCTTCTTCTTCCTCTTCCTCTGATTCTGCATTAGTGATTGCATTAAGAGGTTTAGATTCAACTTGGTTTCTTCTGAAATTTCGGAATGGTTTCTTGGTAGAAGTTTCAGCTACTTGTTTTTTAATTTCAACCATTTCATTTGACATGGTTTTAATAACTTTTTGTAAACCTTCCATGTCGTATGGATCTTTGGCCTTTTTCTTTGAATCATCTTTGAAGCTGAATTTCTTTTATTTCCTTTCCTCGATAGCATTTTTCTTTTCCAGAGAAGTAATTCGTTTTTCCACTGCAATAGCTTCTTTCATATTCTCAGCTAACGTAGGCTTTGCAACTCTGTCTACGAAAATTGCTATGTTTGAGGGTAAGGCAGTTATGTACCATTCAATTCTGACTTGTTCACTGGGCTGTTAATCTGTGTGAATTTTTTTCAAGAGTTTGTTGAATCTAGCGTTGAATTCTTTAATGGGTTCCTTGGGTTCTATCTTCAAATTTGAGAGGTCATTGAGTAAAGTTGCTATTGATCGGTTGTCTCCAAATTTGGTTAAAAAATGATCTGCAAAAATGTCCCAACTTGTTATGGATCCTGATGGTAATGAAAAGTACCATGATCCTGCTATTTTTTGAAGAGTATAAGGGAATAGTCTAACTACAACATCTTCATGTGTGACTCCATTCAAATTAATAGCCAGCATAAAGTTATTGATATGTTCTTCAGCTTGAATGTTAAGATCTGGGCTAAACTTTGGAAGCCATTTTCCAGGATTGTCTGGTAAATCATGTAAAGGTGCAGCCATGTTGACTGCCCCTGGAGTAGCACATGGTCTAGCCATTATTGGAACAACTATTGGAGGGGTAGTAGAAATTGGTGGTCTTTGAATAGAAGTTGTTGGAATAGATGATGTTGAGATTGATGAGGATTGAGCGGATGATGATTGAGGAGATGATATGGAAACAACTGTACTTCGTTGAGTTAGGATTTCGGAAACAGGTATTTGAATATTAGATGTTGAACTTATATCACTTACTGATTCTGATTGAGTTTTCTTGTCTTACTTCTACTAGGTAAAGGGAATTCTTTCGGAGAAATACCAAGTTTTTCACTTTGAAGCCTAGTAAGAGGTTTGGAAGAAACAAATTTTGAAGTTACACTACCTTCAGATATTTCAGACTCTTCTAGAGATAATGAGAATCCTTTCAATTTATGAATTAAATCTTGAACTTCGGGAGACTCAGGATGTTGAGTGTCTGAATGTTTTGAGATTTTGGTAGTGGGTGTCTGAATATTTTCTGCAATTTCTTCTCTAGGATTTTGAATTTCAGAAGAAATTGAAGAAGTTAATGAGGGTGTTTTTCTCTCAGAATGGCTTGTGGATAAAGATTTACTTGCCATTCATAGCTCAGCCCTCCTTCTAGCGCCAAAAATGTTGAAGCCTATAAAATCTCTGCTTCAAACATCGGGGAAAACCACCCGGTCGGGACCTTAAGACAGCTCCTTTTCCGTTTGGTATGGTGGCTCCGACTGGATTTAAAGGACCAGTTTCCTTATAACTAAATGGATTGGTTTGAATGGGTGGAAATGGGACTAAATTAACTGAAATAAAACTATCTAATTTAAACTAAATACTGGTAAAGAAATTCTAACACTAACCCGGGTAATTATATGTGAATACAACTCAAGATTGTTCCAATTTAACAATAACCATGAAAATGTATTATTATTTAAATTGAAATATGAAGAAACAAATAAAGATAAATTTGTTTAAGAAATTAAACAGATTTGTATTAGCATATTGCATTCATCATTGTATACCATCTATATATACTTATGAAAGATAACGTTTCAATTATACTCAGAAATGATATATAAAAGGAAGCGTTGTGAAAACAAATATACATAAATGATAGCAATTTTAAAGCGAATATCATAAGACAAAAGGAAATCAACAGTGAATAGATAGAAATACCTTGTTCATCTTGAAGACTTTCAAATGCAATCTGATACTCTAATCCAGTAACTCTGATGCAAAATCAAATTCCAAGGTACAGAAATGCAACACTTCAAAGATAATTCCGCATGAAAATCACCAGATGTGATCCTTTTTTAAAAATATATAAGGCAATGGAGTACAGAAATGCAATCTCCAAGTCAAAAAATATTAAGATCCAGGACCCCTCTCTAAATGCATGAGAAGGGTTTAAATACTACTTAGCTAAATCTAAAAATAGTCTTATTACAAAAATTAAGGATTCGGTTCAATGACCGTCCTTTTCCTAGGCTAAAATACAGTAAAATTAAAACTAAATCTAACTATCTATGAACTTGATATTTAAACTTGCATGCATCTAGCATAGTTTTGAGAAGATGCGGTTGACCGACTTCAGAATTCAACTGTCCTGAAAAGACAAAGTCGGCAAGTGTAGGCGCAATCTTCTCTGTAGCGTTGATGATACAATTAAGCGCATTGTGCTGACTGTGTGGCTTCACCAAGTACATCCAGTATGAGTCCCAATTTAATCTTGTCAGCCCTTGGATTGATCTTGCTCTTTCTTCTGCCTTTTGTCTCCATTCTGTTTGCAGTTGATGTGCCTGTGGGAGATATCCTGGAACAGTTTCTGGAATCAAATTAGCTTTGTGTAAATTATCATTTACAAAATCAGTAAGAGTGTTTTCCGCTGTAGCCGCCTCTTCTGCTACCTTTTCTGCCCTTCTGATTTGTGCATCCCAGTTATTGAACAATATTTCTTTATGGTTTTCATTAGCAATGGGTGCACCAGCTTTTCTGCCTTCTTCTGTCTTTTGCCATGCCAGATAATCATTGATCTTTTCATTAATCAAATCATAATCATTTCGTAAATCTACGACATGATTTGTGATTTTATCGCTCTCTTGGCACAAAGAATTCCATTGCAAGATTTTTTGGCAGAAAACTTCCTCTTGTTGCAGTAGTTGATTGTTCAAAGAGATAGTTTCTGAAATGAATTCTGGAAGCTTAGGATCATTTTTATGCTGATCTTGGATAATCTGTATTTGTTTTTCTTTATCAGCTAAGCTTTTTTGATGTCCTATTTGCATTTCTTGGAGTTGTTGTTGTAACTCTTCAAGTTTCAATTGTGCCTCCTTATCGGCCTGTACCTGTTGCAATTGCTGTTGTAGAACTTTTACTTGTTCTTATTTTTCATTCAACAACAGTTGTATCTCAAATGCTTTGTCAATTGTTGCAGAAGCATAAGCTCCTATCATTTGAGATAACTTAGCGAGATTATGAGTAGGTTCTGTTGCAGGATCTTTCCACAAAACATCTACTTGTTCTGCTTCAGTAGCAATTGCACCTTCTAACTTTCTCTTTTTCCTCTGTCTCTTCACTACTGCTTTGTATTTTGGGCTGTAGAATACATCCAGAGGAGGAATTTCCTCTACATTAAGTACAATTTCAGAGGAGGGTGTGATTGGTATGTGCTCTATCACTGCGACTGTGCTGCTTGTTCCTGTGTTCAAAACTTTGGTTGTCTGGACAGGGGTCTGTACATTCTGTCCTTCTACATTAATCAATTGGTTGAAGGTTTCCCATTCTTTGTCTAATTCAATAATGACTGGTTGTTGCTGTACATTGGTTGGAGGAGGATTTGTCTGTTGAGAAGTCAAAATTTGCCGTTGAGCAAGTTCTTTTGATTGTGCAGAATCCTTAATGGATTCTTCCATTTTATCTTCCTTTTCATTAGACTTATTGGAATGTTCAGAATCTCTGTCAGATTTTGATTTAGATTTATCTGTACTTGAACTGCCGTTAAGACTAACACTAGGAGTTTGTTCCCTTGCGGGCTCTAAGCGTAGATTTTCCAAAGGAATAGGAGTTAGTCTTCTTTCTCTGTAAAGCTTGAATTCCTGAAATTCCTCTGGAGATAATTGCGCTTGAGCTGAATTCAAAACTTCTTTGAATGAATTTCTTGCTTGGAACATATCATCAAAAGGATCCTGTTCCCTGGAAAATTCCCTTACTCTGATTGCATTGGTAAAATTCTTAATAATATCATTTGGGTCGAATAATCTTCTCGAAAATTTGAACAGCTGTAGGCATGTAATGTTGCCTATCTCTTGGAATGCATGACCAATATCGAACAGTGAAAATGTTCCACATTTTACAGGAAATTGTGGCCAAATGCCTTTTTTCTTCTCTTTTAAATCTTTTGTTATACCTCCTTGGCCACAGGTCTGATAAGCAATTTTCCGAGCTACAAGTCTATCTGGAACATATAGGGGTAAAACATGAGGGGAAGCATAACTTCCAAAAACCCTAATATAAGTGAACAATTCTTCTCCAAACCATCTCGCGACGGGGAGAATGTCAACCTCTGTTTCTGGGGATAACCTTGGGGCGTCCTTATTATGCAATGTTCTGTACAATGGCAGCATTATTCCATGACAAATTTGGTAAAAATGGGGGACAAACTTAGACTCCCATAGTTCTTTATGGTACACATGAATAGGCAAAGGATCGTGGATAGTCCATTGCCAACCCATCATAGGGAATTTAGAGACATAACAGATAGCATCCATGACATAAGCAGATAAATAAAAAGGCGGATAGACCCGCTGAGAAACATTTCGTTTGGACCGGTAGTGAAAAATAACAGTGGTCAAATTATCAGATAGGATTTTGGCCCAGTCTACAATTGTAGAATTAACGGCCGCATTCAACAAAGGGAGCCATTCAGGTAAGATCATATTTATGTCAGGCTTTCCAAAAAGCCTGCATAACATGGCAGTAGTGAAACAATAAGGAGAGGTAAGTGAACCCGTGCTGTACATACCTTGTTTGTTTTTCTTCAATGGTTCACTTCTTTTGGTCCACTCCTTTGTGCATTCTGCCAAATTTGCATGTTCTCTGGCAAAATCTTCCATGAATTGTTTGTTGTAAGTCGCCTGAGGTTCTGGAAACTTATACATTAATCTCAAATCTTCTGTGGTGAATGACCCGATTAGCTCTTCAGATGGAGTTCTGAATTGTCTGTCTGAAATATCGGTGTTGTCCAGCACCCATTTCACCATGTCCGTATATGGAATAATCCTTGGCCTTGCTGCTATCCTATGGAGAAATGAACAAGCCAGTTCTTTGAGGGTTGCTTCAGATGTATTACTAGAACCTGCTGTAGCCACAACTTTCATCACCACAGGATTTTCTTCCTCTAAAAAATTATACATTCCTTCCCAAGTGGATATACCGGCATCCTTATTACAAGCGGTGTCTGCATACAGCGAAGCCATTTCTCTGTTTTCAGAATTCGAGCTCTTCTCCTTCTTACCCATAGTGTTTAGTGAAAGCTTTGTATAGACGTTTTCTCCTTCGTGCCTGCGTTTTACGAGTAAATGAGAGTAATGGCATAAGAAAGGTGATGAGACTGTTTTAAATGTGAAGGCGGATGAAATATAATATTTTAATCGTGAAACGACTTTCAATCAAAACAAAATCTCATTTACCATTAATTGTCAATCCAATCATTTAATTTTAATCATTAAAGCGCATAACAAATTTGATATATGGGAAGATTTCCTTTGGACAACGCGCCTACATGAATCTGCGACATTGCGATCTGCGATTTGCTGCGCAATATCGCAATATCGCAAAATGAAGCCATCACAGTTATGTAAAATAGCGCAAAAGCGGAAATTAAGTGCACATCGCAAATCTCGCAAAAGCTCAAAATTGAAAATAGCGCAAAAGGTATTCATTAATCACTTATGTTTTCTGCGCTATGCGATCTGCGACCAATACATTTATTGTATAGGCTTTTGGGATCGCATTATCGCAAAAGCGCAAAATCGCATTTTTAGTTTTATAAAAGATATATACCATTTTGCTATGGATGCGCTATTTTGTTTAAAGAGCAATTTTATTGTAATTTATCATAAACTTAAGTGTTTCTTAATGTTCTTTCTAAGGGATTTCTATAAGTTTATGATAGAAAGTTTTATTTGAAAAGGAAAACAAATCCTAATTGATTTTTTGGATTTTTAAACTAAGGGTCCCCATTTATTTAGTATTATTACTAATATTAAATAAAAGGGGGGTTGTTGCTGGTCACAACAGGTCCTAGTGAACCTATTCACTTTTGGTCCTCCCTGAATCAAGAAATAGA